>VBSM01003200.1:4031326-4223040 GCA_008086735.1 Cheirogaleus medius | reverse complement strand
AAAAAAAAAAAAAAGAATTTCCAAAAATAAATAAATAAATAAAACACATCTCTAAACACACACACACAAAAAAGAAACTCTGACTCAGGTGGGGTAAAGGCAATATATGTAACCTAAACATTTGTACCCCCGTAATATGCTGAAATAAAAATATAAAAAAATTTAAAAAATAGATTATTTTTAAAGAGTCAAAAAATTAGTTAATCTTTTTAATTGACACAATGTAATTGTGCATATTTGTGGGGTGCAATCTGATGTTTTGATATGCATATGCTGTAACACTCAAATCAGGGTATTTATTGTAACCATCACCTCATGCATTTATCATTTCTTTGTGGTAAGGACAGTCAAAAGCCACTCTACTGGCAATTTTGTAATATACAATACATTACTGTTAACCATTTTTACCCCACTGTGTGATAGAACACCAGAACTTATTCCTCCTATCAAATTGTAACTTTGCCCCATTGACCAACCTCTCCCCTTTCTCCTCCCCCCCATCTTTCATAACCACTGTCCTACTCCACGCAAGCATATTATTAATATATTGCTGTTTTCTGAATTTGCAGCACACTTTTAAGAATAAAGAAAGCATGTTGGTTGGAGATTTGCACAAGGACCTCTTTTTGATCCAGAGGATCAACTCTAGGCTGGAATCAGATCATAGGTTCTTCTTCTGGCTCCCATGACCAGCCAAGCCTCAGGCAAGGCTGGAAACCATCTCTGAGTGGGCAGAGGAGTGTCTAACTTGCATCCTCTATCTCGAAAGATTGCCTTCAGAAGTCAACAAGAGGTGATGAAAGTAAGAACCTGCATTTCTTTTTTACTCAAACAAATAACATTTTATTGTGTTTTTTGAATTGCTCTGTTGAAATAATGCTATTACTCTCAATTTTCCAGATATTTTAAAATAAAGATTAAGTTCACATATCATACTAGTTCTAGCTTCTGAGATATTAGAGCTACTTTGTCCCCTCGAGATTTTGGTTTGAGGCTTATTAGGTCCAAATAGTAATGAACTGGGCTTCAATTTCATTAATTAATGGTATTAGTTTAATCAAGCAATTCGTCAGTCATTATATGTAGTTTTGGGATGGGGAATTCAGTGGTAATTTTAATAATAGATTTTTTTTAAATGGGTGCATTAGAGTCTGTTCACGGTTCCCATTGTAGCACGTGAAGGTACATTATTGGTGGTAAAGTTATGTTGTTAAGTGATTCATAAGGTAGCTGGAAACTACATTTGGCCTAGTGAAAAAATTAAAAACTGAGAAAAATAAGAGTCGCTGACCCAAAACCCCCAAACAAACGGAAGATATCAGCAAAGAACTTAGATTAGCATGCTGGCAGTTGGATTGTCAGCATGGCCACCTTTCTTCCATTCCTCAGATCTCATCTTTTCCTTCCTTGAAAACACAAGTCAACATCATTCTTCCTGAGGGTGGATTCCCTTTTGCATGCCTCTTGCTCTCAAGTTTTTATTTCAAGTTGTGATAGACAGATGTATACAGTATAAAGCATCAAGTAGTTCATGTTTGTTAAGGGTGTTCTCATTCACTTTCTCAATTTCCTCCAGAAACAATGTCTTTCTAGATTGTTACCTCTGTATTTTAAACATGTATATATTTCTATTTCTCAGATATTTAGATATAGGTACCAGCTCCTCAATGACCTCTGGAAATGGAATTTAGCTCTCTTTCTGTTCTATCCTTCCTTTTCTCTTACACTAAAACCTTTTTTCTTTCTGTCTCTCTATTCTTGAATTTTATAATATTTTGAATCAGATCAATATACGATATAGTCTTTATATTCTTATGGCTCTGTAAACAGTATCCACATATAAGCCTTATTTTGTATATGTGTGTATGTGTGTGTGTGTATATATGTGTATGGTAAGTTTTCCTTTCCTGCACAAATTAAATTTTTCCTTCTGCTCAATTTTTAGTAGTAAGTGTGTATTGCTCTTTTTATTCCAAACTCACCTCCAGTTGATGAACTCTCTTCCCAATGTGTAGGGAACAACAAGTGTGTTATTAGTGTCCTCTCTCTCTCTCTCTCTCTCTCTCTCTTCTAATCTCCTAACCTCCTCCAATCTGGACAGGTTGCCCTCTGTGAAATTTTCTGTTTTCAGTACTCACATCTTTCTCTGTCAATTTATTCCTTCATTTTGTTGGAGCATATTCACTACAAGCTTTCTGAGAAAAAAATGCATGGAAGAAAATGGTGTTTGAGACTATTCATGTATGAAAATGTCTTTATTTATTTGAGTTATATTTTGGTACAAAATTCTATGTTGGAAGTCATTTTCCTTTAGAATTTGGACAGTATCACTCTGCTTTCTTTTATCTTCCAGTGTCACTATCGAGCAAAAATCATTTTAAGTGCTGCCTTGTTTTTCTCTTTTGAAAGCTTGTAGGAACTCCCTTTGCTCTCCATATTCTGATAGTTCATAGATGACTGCCTTGCTTTGCATTTAATGACATTCATTATTGTGAATGCTTAGTGGTTTCTTTCAACTTGGAAGCTCATGTCTTCCACTTCTGAAAATTTTCTTGAATTATTTGGTAGATGATTTCTGTCCCTTTATTATATTTTTTTCTGAAACTCCAGTTATTTAGATAGTGCACCTCCTGGACTGACTTCTAGTTTTCTTATTTTTCTGCCCTCTCATCTATATCTTTTTTTTTTTCTATTTTCTGAGCAATTTCGTTCTCTTCTGTAGTTCTTTGAGTTTTATTTCTGTTACCATATTTTTAATTTTCAAGAGAACTTTTTCCCTCTGTATGTTCATTTTTAATAGTTACTTATTCTTATTTAATGAATGTAATACTTTTATCTTTTTAAGAATATTAATCAAAACTTCTTTCTTTGTAAGGTTTTGTTTTCCCCTTTCTTCCTGCATAAAATCTGTTTCCTCAAGTGCTTCCATCTACTTGTTCTTTGATTATTTTGGTCCCTATTTCTCATGTAATACTATTTCCTTATATTCTCCAAAGGCTCTCATTATCTGCAAATGTTTAAGAGTGAGGCACTAGAAGGACTGTAGGATGCTCTGAGCATGTGAACAGGGCTTGTTGACTATGGTCTCTTCTGTAAGGTTATCTGGCTGGGGCATTTCACTGGGGAATAGTTGATGTCAGAATCTTTGAGTCTTTTTCTTTTGGGATGGTTTATTTCCCAGAGAGATAACAACTTCTGTTATCCTACATGGAGACCATAGAAGTGACTGCCAGCATTTAAGGATGTGGAAGGCCGACACAAAGTTAAGGGAAAAAAGTAGTTTGTTGTTTTACTCAAGTCTCTTCTATTTTTCTATTATCCCTTAAAAGCATTATAATTCTCCCAGCCATTCATGCTCAAAATCTTAAAATTCTCAAACTATTATTCCTCTTTTATTTAGAAATCCAAATTAATAACCACATCTCTTTTTCCTACTATATTGCAAGATATTTGATGTTAGGACTCAAGAATTAGAGCAACATGGTAGAATGGTTAAGAGCATGGAATGCAGCCCTGGACTTGAATCTTGGTTCTGTCATTTGCTAGCTGTGTGATATTTTCATTTACAAGGCTCAGGTTTCAGTACTTCTCAAGATTTCCTCAAACCCCGAATTAATATTTTTCTATTTCTATTTTTCTAAATAGAATATTTAGAAATATTTTCTAAATATTTCTATTTTTCATAGTATTTTTCTACACAAGAAACTTTTTCTCTGTATATTTACAATTTTTATATTTTACATTCCTATTGTTATATTTTAAAATCTAGTCTATTTTATAAATAAAGCATTATTTAGAAATTCCTATTCCATTTTGATGTGCCACAAATCATTTTTTCTCCTTGGTACATGTGCTTAACCATACCTTTTTTAAATTCGGAATTTATAGTTTTTCTCTCCCCATGAATGACTCAGCCTTTGCTTCTGTATATCCTAATCACTGATGGATATTCCTCCGAGTTTCCAAGATCTTCATGAACTACTCATCTTTCCATTCACTTTGGGAATGTTTTTCTTTGAGTTGCATTTTATCTCCTAGAACTTTTCTTTTATTAGTGACTTACATAATGGAGTTTTTTACATGGTCAATACTTATTCATTTTACTCTTTTTTAACAACTCTGAAAACCTTTCTGATGAATGGATGTGTAGGAAGTGGTGTCTAGTACGCATATAAATTTTAGCTGTTCCATTCATCAGCAGTGTAAAGTAACAGTAATTAGAGTGAAATTGCAGGCTATGGGAAAGTGTTAGGTGTGGCCCGTCATTAATGAAGGCGGTATGATGTAGTGTCAAGTGTGAGGGAAGCTGTGTAGAGAGAATGTTTTGTGTCTGAGAAAGACTCAAGAATTAGTTACCATGCTCTGTTTCTATTGTAAATAGGCCATATTGAAAGAAGATAGCATAATGTAAAAGCATTTAAGAGCAGACTGCTTAAGAATGAATTGAGGCTGAGGGATTGCTTCCACAATAGCACAAGTAAAAAGGCCCTTTTCATTTGAGTCAATGGGCGTTTGAAATATGTTAAGACAGAAATCTTCCTTTCTAATGGCAAGTTGAACACTATAATATTATTTGTTTCTGATGTTTTACAGCATTGTGGGAGTTGGTGGTTTTAAAAGCCTTTCTCCAAAGATAGCTAAGATGATCTGGATTTGTCTGTGGTCAGGGAAAATTTTCTGAGGTTAGATTGCTATTTAGAAATATCCTTTCAGCTTTATTTAAAAAAAAAATCTTTCATATGCTTTGTAAATAAACTTTTGGAATTATACCTTAAGTGCCTTGAAATTCATTTGCTAATTGACACTCTCTATGGAAACATAAGACTAGCTCTTTTTTACTTATGGATAGAAGTGAAGAGCTATGCTTTATAGCGCAGATAATTTGGTGGCTCTTACCTGTGATTTAAAACCATTTCACTTCTCCAGAGACAAAGCAGCAATCACAGATTTGAAAGACCATCATTTTGCGTTATCTTTCCTTATTTGCCTAACAAAGTAGTACTTTTCCTAGCTCTGCCAATTTTTCCCATATATCAAGTGTAGTCTACTCTAAAAATCATAAAGGCATGAAGTGATGGAGGCTATCAGTTCATAAGCCAAAACACATTGGAGCGATTTAGCATAAATGAATGCATGAAATTGTAGGGAACAATTGCTGGTAAAAGTGCACTGTGTTCAGATCTGTGTTGCAGATCTCTCACCTATATTATAGGGAGTTGATTCTCTCCCTCAGTAAGTAGTAGCCCTTATGCCATGTGCTCATGTGATTTATGGTTTATACCCTCCTGCTGGAGGTAGTTACTTACCAGGAAGAACCACAGGACTGACGATGGGGCAGAGACAGCAACTTATTTCTTTTTAGGTTCTTGGAGGCTTATACAAATGACATATTCTTCTTTTATTTTGGTCTCTTCTTTCATATATTCCTTTAATATGCATATATATGCACACATGCAAATGTGTGTTTGCAGAGATAGATGTCTCTTTCTATATATCTAGTTATAGCTAAATGTTGATATTGATATTGATGTTTCTTTACATTTTATATAGGCATACCTCCTTTTCTTACATTTCACTTTGTTGGCTTCAAAGATATTGCATTTTTTTAAAAATTGAAAGTTTGTGGCAACCTTGCATCAAGCAAGTCTATTGGTACCACTTGTCCAACAGTATGTGCTTGCTTTGTGTCTCCATGTCAAATGTTGGTAATTATTTCTGTGGGGCGCGGTGTTCCGCCATTACAAGATGGCGCCTAGTACCGGGTGCAGCTTAGTGGTAAACATCTGAGTGCGCTTGCGCGCCAGAGGGGCGTGAGGGTGTCTCAGTACGTGGCCCTATCCGGTCCTTGGCTGCCTTGGCTGGCCTATCCCTGCTGCTTCCTGTTTGTGTGAGTGTATATTAGTGCCTGCTCCCCGCCACGCTGGGTCTTCCGCAGAATGTAAGAGTAAGAGGGAACCCCAATAAAGCACAACAGAAGAACTCCAAGTGTTGCGTGGTCCTTGCTGGCGAGGGGCGCGCGACATATTTCAACATTTCAAACTTTTTTATTTATTTACTTATTTTATTTCAGCATATTATGGGGGTACAAATGTTTAGGTTACGTATTTGCCTTGCCCCCTCACCCCCAATTCAGAACTTCAAGTGTATCCATTCCCCAGATGGTGCGCATCTCACTGATTAAGTATGTATATACCTGTCCCCTCCTCCCCCCTCCCATCTGCCTGGCGCTCGATAAATGTTATTACTATATGTGCACTTAGGTGTTGATCAGTGAAACCAGTTTGCTGGTGAGTACATGTGGTGCTTGTTTTTCCATTCTTGGGATACTTCGCTTAGTAGAATGGGCTCCAGCTCTATCCAGGAAAATACAAGAGGTGCTATATCACTGATGTTTCTTATAGCTGAATAGTACTCCATGGTATACATATACCACATTTTACTAATCCATTCATGTATTGATGGACACTTGGGTTGTAATTATTAGAATATCTGTTATGGTGATCTGTTATCAGTGATCTTTAATGTTACTATTGTAATTGTTTTGGGGTACCACACACTGCAGCCATATAAGATGACCAATTTAATCAATTAATATTGTGTGTGTTCTGATTGCTCCATCAACCAGTTGTTTCCTTATCTCTCTTACTTTCCTTGGGCCTTCCTATACCCTGAGACAGAATGATATAGAAATTGCACCAAATAATAATGAATTAATAACCCTACGATGGCCTATAACTATTCAAGTGAAAAGGTCACATGTCTCTACCTTTAAATCAAAAGCTAGAAATGATTAAGCTTAATGAGGAAGGCATGTCAAAAGCCTAGGTAGGCTAATATGTAGGCCTCTTGCACCAAAGAGTCAGCCAATTTGTGAATGCAAAGGAAAAGTTCTTGAAGGATATTAAAAGTGCTACTCCAGTGAACACACAAATGATAGAAAGTGAAATATCCATATTGCTAATACGGAGAAAGTTTTAGTGGTTTGGATAGAAGATCAAACCAGCCGTAATGTTCCCTTAAGCCAACACCTAATCCTGAGCAAGACCCAGGCTCAGTTCAATTCTATGAAGGCTGAGAGAGATGAAAAAGATGCAGAAGAAAAGTTTAAAGCTAGCAGAATTTGTTTCATGAAATTTAAGAAAAGGAGCTGTTTCCATAACATAAAAGTGCAAGGTGAAATAGCAAGTGCTGATGGAGAAACTGCAGCAAGTTATTTAGAAGATGTAGCTAAGATAATTGATGAAGGTAGCTACACTAAAGAACAGATTTTCCATGTAGATTAAACAGCCTTTTATTGGAAGATACCATCTATGACTTTCATAGCTACAGAGGAGAAGTCAATGTCTGGCTTCAAAGCTTCAAAGGGCAAGCTGACTCTCTGCTTAGGGGCTAATGCAGCTGTTGACTTCCTATCTCAAAAATTTTAGGGCTCTTAAGAATTATGCTAAATCTATTCTTCCTGTGCTCTATAATGGAACAACAAAGACTGGTTGACAACATGGCTGTTTACATCATGGTTTACTAAATATTTTCAGTCCAATGTTGAGACCTATACTCAGAAAAAGAGATTCCTTTTAAAATATTACTGCTCATTAACAATGCACCTGGTCACCCGAGAGTTCTGATGATGTATGAGGAAATGAATGTTGCTTTCATGCCTGCTAACACAACATCCATTCTGTAGCCCATGGAACAAGGAATAATTTCAACTTTCAAGTCTTATTATTTAAGAAACACATTTTTAAAGACTATAGCTGCCATAGACAGTAATTCTTCTGATAGGTCTGGGCAAAGTAAATTGATTCATGAAAATGAATCTGAAAATGATTCATCATTTTAGATGCCATTAACAACATTTGTGATTAGTGGGAGAATGCCAAAATATGAACATTAACAGGAGTTTGGAAGAAGTTGATTCTAACTTTCTTGGATGACTTGAAAGGGTTTAAGATTTCCGTGAAGGAAGTAATAGCATATGTGGTGGAAATAGCAAGAGGACTAGAAATAGAAGTCAAGCCTGAAGATGTGACTGAATTGCTGCAATCACGTGGTCAAACTTGAATGGTTGAGGAGTTGCTTCTTAGGGATGAGCAAAAAAAGTGATTACTTGGGATGGAATCTATTCTTGGTGAAGATGCTATGAACATTTGAAATGACAACACAGGATTTAGAATATTCCACAAACTTAGTTGATAAAGCAGTGGCAAAGTTTGAGTGGATTGGCTCCAATTTTGAAAGAAGTTCTACTGTGAGTAAAGTGCTATCAAACAGCATTGCCTACTACAGGGACATTTTTCATGAAAGGAAAAGTCAATAGATGTGACAAACTTCATTGTTGTCTTATTTTAAGAAATTGCCACAGCCACCCCAACTTTCAGCAACCACTTCCCTGATCAATCAGCGGTCATCAACATCAAGACAAGACTGTCCACCAGCAAAAAGATTATGATTCGCTGAAGGCTCAGATGATCATTAACATTTGCTAGATATGTAGATTCATGTTTTTCATCAAACTTGGAATGTATTCAACTATTATTTATTTATTTTGTTTTTTAAAATTTCTAAATATTAAGGGGATAAAAACGTTTCGTTACATGGATACATTGTATAATGCTGAAGTCAGGGCTTTTAGAGTGCCTGCCACCAGGATAGTGTTCATTGTACCAGTTAGGTAAGTTTTTGTCCCTCATCCTTATCCTACCCTTCCCTCTTCTTGGTTACCAATGTCCTTTACATGTCTTTTTGCCCATGTGTAGCCACTGATTAGCTCCTACTTATTACTGAGAACATGTGGCATTTGTTTTTCCATTCCTGAGATACTTCACTTAGGATAACAGTTTCCAGTTCCATCCAAGTTGTTGCAAAAGACATTATTTCATTCCTTTTTATGGCTGAGTAGTACTCCAGGGTGTGTGTGTGTGTGTGTTGTGTGTATATATACTCTCACACACCACATTTTCTTTATCCACTCATGAATTGATGGGCAGTTAGGTTGATTCCATATCTTTGCAATTGTAAATTTTGCTGTGATAAACATTAGAATGCAGGTGTCTTTTTGATAAAATGACTTCTTTTCCTTTGGGTAGATGCCCCAGTAGTGGGATTGCTGGATTGAATGGTACTTTTATTTCTTCGAGAAATCTCCCCTGTTTTCCATAGAGGTTTTACTAATTTGCAGTCCCACCCACAGTGTATAAGCATTCCCTTTTCTCTGCATCCACACTAACATCTATTGCTTTTTTTTTTTTTTTTTTTTACTTTTTAATAATGGCCATTCTGACAGGGATAAGGTGGTATCTCATTGTGATTTTAATTTGCATTTCCTTGGTGATTAGTGATGTTGAATATTTTGGCCTATGTTTTTTGGCCATTTGTCCATCTTTTGAAAAACTTCTGTTAATGTATTTTGCCTACTTTTTGATGAGGTTTTTTTGCTTTTCTCTTGCTGATTTGTTTGAGTTATTTGTAGATTCTGGATATTAGCCTATTTATTGGATGTAAGTTTGGGAATATCCCATTCTCTAGGTTGTATTTTCACTCTGTTGATAATTTCCTTTGCTATGCAGAAGCTTTTGGATTTAATCAAGTCCCATTTATTTATTTTTATTGTTGCTGTGATTGCTCGTGTAGTCTTCTTCATAAATTCTTTGCCTAGGCTGATATCTGGAATAGTTTTTCCAACATTTTCTTCTAGAATTTTTATGGTTTCATGCCTTACATTTATTTAAGCCTTTTTTATCAATCTTGAATTAATTTTTGTGAGTCGTGAGAGATAGGAATCCTATTTTCTTCTTCTGCATGTGGCTATACAATTTTCCGAGATCCACTTATTGAATAGGGCATCCTTTCCCTAGTGTATGTGTTTGCCTGCTTTTTTGAAGATCAGTTGGTCATAGCTATATGGTTTTATTTCTGGGTCTTCTATTCTGTACCATTGGTCTATGTCTCTACTTTTATACATGTCCAATGCTGTTTTGATTACTATAGCCTTGTAGTATAATTTGAAGTCAGGCAATGTGATACCTCTAGATATGTTCTTTTTGCTTAAGATTGCTTTTGCTATTTGGGTGGGCTCTTTTATGGTTCCAAATGAAGCTTAGGATTATTTTTTCTAGATTTTTGAAATATGATATTGGTATTTTGATGGGAATTGCATTAAATTTGTCAACCACTTTGGGCAGTGTGGACATTTTAATGACATTCATCCTTCCAATTCATGAGCATGGCATGTTTTTCTATTTGTTTGTGTCATCTGTGATTTCTTTCATTAGTGTTTTGTAGTTTTCCTTATAGAAATCTTTTACCTCCTCAGTTAAGTGTATTCCTAGGTATTTTAATATTTTTTGTAGTTATAGTAAATGGTAATAAGCTCTTTGAGTCTCTACTTGACTGTTATTAGTATATAAAGTGCTACTGATTTATGTACATTGATTTTGTAAACTGAGACTTTGCTGAATTTTTAAAATCAATTCTGAGTCTTTTGGTGGAGTCTTTAGGGTTTTGTAGATACAAGATCACATTGTCAGCAAAATGGAATAGTTTGGCCTAGTCTTTTCTGATTTAGATGCCCTTTATTTGTTTCTCTTGACTGATTGCTCTGGCTAGGACTTCCAGTACTATGTTGAATAGAAGTGGCAATAACAGTAGAGACTCTGTCTTGTTCCGGTTCTTAGGGAGAGTGCTTTCAACTTTCCCCCATTCAGCATGATGTTGGCTGTGGGTATGTGATATATGGCTTTATAATTTTGAGATATGATCCTTCTATGCCTAGTTTGTTGAGGTTTATATATATAGTTTGCTGGATTTTACTGAATGCTTTTTCAGCATCTATTGAGATGATCATATGGTCTTTGTTTTTGCTTCTGTTAATGTGATGAATCAAATTTATTGCTTTGTGTATGTTGAACCATACTGGATCATAGTGAATTATCTTTTTGATGTGCTATTGAATTCAGTTTGCTAATATTTGGTGAGGATTTTTCATCTACATTCATAAGGGATATTAGTCTGTAGTTTTCTTTTTTGGTTTTTCATCTCCTGGCTTTGGGGTCAAGGTGATACTGGCTTCATAGAATGAGTTAGGGAGGATTCCTTCCTTCTTGATGTTATGAAATAATTTCTATAAGACAGTTACCAGTTCTTCCTTGTAGATCTGATAGAATTTTGCTGTTAATCCATCTGATCCTGGGCTTCTTGTTGTAAGATTTTTTATTATTGCTTTGATCTTGCTGCTTGTTTTTGGTATATTCAGGATTTCTATTTCTTCTTGATTCAGGCTTGGGAAGTTGTGTGTTTCCAGGAATTTATTCATTTCCTCTAGGTTTTGTAGTTTGTGTGCATAGAAGTTTTTGTGATATTCACAGATGACATTTTGTGTTTCTGTGGTATCTGTTGTAATGGCTCCTTTTTTGTTGCTGATTGATATTATTTGAATTCTTTCTCCTCTATTTCCAGCTAATCTGGCTAGTGTTCTATCAATTTTGCTTACCTTTTCAAAGAATCAAATTTTTGTTTCACTGATCTTTTGTGGGTTTTTTTTTTGTTTGTTTCCATTTTCTTTAGTTCTTTTTGAGCTTTGTTATTTCTTTTCTTCTGCTGGCTTTGGGTTTATTTTGTTCTTTATCTAGTTCCTTGAGTTGTGACATTAGATTGTTAATTTGTGATTTTTCTGTTTTTCTGATGCAATCATTTAAGGCTACGAATTTTCCCCTCAGCACTGCTTTTGCTATATCCCATAGATTTTGAAAGTTTTTGCCCCATTTTCATTTAGTTTGAAGAATGTTTTAATTTATTTCTTAATTTCATCATTGACCCAAGGATTATTCAGCAGCAGATTATTTAATTTCCATAACTTTGTGTACATTTGAGAATTTCTTTTGGAATTGGTTTCTAGTTGTATTCAACTATGTTCTGAGAAGATACATGGTGTGATTTCAATGTTTCTGAATTTGCTGAGGCTTATTTTGTAGCCTAAGATATGATCAGTCTTGGAAAATGTCCCATGTGCTGATGAAAAGAATGTATATTCTGTAGTTTTTGAGTAGAATGTTCTGTAAAGGTCTGTTACGGCCATTTGCTCTAGAGTCCCTTTTAAGTCCAATGTTTCTTTGTTGATTTTCTGTTTCAATGATCTGTCCAGTTCTGTTAGTGGGTTGTTGAATTCGATGGCAATTATGATACTATTGTTTATTTCTTTGCTTAGATCTTGAAGAATTTGTTTTATGAATCTGGGAACTCTTATGTTAGGTGTTTATATATTTAGGATTTTTATATCTTCTTGCTGAATTGCTCCTTTTACCATTATGTAATGACCATTTTTATCTTTTTTTAACATTGTTGATTTAAAGTCTATTTTATCTGATAGGAAAATGGGTAAACCTACTTGCTTTTGGTTTCCATTTGCATGGAATATTTTTTTCCATCCCTTTACCTTGAGTCTGTTATTTCTCTCTTCTCCTTCTGAGACTTCCATATTGGGTATGTTGATATGCTTCATAGTATTTAGGACCTGATAATGTTTCTTCATTCTTTTTTCTCTATGCTTCTTGGACTGGATAATTTCAATTGACATATCTTCCTTTGGTGATTCTTTTTTATGCTGAAATCTGTGTTGAATCAATCTAGTACATATTTCATTTCAGCTATTGTACTTTTCAGCTCCAGACTTTCTATCTGGATTCTTTTTATAATCTCTATCACTTTACTGATACTTCCTTTTTGTTGAAGCATCATTCTCTTGGTTTCCTTTAGCTATTTGCCCATGGGTTCCTTCAAACTTTTGTGCACATTTAATATAATTAATTTAAAGTGTTTGTCTAGAGTCTCTAATATCTGGGCTTATGCAAATATGGTCTCTTTTTTGTTCCTATGAATAATCCATACTTTTCTGTTTCTTTGCATGTCTCATACGTTTTATTGAAAACTGGATATTTTGATTATTATAATGTGATAACTCTGGAAATCATATGTGTCCTCTCACCAGACTTTGCTGTTGTAATTTTTTGTGCCTATAGTTGTCTATTGTTTGTGACTTTTCCAAACTACCCTTACATACTGTATTTCTTGTCATGTATGGTCACTGAAGTTTCTGCTTTATTCTCCCAGTAGTCAGCCAGTGATGTGACAGAAATGTTTTTAGATTCCAAAATTTAGCAAACTCTTTGTTCATTAAACATTCCACTGGTTTTGAAAGGTTTTTTTGTTTTAGTTTCCAGAGTTCCAAAAGAGTTGATTCTGACAGTTTTTGCTAGCTCAATGGTTGCTTCCATGGAAGGACAGGTCTATGGAGCTCCCTACTCTGCCATTTTTGGTGATGTCACTACTTGCCAATAGTTATTTTTATTCACTTATGGGGAAATAAGTTAAGTGCTAGGATTTTTCTTACTCCTATATTTTTTGTTTCTCACTGTTTAAGTATTCAAAAACTCTCTCTGTATGATTTCCACAAATATAAGCTCAAAATCACATGTAGATATAAAATAAATACTTTGGAGTCTGTAAAGTATTATGTTCCTTCTAAGGACTTATTATTTAAGTGTGTTGTAAATAATTTAAAGGAAATTGACATCTTAAAATTAAGGTTAAAAATGTCCTGTATTACACTAAGAAAAACACAATTTGGAATTATTATCATGGGAATAGACTTTTGGGTAAAATTTTTTTGCTTATTATTTGGGAAAATTTGTAGTCTTAAAAAGTAGACTAGTTTTATTAAACTCTTCATTCATCTATCAAATTGGTTTATTTACAATAGTTGGTTTTTGTAATATGAATTATTTTATTTGATACTGATTTTTTAATTAATTTTTTTTTGAGACAGAGACTTACTCTGTTGCCCCAGGTAGAGTGTAGTGGTGTCATTATTGCTCACTGCAACCTCAAACTCCTGGGCTCAAGCGATCCTCTTGTCTCAGCCTCCCAAGTAGCTGGAACTACAGGTGTGCGCCATGATGCCTGGCTAATTTTTTCTATTTTTAGTAGAGATGGGGTCTCACTTTTGCTAAGGCTGGTCTTGAACTCCTGAGCTCAAGCAATCCTCCCACCTCAGCCTTCCAGAGTGCTAGGAGTACAGGTGTGAGACATCACACCTGGCCATGCTGCTGAGGTTTTGATAGTCTGAATGATTATAGAGTTAAAAACTTTACCTTCCTTCTATACATTTTAGTTATATAATTCTGTCCATGAAACTAAAGAAATAGACTAACATGATTGTCAAAATTAGAGAAAGGGTTTTGTAAAATATCTCACAGAAGTTGTGAGGTTTATGATAAAATAGGTATTTTTCTTAAAAAAAGTTCACATATAATTCAAAATGTATACTTTTTCTTAGCATATAAAAATTAATGAAAAACTTTTATTTCTAAATGAAGAAATATATAAATTATTTTAAAATATTTCAAATTAAAATAATAATCACATTATTTTCATAATTTTCAAGTTTTATTGAGGTATACTAGATAATTAAATATCATACATATTTAAGGTATACAACACGATGTTTTTATATAAGTGTATATTGTGAAATGATTATTCCATCAAGCTAATTAACATATCCATAACCACCCACTGTTATGATTTTTTTGTGTGTATATTCATAATACTCGGGATTAACTTGCTTAGCAAATTTCAAGTATACAGCACAGTATTATTAACTATAGTCACCATGCCATACATTAGATCTCCATAGCTTAATCATTCCGCATAACTGAACCTTTGGACCCTTTGACCCAAATCTCCCTAATTCCACCTCTAACCTCAGTCCCTGGCAACCACTATTCTACATTCTGCTTTTATAAGCTTAACATTTTTTAGACTCCACATATAAGTGAGATCATGCAATGTTTGTTTCTCTGTGTCTGGCTTATTTTGTATAGTTTAATATCTTTCAGCTTCATCCATGTTGTCACAAATGGCAGGATTTCCTTCTTTTTAAAGGCAAAATAGTATTCTCTTAAATATGGATGTACATCATATTTTTTAAATCCATTTATCCATCAATGAACACATAGGTTGTTTCCAAAACTTAGCTATTGTAAATAATGTTGCCATAAACATAGGGATGCAGATATCCCTTGAAAAAATCACATAATATTTATAAAAAGTGAACTTAAGTGTGTATAAGAAAATAAGTAAGTCTTTTCATTTATTTGATGTCATAAAAATGCCTTACAGGGAGTTAATTTAATTTCGAGTAGTTGAATTTATTTTATTGTTATATACTTCAATGATGTTATATTTAAATATGGAAATATGATAGTGATGAATATACTGGCATGAAATATTCCACTGGTGCTTCTGAATAGCATGTCTTTAATGTGGCTACTCTTAACAGTTAAAGAAACTTTGACAGTTAAGTAATCCCTTCACCACTTAAGCACAACAGGGTTTTATTATTAAGTACACTGCCTGGAAATGGTGTGCTTTTTTCATTCACACTATAAACAGTTTTGTTGGATTGGTAATCCTGCTTGTCAGATTTGTTCACTGTTTGATATTAATCAGTAGGTTTATAAAAGGTGCAGCACTGGACAGAAATGAACAGAAAATACATTATAAATAATGTTTCCATAAATCACAGAGAGTCATACATCTCTGATTCTGAGGTGTACAGAATATTTTGACATTCTGTGGGTGGTTTGATAGTTTGCTACTAACCCAAAAGTTTAATAGTAGAAGCTACTGTCCATTTCATTATGCGACTATAGAATTGGCTCTCTCAGTATACATTTGTTAAAAGTTCATGGGACTTTCTTTTTTGTATTTAATGCTTAACCTTTTTTTTTTTTTTAAGAGCAGTTTTAGGTTCACAGAAATGTCCCCACATACATGCATAACTTTCTCAATTATCAACATCCCTAGAGTGGAGCATTGGTTACAATTTACAAATGTACATAGACATGTCATTATCACCCTAAGTCCATAATTTACAGTAGGGTTCACTCTTGGTGTTGTACCTTCTATGATTCCATGGGTTTAGACAAATATATAATTAATTACATGTATTCACCATTACAGTATCACACAGGGTATTTTCACTGCCCTAAAAATCCTCTGTGTTCTTCCCATTCATCCCTTCCCTCTCCTTAACCTCTGGTAATCACTGATCTTTTTACCATCTTTACAGTTTTGCATTTTCCAGAATGTCATACAATTGGAATCATATAGTATATAGCCTCTTTGGATTGGCTACTTTCACTTAGTAATATGCCTCTAAGATTACTTCATGTCTTTTCATGGCTTGATAGCTCGTTTCTTTTTAGCACTGAATAATATTCCATTGTCTGGACATACCAGTTTATTTATCCAGTCACCTACTAAAGGACATCTTGATTGCTTCCAAGGTCTGGAAATTATGAATAAAGCTGCTATAAATGTCTGTGTGCAGTTTTTTTGTGTGTGTGTGTGGAGTTTTCATCTTCTTTGGGTAAATACCAAGGAGTATGATTGCTGGATCAAATAGTAAGAGTATGTTTAGTTTTGTAAGAAACTACCAAACTGTCTTCCAAAGTGGCTGCACCATTTTGTATTCCCACCAGGATGGATGAGAGTTCCTATTGCTCTGCATTCGTGCAGTATTTGGTGTTGTCAGTGTTCTAGATTAAGGCCTTTCTAATAGGTGTGTAGTGGTATCTCGTTATTGCTTAATTTTTTAAAGCTTGTATTCTTCTAGAATATGTAAAATAAAAATGCTGTAGTTATATCATGAATCACAGAAGTCATGAGCCATTATATCACATGTCTTCATCTTCTTTACATTTTTTTTCTATATTTTGGAAAACATTCAAATATCACCTTACTTAACTATTTCATTGTGTAATCAGCAGTTTTATTCACCACAATATGAATTGTTTCTCTAACTTTCAAATGTTGGAAATGATTTGGTTTAAATATTTTTAGAAACTCCAAGGTTTAGAGTATGTATCCAAGGGCTGTTACAAGGGGGTCATTAAATTAACAAGTAGTTAGCTTAAAATGTTGGAGCATGACTCATGATAATCAGGTGTAATTCCTGGGTGCATATATAGGCTTCTTTGTTAGTTTTGCAACTAGGTCTTCATTTCCAAAATATACAGATTACAGAAATGAATATATAGACATTGTCCACAAACTATTTGGCCTCAAATGTTTTGACCTAACAGTGTTCACTGGACTCACTCCAAGTCTTTCAGCTTTCCCCATAGCTGTCTGTTCCTCATGCTACAGTTTCTAGGGGATGGCAATTTTAAACATTTTCCATGCTAAGCTAGTGTGTCCAAATTGCACAAGAATATTGTTTGGTTCTGAATTCTCTCCTCTTTAGTCTCTTGCTGTTTCCTTCTTTGGCCCCTAAATCTTGATATTTTCCTTGCTATATTTTTGTCCCAGATGAGACTTTGCTGTGTGGTGGCATCAACCACATTTCAATAATTCCTGGAAGACAGTAGGAAACCCAGAGACAAGGAGAAGAACAAGATAAGAAATAATTCTGTCCTTTTCTAATAGGAGGAGAAAGTGGTTAGTGCTGAGCCTACAGCAGGACTGAATTCCTTTTAGTCTATGGTTTAATGTTCGTTATTATCCTTCGGTTATTAGCACATAGGTAAGAATGAGATGCAGCTAGCCTTTCAGGACTTTCACATCACCAACCCTTTCACTATCTAGTAACAGAGAACTAAAGAATTCTTAACAGACATGATTTACATCATATTTTCTCTGGTTTTTCTTTTTAGGAGTATGTGATTACTCATAAAAATGCAGCCAAGCAACAGGTATTTTAAAGCCTGTTCGGATATGGCAGTTGCACAGACAGATGAACTCAGAGTCGGGTCCCGGGAAGTATACACTGTGGGGTGCATTTGAACTATGACAGTAGAATGTATTCTTTCACGGCGTTATCACATATGTGATGTATTGCAGGCCAGAAAACCTGGCTTCTGGTCATGCAACCGATAGGACCAATAGGACCTCCAAAAGCTTTTAAAACCTCTGGGCCCCAATTTCCTTATTATTACAGAACAGTTGTGCTCTATGGTTTCTCAGGTCCTTTTCTTCTTTAAAAGCTATGATGACACTGAATGTGATATGTCTTCGTGAGAGATGCCAATACAGGGAGAGTTAAACTGAATCAAGGAAGGGAGGAGGAGGGAAGCAACTATTCTTTTATTGAAAAAAAAAACCTATTCCATATTATGCATAATGGTAGAAAGGGGAATAAAGGAACTAATAGACCAATTGCTTTTCTTAGTGAACAAATGTTTGCAGTTTTTAAGTTTATTCTTGAGTAAAATAAGGAAGTAAAATCCCAGGACTTCTTTTATAGCCTTTATGCATGACATAAAACTCTTTAGAAATTTGATAATTTAGCTTGCCTTTCTTTTGGGATTTTTTTTTAAGATCGAGAATATTATTAATATTAATCTATTACGGGACAGTTTTATTCAAAGGTTTAAAAAGTACACTGAAGTATTATCTGGGGTGGACTCGTTTTTAGGAGAAAACATAAACACAGAGAAACCATAATCCTGGTGTAATGTAGGAATCTAATTAAGACTAATGAGGCAACATTAAATTTAATGTATGATGCATTTTATATGTCTCACCATTAGAGATGCAGCAAGCTGTTCATCAGAGTCGATCTTTGGTGACTATCACCCTACAGGCATTCCTCCGCAGTCTGGGTGTGGGCCTCAGTGCTGGGCTTACAGAGAAGCCAACACAAAATCAACCGTGAAATGTGAGGGTACAGTTGGAATCGTTTACTGGTGGACTCAGCTGACCAATAAACCCAGACTTGTTGATGCGGTGGAAAAGTTTCTGCTAGATTGCAAAGCTGATCTGTTCAATCTAAGGACGTCAGGGCTCATAGTCAATTATCAAAGAAATTAGTCCTATAGAGAAGAGAAACAGCACAGAGCAAGTAGCAGAGAGACAGACAAGAGATGATGGTTTTACTAGATTCCTAAGGAGATTTAGGAATAACATGATAAACCTCTGTAATAATATCTACCACAAAAGTTATAGCAGCTGATGTTTATTGTGTGTTTTGTGTGTGCTGGGCAGTGTTTTAAGAACTCAGTGCTCATCATATCATTTAGTCCTTACAATAACCCTATGAGGTAATCCTGATTATTATCCCCATTTCACATGAAAGAAAGTGAAGCAGAGAAAGGCAAAGTGAGCAGTTGTACAGTTAGCCAGTGGCCCAGTTGAATTAGAACACAGAAATTTGAATTTCAGGTAGCATTCCTAAGACTGGAATCCAGGAGGCCTTGAATTCACACAGGCCTATACCCTGTGTTACAAAATGACAACTCCTTTGCTTATTTTCAATTTTAAAATTTAAAATGTCTATTATAATGTGGTTCTTTAAATAGAAACCTGAAGTTCTCTGAGTGTGGGTCATGCTGCCCTAAAACTTTTATAAATGGCTTATAAAATTGCAACCTTTCTGGAATGTTTCTGCTTTACAGAGTGGTGGTTTATCCTTGCTAATTATTTCTATTTGTTGACATACATGCTTTGCACAAAGTTTCTGAAAGTTGGAATTCATAGTCTTCTGGATCTCGCTGGTCCCAGGGGACAGTGATTCAGATTTGTTTTTGGATGGTTCAGGCAGAGGACAAACCACGTATATCCATAGAAGGCCATGGCCAAAACTAACTGACTTGCTAACTATCTAACTAACTAACTTCCTAACTCACTAACTAAATCAAGAGTAACATTGTGAGAATTACAGGATTGATGCTCAAAAGAGGAAGAAAAAACGCTTCTTGCTGCTTTCAATCCTCCCTTGTCTGCCTTAGCTCCTTATGTCCTTCTTTGTCTGCCCAATATAGTCACAGAAATGACAACTTTGAATGAGTAAGGAGCAGAGCTGTGAGTTAAACCCATGCAGTGTGGTTACAGCTCTCACATTCTTAACTACTCACTATACTACCTGTTAACCTGAGAGAGTTACTTTTCTTTGGTAAACTTCAAAAATATTCCCCTCAGTTGCTTTGGGTCACTGGTAAGCTAGCCCGTTTGATACACGCAAGGCAAACTGAAAAACGTGGTTAGCTTAAAGGTGAATGAATCTTCTCAGGACAGGACTGCACATTGATGGAGCTCTAGGTCACAGTTTTCAATGAAGTGCATAGATACAAGGTAAGATCTAACACTTAAGTGGCTGTGAATTATGGATTAGCTCAAACACGTACCATTTGATTTACAATCTATAGCAAAAGATCTTTATGACTATGCAGCTATATGCATTTGCACACTACAGTGGGACAATGTGGAAAACTTTATTCAGTTGGTCAATTCATTTTCTACGTGCTAATGCAAACCTAGAAAGATACACCACTTCGTTTGAAAGACACAAATAATTTCTAAAGCGTCTTGTCACAAGGGTAGGTTACCTGGCTGCCCTTTCAAACTAGCGCTTCAGTAAGTGATCGTCCAGTGGTTCCACAAAGGTTTCTTAGATGACATCCATCCCCCTCCTTTTCTGGATTGATGATTTCATTAAAAGCCATTCTCCTATTGTCGTTTTGCTTTCTCTGCTTTAATGTGGTCTGTGGGGTTCATTAGATCCAGCGTGTTAATGGCATCAGCTGGGTTTAGGTTTCATTGCAGCTGAACCTCACCATTGCTAATCACTTAGCTAACATATGCCAATATCATGGTACCTAATGACTCCTTCTGCAAAGACTCCTTTGTATTCCCATATCTGCCTCTCTAAAAGACCAGAGGAACATTGATTATCTGCATGAACTGCGGGACTGCGAGCGTACCGATGGCTTCCTCTCTCATGGACAACAACATGTATACTTGGTTCAGGATCTTTCAGCTTGGCCGGCCTTTTTCAGTGACCCTTTTTCATCCCTTCCTCTTCCAGTTAATAAGGTTGTCACACGAGGCATAAAATCAGGGGCTTGCAAGCCCAAAAGAGGAGAGACTTTTACATTTTGCTGCTTAATTTGTGCATCCATTTCTAGGCCTTGAAGGGGCATAGCTCAGAGTAATCTCTGTTTACTTTCTGCAATCTCACTGCTCCCTAGGGACGCTGAGGGAGTACAAGAGTGAGTGGGAAAACATTGCAGATCTACTAAGAACGGCGTACTGCTCTTTCAAACCGTTGGTATTCTCAGATAATTTTGATCTTTATATCTTATTTTTGGTTTCCTTTGATATCTGAGACCTGGAAAAAAAAAAAAGGCACTCTCCAATCTCTTTCTCTCTTCTCTTTTCCCTAAAGTCATTACAAAGGGAAAGATGGGGGCCTAATATTGAGGGGCTGCTGGCTTTCGGGGGGTTGCTGGGGGAATAGCTGAGTGTGATGGCAGAGAGTCATTCTGCTTCAAGGAGGATACTGCCCAATTTTTTAAACTTAATAGGATTAGTCATGGGAACTATTTTTAGCAGAAGTTCAACTTTATCCATGTATTTTAATGTGGGAAAATTGTGTCCTTTTCCCTCTGCTAATGTTTGATGTATTCCAGCCCTCCTGTGAGCGTGTTTGAGTATCTTAGGGGATCTGGAGTGGAGGAGAACTTCCTCTCGGATTCTCTCTGTTTTCTTTCGTGAAAATGACATTCCAAAGCTGTTTCACTTTCTGACAGGAAATGGAGCCTTGCCAAAAATGATTAAAGTCCAAGAAAGCATAACAGTTCCAAAGCTGCAGCAGTTCTTTAGGAGTCCTGAGTTTGACATTGTGTCAAACAAATGTGAAATATTGTTTAATAAATTTGAATAATACAAAGATAGGAAAAAATCATTCTTGGCTTATAGCAGTAGTGGTTTGTATTAAGTATGTAAAAGACTACCTACATCTAATAAGTTGAAATAAATATGTAAATAAACTTGCGTAAGGTTAACCCAGGCTGTGATTTTATTCCATTATATTAGTTATATGTGTGATACTTGAAATACGTATAAGTTTAAAAGTGTATATATTTCTTCAGTGTTAAAGAGAAGCAGTTTCTGGTTATGTGATCTAACCCATCCATAACAGGTAATTATTTTTAAAAATTTTATAATTAATTCAATAAATTCATCAATAAAGTCACTTAGACCAAAATTGTTTTAATTAAAAGGGCAAAACAATAATTGAAAACTTTAGTCGATATCTGGAATTATAAACCCAAAAGGCTTTTTATGTAATAGCAGCCTCCATTATTTCATTGACATATCTAATTAAGTTTTTAAAAAAATTTTTCCACCAGAGAATTACACATTTGTGTAGATAATTATGTACCCCAAAATAAAACTGAACAAGAAAAAAAATCATCTCTCTATCAAATCAATAAAAAGTACCATTTGTCTGAGAAAAAAATCCGAGTGAAAACTTTTAAAATATTGTTTTTATGAACTCCTTTAAACATTTTTATCATTCATTTCTTGCATTCTTTTGGGTATATATTTGGAATACATGTTTTTAGTGCAAAAAGTTCAATCTTTTCTGTATTCACTGACATTCGACGAATACCACAATTCATGACCACTTTTTAGACAAGTTAAATTGATTACAGAAGTCATTCAATGTCACTGAGTACCATTTGTCACTTCATAAACAGCTACAATCTGCTGCCTACAAATGCAGAGGAACCGCCAAATAAATCACATCAAACAGTGGGAGTTGATACTGTCCCTTCATCTATAATTGGTACAGCCCTCTCCTGTCACATTTGTTCATTCGCGTGATTCTGGTGTGGACTGACACTGACGTGGACAGGGCAGCCACTCTCTCAGACGTTAGAGAGTCTATACTTCAGAGATGTACGTGCTAATAGATACCCATCATGAGGTTACATTAACGTCATCCACGTATCAAATGCACAGCTTAACTATCTAGATTTCTGATGATATGCCCATATAGATCTGTTCTAATAGGAGATAAACCCTTTGGCTTTGAAGGGAAATTGATAGATGCTGAAGGAAATGCATCATTAACAAATATACAAAGAAACACACAAGCACAGCTTGCATGTGCTGTTTCTCTGGACATAATTGTGAAGCTCTACAGTTTAACTTCAGTCACATTTTCATAAAATATGATCAACATACACTATGTTTTTGCTAATTTCAAAACATTATTCATTTTACAACTTTTTTCTTATCAAACAAAAAATAGCCACTGTTATAGTTAATGCTTGATATTATATCCTAGATTGAAGCTTTGATGAAACTCTGCTTTCTTAGGGTTAAAACTCTGCATATCTGTGTATGTGCATGTGTGTCTCTGTATATATGCATACACACACATTACACAAGCTTCTGTATATATTATATCATACTGCCACACTAGCATTAAAAATTAACATAAATTAATGAAGACAATATACTTCCATAATGTCAAGTCTTTAAACACTGTAGACTCCAGGGAAATGGAAATGGACTTCGGTTGTTGCTGAAACATCTCTAATACATTGAATTCCACTCGGCAAAGATAATGGCCATGTCTACATGACAAAGTGGAAAATTCAGGATAACACTGGAATAGCCTTTTTAAGTGAATTTTTACTAGTTGTCAGGAATTTTGCATATATTATCTCATTCAATTTTCACAGTAAGTGGGAAGGGTACTTTTATTCCCATTTTATAGATGAGAAAATGGAGGCAGCAAGGAGATAAATGACATGCACAGTATCACTCAGATAGGAAAATATTAATAACTAAAATCTTGAACTCAGGACTAGTCGTCTTGACTCCTTGACCCTGTGATATGTCCTTAAACTAATCCTTGAGAACTGAACACATAGAAATAATGACAACAGAGCCAAAATGGGTCCTCTGAAAATGTTCTCTTTTCTCTGAAATACCACATTACTTGCTCCTGGGAGCAGAGGACTCTGTAGAAGTGCTTGCAGCACTACAAACCTCACCCAGCTTTGGAGATGAAAGGTCTTTCTGGAAAGAAAGTGGGTGTGTGGAGAACTCTTGGAGGGGTAGGACACATGAAGATGTTATTCACTACAAGTACTCAAAGGAAGGGTTCATTCAAAAGAAAGGTTCTAATTTTACTATTTAATGAGCCAAAATTAGCATAATTTTTTGACCCTCCATAAGCAAAATAGACCCTTGGAAAAAAATACAGGAATAATCCCCCTACTTACTGATGAATGGAACTTATAAACAATCATTAGAAGAAATTTTTAAAAGGTCTGCCTCACTCTCCTGGACATCTTAGTCCTCAGAAAAAAAGTTGGATTCAACTGGGGACTTGCAGAGATGGATAGCATTAGAAACAAGTTGCTGCAATTTTTTTCCAAAAGATTCATAAATAGAAAACATGATTTTTTTCTGTAGGTTGGCTCATTTAGGTTCCATCTGGCATGTGTTTATTGATACGGAGTTTGCTTTAAGAAGGTATAGTGAACCTACTGTTCTTTTTCTAATAGATAGTTATAAGAAAACATACATGAATTCATTTGAAAATAAGTTTAGGCAAATAAATGGCATGAAGTAATTCTAGTTATTTGATTGAAGTTACAAAAAATGGTATTATCCTATTGATAAACAACACAGAATTGACCAATACCCAAAGCAGGCAGCTTTCATGGGACTGTGCTCATTGTCAACAAATGTTGAGAAAAGGTCAATGGTTAATTAAATAATCTATCACCTCAGGATAGAGAGTAGTTCTCAACTCTGACAATCAGTGACAGAAATATTAAAAGGTCAAAAAATGAGTTACAGTAGATGCTGGTTTGTTATTATGTATTTATTATAAAGATGTGGTTCTATGCAAAAATGGAAGATAAAAATGGTTCACATCCTTCCAGAAACAGGTTTCCCAAACAAATAAATTTTAGATTATTTACTGATACCAGTAGTGGGGATTCTTCTGGGGCTATAGGCTCCTTTTGATTTTTATACTATTTAAAAAATTATGTTTTTGGACAAAGAATGTTTTGTCTCAATACTTGGAGAACTATGTGATGAGAATGGAGTAGGGGTTCGAGGGAGAAGCTGCCTGTTTGGGAATTACTTTGGTGCCTGGTGATTTCACACTGCTATGTGCTCTGTAAAAGAACATCTTTGCAAACATGGTAGCTTTTAAATGCTGACTGTACGTTCTTCTTACACTGTATAACTCTCAGAGAATAGTAACATCTCCAATTTCCTTACATCAAGTCCAGAATAACCCTTCTGTAAATTAAAAGTGCTGCACAAACTTGATATATCGATTTGACCTAATTTCCTTTTCCCAGGATTGGCTTCTTCATTATCCTTTCCAGACATTAGTTTTTGTTTTTTTGTGTTTTTTTTTCTTTTCAATGGGAATTCTTATTTAATTTGGGCTGCCTTATCATTACACATTCTTTCTCTATTTCCCTCCCTCATTCTGTCTTCCTGCCTCAGAGGGCCAGTGATTCATCCTGAGTTTTTAAGTCTCAAATGTAAGCATTTCTTTTTTTGTGTGTGTGCTCTAGGTTGACTAAAAGAAATACCACCTACTTTAGTCTTTCCACTAATCTTTCCCTTTTACCTCTTGGGGCTCAAATATGGAAAACAGACAATGCAAAGAGGTGCCTTAGAATAACTGCCCTCCAGGAAGCCATAAATCATGTGTGATTAAAGTAATTGGCAACAATAGAAAGAAAACATGTTCCTGTGCTTTGGCTCTTTAGTTTTGCATATGAGAGGAAGCTGGTCACCAGTTGAGATCACCACAGGTTTATGAGAGATAATGCTTTATGTGAATAGAAAAATGAAGCTTCTCACTCTTCCCTTGAGAACGTGGGGCTCAGCGAGTGATATCACATGGCCACGTCACTTTGCTGAAATGTTCATTTATATGGTTTCTAAACGAGGGGTGCCTTGCCAGGGACTTTGACCCATGACTGTGCACACAGCTTTACCCCTGTGCTGTCTGGGTGATCGCGGCTATTTCGAATATGGGCAAGTGTTATATGATTATTTTATCTCTTACTGTAAAGCGTTTTGAGAGACTTTGTATGAGAGGCAATATAAAAATAAATTGAATTGAACTATGGCTTCACCTCCCCACTTTTTAGTGCAGAAACTTTTAGAGCAAAAAGTGCAGAGCTGTGACAAAGGACAAGATTAAGACGATGTCAGGAAAATGGTCAGCTCTGGAGAGCCCTGACTTTGTAGGAGGAATTTTAGAGTTGTGTGCGTTTGGTTGTCACACGTGGCTATGTATTATTTAAAGTCTCTCCACAGCTAGAGAAAAATCACATTTGTATTTTTATGAAGTTAGTTATTTTGAGTCATAAGAGATCCAGAATCGACTCTCAGTTAATGCATTTCTACAAAGACTTGTTAATTATACAAATATCTCCTTTACATAACATATTACGGTGCATTAAAAGCTGCCTGGTTAGAGTCTGCAGGGCCAAGGTCGGAACCACATCATCTTACTTTCAGAATCCACAACTGTAATAATTTTTCTTTTAAAATAAAATAATCTTGGCTTAGGGTAATAGGTTTTTCCTGCAGAAACATGATTTTGTGTTTTATGACACTGCATCAATACATTATTTTAATAAATGGCTCTTAGTTCACCAGAACAGAAGTGCTGTATTTTGACAATATCAGCCAACCTTTTCATTTGTTTAAGCAGGAAAAGTAGGGTGCCAAAATAAAGCTACTCCAGAAGAACATCTCAAGAATGTTTATGAAAACTCTGTTACAGCTACATTTATTAGAGTTAAAGCATAGTACTAATTTGTCATGCAGAATTCCAGGGAAGTGAGTAATTTCTGCATTTCTCTAAATGCCAGTGTTTCCTATTTTGAGGTAAAAATTTGCTTGTAAATATGAAACTAGCAACATAGACTGCAATGTGACAAAAGATAGCAGAGATTTGTCATTTTCTGGCAACCGTTATTGGATGTATTTGCTGCCACGCTATGGTGTCTCTCGTGAAAGTAAGTTGGGGAACGGAAAGATTTATCACACCAAGTTCCTGACAATGGGCCTGAATTTTTTTTATAATTCAAATGAGATGATTTACTAGTGGCTGCGTATTTGTGGAGTGGCTCTCTACTCAACCCAGAAGTTCCCTAACCCTCCTGTTCCTATCTCCATCGAGGCTCTCTAAGACTCTCCGTTTATACATGAGCATTTCCATCCGTGGAAACCCAGACTGATTTCAAAATTGTGACCACACTGACTATTAAATTACAACAATACAGAGAGGAAATCTCTTCCTGTACCCAGAGTCTTGCTTAGGAGATGGCGGAGAGCTCTTTCTTCTGTAGATTTGTTGTTTACTACTCCTTTTTATCTAAAGCCCTCAACAACGGTTTTGCATAGGGAGTTAGATTCTCCCAGGTATCCTGGGGATACATGGGAATTTTATCATCTTCAGGCAGTAAATGGTCCCTGTGGGGCCTGAAAAAATGAATACAACTTCAAAGGTGCTTATTATGTTAGGACGGCATGGAGACACTCACAGTCATTCATTTATGTGTTCATTCTGCTGTGTGGGACAGTATGCTCGGGTTCAGAGAAGGGCTACTCCCCACCCAGAATTAAGAAAACGGGTGTATATGTATATGTATATATGACTACATATATATATATTAGTATTTTTTTCAAACAATCATTTCATAAAGAATGCAGTTTAAACATAGACATAGTAACAGAGCTCAGAAACAAGGCAAGAAGGAGAGATGTGTTTTGCAATTTGCATTGTAGGTCCTAACACCTCATTCGCACCTCCCCCTGAATTGTATTTACTTCCTCTTTGGACCTAGACTCCATTTTCAAATGCATTAGTCAAAAGATAATGCATTGAGGCTTTGCTCTATCATCTTTGTTCTTCTCTTTTCTCCTGTGCTGCACTTACCCAATGTCTCCTCTACTACCATACTCACGTCTCCTATGCACCAGGAACAAGACCATTTACTTTTGCTCAAATGTGCTGGGTGTTTTCATGCCTGTGGGCCTCTGTTCGTGCTGATCTCTAAGACTGAGATCACTTTAACCATTTTTGTCTATGGAAAACCCACTCAAGTCCTTCCCCATTCCAAGTGGCAGAAATGATCCTCAGGATTCCATTGACACACAGGAAATACATAACATCCCTTCTCACGGGGGTTATGACAATCAAATGAGAGCATGTATTTGACACTGTCTATCTAGTAAAATGCCCTGGTGGTCTTTCAATGAATCACTGTCTCCCTGAGAACTAGGAGCAATTTGTACTTAAAATGCTCATCCTCTGAGTATGCAGACAAATGTAAATATCTTTCTCTATCACATGCAGGCCTTGAGGAAACTCTAAGCATTATTTATATCTATGTAAGTGTATAACACTTATCACATATTTGAGGGTCTAGACCTGTGGGAATTTAATAAATATTCATTAAAGTGACTTGTATCAAATATTCAGTGTCACAAATATCCCAAATGTGCCAATGGATATTCTTGGACAATTCAAACCAGTACCATTGAACTTGAAATTAGTCCAGTTCAACAAGTCTGTTCTTATTGCAATGTACCCAACATGATTGGTGCTTCTAGTTGCTACCTTTGGACAGATTCTGCTAAAGAGGCATGATATATAAAATATACCTAGGCCATTTTTGGTGCTGCATGATTTTCTTACAGCAAGACAGTCCAACAACGAGTTGATGTCAGTGATGGAATTTCACTTACAGGGTCTTCTGGAGTTTTAGGTCCTACATTTACTGCTTCATTTATAGCCATTTTGGAGCTGGTCTGTCTGTATTTCAGATAGTGATGCCATGAACAAAAAAGGTTAAGGTTACCTAGTGGGAGGGACACTTTTCTTCGAATGGCTTCCCTGATCCCAGATGCACCAATTATGGCACAGTGGAAGAGTGTACCAATTAAAATAGGTCAATTTATTATTGTTACATGCCAGTTGACTGAGCATAATGTGACGGGCACACACAAAATTGCAAAATCAAGACTTCCATAGGTGTGGTGGGCTTCTCTAACAGAATTTTAAGACTGGATGGGATAATTGTCTTTGCTTATTAATGGAGTGATCCGAAACATTTGCAAAGATGAAGTGCAGAGTCTCATATTTTTCTCCATGTCACTTAAGTATTCTGTTTGATATTAACTGATCAGCTAGTGGAGTAGGAACAACTTTGTCTTTTCAAAACTCTATCTAAAAATACCTCTTAAGTTTTTTTTGTTTGTGTTTTGTGTGTGTGTGTGTGTGTGTGTGTGTGTGTATGTATGTGTTCTTGCCTTCCCCAACTTTCCCTTGGAGGAAGCTGGCTTCTGTAAAATAAATGAACGTGGAGAGTTAAACTTTTATATTAGCAGCTTAGTGTCCAGGCCAGAAACCACATCCCACAGACCATTGAGAGAGAGGCAGGAGAATCCCAGGATGTCATCTTTAGATTGAGAGTGCATGGCTCTGAATAAGCCTGCTCGGGAGCTAGTCATTTCGGGTTTCAACATTTGCCAAATTGAGTTTCCCCAGATGTCACCTACCTCTCACCTCTGCCAATCAAACCCACAAGTTTAAAAATACATGGAAGAAAAAGACCCCCAAATCCTTCCAAAGATCCATTAGATTTTTTTTTTTTTTTAAAAGACAGAGGTAACGTTTGCTTCTTAGGCCAGGGGTTTTCAAGTTCTCACATGTCTCAATGAAAACCAACCTAATTAGTATAAATCAAACTTTTGTATTAGAGATGCCCAAGTATAATGAGCTCTATTATGACAGATCATAGTGGGTGAGATATATACTATTCAACGGTATGTCTAAGAAAAAAACATGCTTCGTTTCTTCAATTAAAGGATGCTTATTTATAGTGCAATGTATATCTACCTCCACTGGAACATTAAAGTTTTGACTGCCTTTTAACTATAAAATTTGATATTGTTGTGGCAGCTGCACTATTCAAATGATAGCTGTAGTACAGCTGTTATCAGTGAGGGAGATTTATGGCTTCCTTACACGGATAAAGATATGTGCATATTTACTTTTAGTTTTACTGCCAGTGTCTTATATTTTAATGACACAAGGTGAGATAAAAGAATGTTATAATAAAGAGGTCCTTTAATTCTGCTAATACAAATGCCACACTTTATATGAAACTCTGTTCTAATTTTTCATAAACTCCCTGTCTTTTCCTTCAGTGAGATAGCTTAAATCGGTAAAGATCTTATATCCTGTAATTTCCCAATGTTCACTTTTGACATTTCTTTTACATCAAAGGCACTGAATGGGAGAAAAAGAGAGAGAAAAGTAGAAGACAAGGCAGGAGAAGAGAGAAAACAGGAGATGAGTGAGTAACCTAAAAGCAGTTTAAAACAATTTTCTTTCCTTTTTGCTACTTCCTGGGGGAAGGTGGTTGATTTGAAACTTAAGATTTAACTTCCCATCAGTTTGGAAGCATATAATGTGCTGTTCAATAGACAATAAAGAAAAGGAGTAGAAAGTTGAAAAAAAAATTTTTCCAACTGACTTTGTCTCTTGTTCTTTGTCTTAATATTGTCTTGAACCAATAACCTAGTGACAGATGGGCAGAATTCAGAGCTCTTGGCAGTCTGGATCAGATCTGATAAGCATTCAGGTCTATTTGATATTGAAACAGAGTTGGAAATCACATGAAGACAGGCTTTCCAAGAAAAGTCCCATTACTTGGTAGTTTCTGATGAGTTGAAAGTATTGCCAGAAGAGGCTTTGGAGTATTTGGGGTTTTCATGATTGATATCAGGCAATACTGAGGTGCCCAATGTGCTTTCAATGGCATTAATCACACTCTTTAAGATATAGAAAAGTTTGATTTGTTCTTTCATTATCCCAAAGCCCTAAGCTATCCCATAGACTCATTCCCTCCTCTCAGTTTTTTGTTCAGAGACTTGTGGGTTTAAGATGCTATTTTAATTATTTCTATTTACAGACTAATAAACCTGTGAAATTAGCAAATAGAAGTGCCCAATAGTGTATGGGGTTTAAGTGAACATGTCTTAATTTCTCAATTACCAGAGAAGTATTTTACAGCTCTCAAAATTTCATCTCATAGATATTAAAAAATAAATTGGCATGTCTAAAGTTATTGAGTAAGCAGATCAGGCAACTTTACCTGTACTTAGAGAAATTGGAAAGACAAATCTTCATTGTCTGCTTCCTCTTTTGTTCAGTAATCTGGTGTCAGCTTTGTTGGTAATTTAAGCTAACAATGTCTTAGGTATTGACTTTTGCACTAGAGTCCTATGTGGGTATTGCTCTTCACTCTTCAGCCATATGCAAACCACATTTCCATTACCTATTTATCAAACTGCAACTCCTAAAAAGTTCATAGGTGTCTTTTTAACAAAGTCCAAATTGCTGCCTTTCTGAATTAAATAGGCAGTTTTGGTACATGAATTATTGTTCCTGTAATAATTGCCTACAACTGAATAACACATGGAGACCATCTTCAGTAAATAGGGAAATATCTGAGTTTGCTAAATAGTCTTTGCATTATTTCATTATAAAACTGTGCCAATTAATTCATCTCTTTAGTATGTGAACACACAGTACAGCAAGTACTGAAATGAGGAAATTAGGAATTTACAGTCTAGAATAGATTAGGTACCTTTAGGGGTCAGGAAAGTATTCAAGTACTGTCTTATTTCCTCATGCGATAAATGTCTTGGTTTAAAAACATTTAACAATGATATGAGTAAAGATCCAAGATAAGTATTTTTAGCATCAGCCCCCCTATCCTGCACCACCATTCCCCACTTCCCACCAGTATATACTGGCAACCAATGTCAGAAGTTTTTGCTACGAATGGATATTTTACTAGAGTCCTTTTAAAATACCATGAACACATGGGTTCTATTTTCAGGTGTTTTGTAGATAAATCTTCAGTGTGTATGTGTGATTATGGTAATTTAATTTTCTTGTTGGTGTGGAAAAAACTCTATAAAATGCAAAATATCACACATTTCTACCCCATATTTTAATATCAAACATTATAACTGACAGCACTTATCAAAAGTTTGAAATTTCCTTAGAGTAATACAGCCACAAAAACTTCTGATAAAATCATCACATAAATAAGATCATAAATACATTTAAATTATTTTTGTCAGATGCTTAACTGTGTTTTATCCAAAAGTTAGTCCTGTCAATGGATTAAAAGTAATGACATCTTTGCTGTTGTAAATCTAACATGAAACACTAGACAATCATGAAAGCTTATTTAGAATTTGAATTTAATAATTTGAGTGCTAATTTATTTGTTTTTATTCATTTTTTTTGAAATTCTACTGCCTAAAGATGCTGCAAGTACTTAATTGATTGATTGATTGATTTCAGTTTAATCTATGCTTTCTCCACTTACTTGGTTCAATCATTTTTAATTGGATCACCTGATCACTGGGTATTTATTAACTAGCAATTTGAGTAAACTGGCATGTATCCAATTTCAATATTTGAAGGCGTTTATAAAAGGTCGGTATATAAAATGGGCAGGAAAAATTAAAGGATTGAAATTTTTCAAATGCATTTTCAGTTAGAATTAGTTGTCCCTTTTCTCAGTAAGAATAGCTTCATTATCCTTTACTTCCAGTTTGTGATTGCATTTGAGGATGGGTGAGTGGGTGGGTGGTGATATGAAAAGATCATCGAGAAATCTGGTTCTATATTGGAAATTTGAAAACATCATAGCATGCAATTTCTACAGCAAGCCTAGACAAATAGTAGTATTGGGTATCTTAGGTAACTAAGGATTAGAGAAGCTAAGTAACTTATATAAGGTCACTTAGCTAATAAGATACACAGTGAAAATTCAGGAGCTGCCAGAAGACTCATTGAGACTTTAGAGAAATGCTCTCCAAAAGACAGATGTGAGCCACAAACACAAGTAAGCCACATGTGTAATAAGGTTTCTAGTCACATGCAAAAGAAAAAAGGGAATCACGTGAAATTAATTTCAGTAATATATTGGTATATTGTATATACCCATTTTTAAATTTCAAAATACAATACAGTTAATGAGAAATTTACATTATTTTTCATACTAAGTGTTCAAAATTCAGTATGTATTTTCACTTATAGCATATCTTCATTTCAAGCCAATCATATGTCAAGTGCTTAATGTGGCTAGTGGCCAGCATTGGGCAGCATAACATTAGTCCATGAGAGTCCAAAAGTAGCACAAGCAGTATTGTGATTGATTGGCTAGTGCTCGTTGTAGCTAAATGGTCCAGGAATTCCAGAGAAATTAGGCCTACTGACATAGGCATTAACTTTGGAGGGAAGGGCTGGTTTTATTAGGGCAGAATATGTCTTCCAAGGGAACATATTACTTAGATAAATTGGATCATGATTAGCACAGAATAGCATAGAAAGGATGTACATACAAGTTTGAATGTTGCTGAAGCTCAGGAGACATGATTCCCTGGCTTCATAATCTTATTAATTCATTCAACAAGCATTGTTAAATACTACTGTTTCTGAACTGCACTATGTATTGGAAATAAAAAATAGTGTCTGTCCATTCCATTGGTTCAAGAGACTTGTCTCCTAGACCATGATGTATAAACATGTACATTCAAAGAGAGAGAATGACAGATTCTTTTACAACTGGACATCAACAAATATTCAAAGGGACTGATGGACCGTACCTATTATACCAGCTAGCTCAACTCCAGAGACATAATATATGTGTGCATACATCTCTCTCTCTCTTACACACACACACACACACACACACACACACACGGCAACCAATCCAGCAAGAAAAAGGAAAACAATAAAAACATTGATCTAGAAAATGACCAGGACCAACTGTTAACACTTGGCCTCCATGGCTGGGAAGATTTCAGACTCTGAGAAGATGGATGGGCAGTGAAATAAATTCACACTTGTAGAGGATACAGGTGTTTTATGGGTAGTATAATTAATCACTAACTCGGCATATAATTTAACTGTGGTGTTTTTTAACTTCTCTACAAATAATTGCTTTATTCTGTGTAGATGTCCTTACCACTAAAATGAAGGTAATGTGCACCTACCTTGTAGGATTTCTGTAAAAAACAAATGAATTAAAAACATATCTCTGGTGTTAACAGCCTGGGTTCAAACCTTGGATCTGCCCTTTATTCTCTGTGTTTATTTGGGGCAAGTTTCTCAGTTAAATCCACTGTGAGACAAGGACAATGATCCTTTTTTCTCACTGGTTTTAGTGAGGATTAAATTCATGGATATATGCAGAGGGATTAGAACATTGCCTTGCTCTTAAATGCTCAAATAATATTAGTTATTGTACTTATTATTATCATTATTATTAAAGTTACTTGGGGGAATTTTTAAATAATACACATCCCTTGACTCTATATCTTAGATCCACTGAATTCGCCTCTCAGGAACCTCTAGTGTTTGTGAAGTTCCTCTGGAAATCTGAGGACCAGCGAGTTTGGAAAGGACACGGAGGGATGGGGAAACAGGTCTGGTGGTGCATGTGATCATCCTCAAGGTGAGTGGCCCATCATAACAGCAGTGATTCCTGTTTGGGCTCCTTGCTGGCATGACCAGGGGATGTTAAACATCTGGATGCCCAGACAGCATCCAGACCAATTAAATCACAACAGCTGGAGGTAGGTCCCAGGCATCAGAATTTTAAAAACTCACCACCTGGCAGCAGTGTGTAAATAAGGTAGAACACCTCTGATCTGAAGTAGGTTTAAATTCCACATCGTATAATTCTTTTTTTAAGAAAAATGCTTCTAAGGTTTTAGATGACGGCAAATTGACATAAAAAGAGCACATTAAGAAGAACATTGTGAAAAGGGTGCTTAACTGACCCAGTGTTATCTTTCCCTGCCCTTTTTTGTATGGATGAATAAAGACAGATAGTAGTTAATTGCTCTTCAGCTAGATCAAGGTCGGTCTTTTGTACTGAAGACTTAGAACTAGGTTGAACAGGAAGGTATTACTTGTATCACTGTATTTAACCTTGACTTGGGTCATTTAATGCAGTTTCCTAAACTTAGTTGCATGTCAGAATCACCTGGAGAACAATTTAACATAGATTTCTCAGCCTTGCCTCAGAGGATTTTGATGTGGTGGATTTAAAATGGGATCCAGAAATCTGAGTTACTTGAAAATTTCTGATAATTTCTAATGATTTAATTACCACTTGCTATGTGCAGCTAATCAAGGTACTAATAGTGGCAAAACCGATGCTAATGTTAGTAATCAGAAAATGTTGACATAATAAAATAAAAACAGTGGTTAAATAGTTTCTTTTCTGGCATATAGTTAGCTAAATACACCTGCCCTGGCCATGACTTTTTCCTATGCCCTGTTTGGTAATTGGTTGCCAATGGTATCAAATATTATGAATGACTTCTTTTTTTTTTTTTTTTTTTTTTTTTTTTTTTTTTTTAGAGATGGGGTCTCGCTCTTGGTCAGGCTGGTTTCAAACTCCTGACCTTGAGCTATCCACCCGCCTCGGCCTCCCAGAGTGCTAGGATTACAGGCGTGAGCCACCGCGCCCGGCCATGAATGACTTCTTAATGCCACAGTCTTTTACTGAGCAATTTCTAGGCACCTCGATAGATAATTAATCCTCCTAACAATCCTTTGGGATAAGAAATATTTTACAAATTAGGAAACAGAAGCCTAAAAATAAATAACTTGGTTATAATCATGTAACAGGTGAAAACAATGGGACTTGAATTAGAAGCCAGGCCTATGCAACTTCAAACCTATGTTCTTACAGTTAGTAAGCATCAAAATTCCAGCAAATGCTATTTCTCACAAGAATAAGTGTCAGACCAAAATGCAAATGTCTTGATATGTGTTTATTTTAAAAATTACATTTTAAAAATCCCTTTCCTATTATGAGTGAACTCTGATAAGAAAATAATTTAAAAATTTTTTTCTAAGTATTTGGGTTTGAGAAGCTTTTAGACCAATACCTGTAATTTTCATGTGTTTATAATCCATGGGATCATTACAGTAAACTAAGGCAGGTCTCTGTGATAAAAACGATCTGATCTGGAGTTCCAAATGACGATTGAATAAGTCCTTGAGGAGCAGTCATTTAAGCCCTCCGGTAAATTGACATTAATCTTAGGAGAAAACAGGAGAGAAGTGTCTAAAAGAAGATGCAAAATGTTTTTGTAATCTTAAGACAATATAGACCAACTTTGCTGTATCAATGAAATTCAAAGGGCAAAATATCCTCCAAGTGATAATGAGAAGGAGTGATATTACGAGTTTTGTTAACTGAATTTTTTTTACTTACTGTTTGTTCCTTTGGACATTTTGAGTATATTTAGGCACTGACTTGGTTTGTGGCATCAGGATTTAAACTTCCTGTAATGTGTTCATATGCCCATTCTTTGTGTCCCAAGAGAATCGTGTGCATGCTCCATTGTAAAACTCATTAAGTTCTACTATCATTGTCAGCCTAATTGTTCATCTTCTATCTACGCTTGATCATTTTCATCTGTATCTATCTCAGATTCTGACATCTGGTTGGTTCCCAGTAAGTGTTTCTTGGAAGAATGAATTGATAGAATTAGTGAAATAAAGAGCTTGGAAGTATGGGACTGAGCTATGATTTTTCTAATCAAGTTCTTTACTCAGCATACAGAGAGTTATTTGAACCTTGTTTCTAATCATCTAGTAGCTCATGGAATTACTATATCCTATCATAACCCCTTTTATCCCTCAAAGGAGTATTCAAGTGCATTCAGGTGTATGGAAATTACAGATAGTCCTGAAAATACTTCCAATTTAAAAAAGAAAAATATCTATTACTCTGAATTTTGATGAGAAGTTAAACACATACCAAAAAAGAAGGACTGCAATTGAAGCCACTGTGAACAGTTTAGTAGGGATGTCTCTGCATTTGAGCATAGCATTACTGTTTCTTAGGCTAAAAATTGAAGAGCAACTAGCAACAGTGGCATAAGATATATTTTAAAAGATTTAAAAAAATATAGTTTTTCACCAAATGGTATAAAGTAAGCTGTCAAATTGACAGTACAATAATGTCTTCTTCACAGTAGCACATACTGTACCATGGTGGAAATTATATCAGTTTTATAGAGAAATTAAAGATGAGATCTGAGGAAAAATAGCTTGAAATGCTATTCTTTGCAATTTAGAGTCATCATTACTTGCTAGAATCCACTCCAAACATAACCACAAGAATAACCATGATAAATCATGATAATTTATATCACAGCTTATTTTGCGGAAGTAGAATCAGATACACTTCATACTACTCAAACTATAATTATTTTCATTAAACTATAAAATTGCTTACAGCAGATTTACTCTAAACACATAAAATCATATCCTTAACAATGAGCACAACTAGACCATAAGTGTTCAAAATAACTGAAGTCAAGTGTAAAATAACAGTCCTTGATTTATACTTTTTAATTATATATCTTTGTAGACACAATCAATGCACTTTTGTGGGTTTATAATATATTCCTTTTTATTTTGTTGAAACATCCAACTAGCTTATTCAGTCTCTATCTGTTGATTAAAAGGTAGTGTCAAAAGAAACTTATGAATGATGTCAGGTGCCTATTAGCACAAACTCCCAAGTAGTTGGCGTCTGTCAAGAGTACACATTATTCTAGAAATGAGTGATCTAGGGGGAAAGTTAATGGATTTTGTGCTTTGTGAAATGGGAGGTGATAAGAAAGGTGGTTGAATAATCATTAAAAATCAAGGAGAATTAAAATATAGTTCTGCAATGAGTGATATATTTCATACTAAATGGGGTAAAAGCTAGGATATTGAAAGCAGTCCATCTGAAATTGTATACTTTCCAATGTTCTTGCTGTTCCCAAACAAATATTTAACAGATATCTCAATGGCTTTATTTTTTTTACTGCTATCTTTGCCAATCCAAGAAACATTATCTTTAAATACTTTGTGCTACCCTATGGTATCCAAGAATTTCACTTAATGTATACAGAACTAGAATCCATGTATTATTTCAACACTTGTCAGCGATCTTCACAAAGTTTGTGAATATCGACACCAAATGTATGTCTATTTTTATAGTTTAATATGGTTTTACTGTCTTAAAATGTAGATATGAAATTGTTTACAAACATGAATTATTCAACTATTTAGTATAGGAAAAATCTTAATCTTGTAATGGTTATGTTATAGGTTTGACTAGTGAGGTTCTAGTGCTATTTTGATTAAATCTTTATTTACAAAGCCCCAAGACATATAGAGACCAAACTTCTAAAAAATTTCCCTAGGATTTAATTATTTAATTTGGCTATCAATGTTTTTAAATTCACCTTAAAGTAGCAAATCTCCACTTCTCTTGTTTCTCTATAGATGCTGCCCAAATCCAAATCAGTTTAGCATTAGATACACCTGTCATGATGCAGTAATTGGGGAACTAAAACTCCAGGTTTTTTTTGTTCAAATTCAGGAAAAAAAGTGTCTTTGATTTCCAAACACTGAGCAAAAATCTTGAGTTTACTCTGATTTGACTGATGAACACAACTGCACCCAGGGAACAGGTGGCTGTGATTAGGGAAGCATGTGTCTCTGAATGGTTTAGACTGGATTGGGGGAACCCCGGAGCTCAACCTGTGTCAAGCAAGGACAGTCCATTCAGTTACACCACTTAGTTCAGACAACAAGGCCCACCACTGGAATTGAGGTTTGGTGTGCTGGCACCCAGATTGCATAACTGGAAGATTCTGAGTCTTAGAAAAGAAGAAATGAAAAGTTTTTGTTGTTTGATAATTTTAGTACAGACGCTACAAGCCAAATTCTTAAATTATAAAGAGAAAGCTAATTTACTCATTTGAAATGTTCAAAATTACTTGTGGTATGTTTTTTGACTTGAAAAGAATGTAACAGTCAATGGCAAAGAATATGATAGTTCTTAGATAAATGCTTATCTCGGTTGGCTATTTTTGCTGAGAATCGTACTTGTTGCTTTGTCCTTTGGTGTATGTATTGATTCTTGATTCCGAAAAGTATTAGGCTTTATTAAAATTGTTTAAAATCATTAATATGAAATTAGTTTGTTCCTTGGGGGAAGTTGTATTCCTTATTTGAAATCTACTGTTTCCAGTACATTCTTTTTAAGAAATGGAAACCAAACTCAGAAAAAAAATCTATTTTAGTGTAACTCTAGTGGATGTGTAAAATTAAATTTAATGTAGCTAAAATATCACAGGAAACAGCAATTTTCATCACTACAGGTGGTGGTGAAGAAATCTATGAAAGTCTGGTATGAATAAGAAACAATAGCACATTTTAATAAATTTAGAAAATTTGAGGCAGCAATTTGATGGCATATCTAGCCATCTTAGACAGATACTGGCTATTTTGACATTTTAGATTTTATTTCACATAATATAATAATGATTCTAGTTTATTGTATATTGTTTTATCTAACTTAATTTGGATTTGTATGACTTTAACATGACTGATGGTATATAATTTTGTCTTGAAAAATACAAAGGGTCAGTCTGAATCATGAGTGACTTTCCCATCATATCTATAAAATCAGTATCAGATTAAAATGCTAAAAATGTCTCAGATTGTCCAGATAAATTGACTTTCAAAAACAACAATTGTGATATTTGAGTATTTTAGTTATAGCTCTCACTTGTAAATTTAAAGATATTTTTTGAAAGGCATTACTACTACATCCCTGTATGTAAGCTTAATTTGTTGAAGTGTAAAAATCAGAAAAATAAGTTTGTGAATAAAATTTTGTTTTCTGCTCCTTCTCCGTCCTTTAGTTTTACCCTTCATTAAAAAAACCAGGTAATAATGCTACACAGGAATGACTCTAAGATTAAGTTCATACAAGTCAGATGTTTTCAGGTATTTGAATAAAAATAGAGTGTCTTAGTCTAAAATCTTTCCAGAAATACATTATAATAAGCATAAACTATAACATAGCAATGATATTATAGTCCCTAGGAGTGACTATAGAGTAATGAGTGGTCATAGAAACTTAGCCAACAATTTGTATCTCTTTATGTAGTCACTGGGAGAGGTATATTAGTAAAACTCTTTTGCAAGTGCCAAAGAATGGAAGCCATGCACCCTCATAACCAGAAAGTCCAGAGGTAAAGTCGACTTCAAGCTTTAGTTTGATTCAGGGGTTCAAACAAAGTTCTAAGGATGTAGTATCTCAATCCCTTAGCTGGACCTTTCTCCTCTCCATTTTGAGTACATGCTCAGGTTGTATTTTGTAGCAACGTCACACCTCCAGCCATTATCTCACTGCCTCACAATAACATGTTCAGTGAAAACAGCGTATCTCTTTTCTGGAAGTTCTTCAAAGGTCTCAAGGCTGAGATTCTCTCTGATTGGACAAGCTTCAGCCATGTGTCCATATCTGAACCAATCACTGTGGTTATCACATGAATGTATAACTTGCTTAATATTGGGCCCCATGCCCATGTTGGGATTCTAGCAAAAAGCATCAGCCAGTGTACGTGAAGTACAGTGTCCCTAAGATAAAACTGGGCACGTAGCTGGAAGAAGAAGAAGTAAATATATAGAAAGCAAACATTTGCTATGGGAGCCTATTCAGGCATTATGGGATGCTAACTCAAGATATTTTTGGAATGTTTACCTTAGTATGGAAAGCTTATAAATCACTCTCCAATCCTTGCCTTAACCAGAACAGTTATAATCAAGTGCACTTTAATCTGCTATTTCCTCTCAGCTACTGAAGGACCTGGAGTGCTGGGATGGGACTGAGGGTCTGGAGCCTTGGCTGTCCCTGGGGTGGAACAAGTTAGGGATGCAAACTGCAGAAATTGCTGCTGAGGGTGGGAGCCAGTGGTCTGGGATAGAAATGAAACAGAGGAGGCGAGCAAGATGGGCAACTAGAGACATTGCTTGCCGGACCATCCCAGAGGGAAGATTGGATTTCAGACAAAGGAAAGGGGAGAGGAGATGCTGATAAGGTATAGATAATGGAGAGAGATGCTGGAGCTTGTCAGGGAACTCACAGAGGAAAATTGCAAAGCAGAGAATGAAGAAGATAAAGGAAAAATGATATTGATGAGGGACAAACCCAGAGATGCTTGGAGCCCAGTCAGAGGGAAAGGGGGACTCCCTCTCTCCTTTCCATGAACCTTTGGTGACCAGCAGGCTACCAAGTTTCCTGGAGGCTTTTCCACCCCCACGAGCCCAGGCACAGTGGCAAACATGAAATACAGGGGAGAACTTCCGTGATGCTGGAGCTTGGTCATTCTGGGTGGGGCTCCCATCACAAGAGGCCAGAAAGTCAGCTTTCTTCCATTCAGACGCTTCCTTCCCTGCCCCTCCCCCAACCACTGCAACTGGGAGGGTAGTTTGAACCAATAATTTGGTGAGCAGCTGCCTCTTCCCTGTGCGCTTTGGCTGCAGGCTGAGAGAGTGGGTCCCATTCCTTTACCCTTGGGGGACTGCAGTGGACACAGGGTGCCCGATCTGGGGTCTCCCTGCCCACCAGTATTTCGCAGAGTCAAACACTAGTGGAACAAATAGGCAGAATGGACCCTGTGTCCCCCATACTCAAGCAGGTTGCTGGAGACACAGCAGGGAGGTCTGGAAGCTGGACTCAGGTGATAAGGGAGCCCACAAAGACAGAACTGATGGGAGAATACTGTGCGGTTCTGAGAGGCAGCAATTTGGGAGAGAGACCATTCTCCATGCAGGAAAACTGCCCTGTTGGATTAGAATAGATCCTCCGGTGAGGAAGAGCCCACCACTGGGAGCCATAGCAACCAGACCTGGCGCAGTCAGGTGCTTGGGCTAACTTGGAGCTGCAGCCACTCCCCCATGCATTCCAACTGGGAAAGAGGTCTGAGCCAGGACTTTGGCAAGTGGCCTACTCTCTCCAGTGGGCACATTCTCCATGCTGAGGCCTCCACACAGTGGGGCCCACACTTTTTCCCTTGAGGACTTATAGTGGACCTGGGGTGCCCAATCTGGGACCTCCCTACCTGTCAGCGATTCACAGAGATGCACGCAAGTGGGTCATACATGCAGGCTAAGGGGAGGTTTGAGAGCAGGGCAGCCAGATTGTGAATCTCAGACAGCCCCATCTCCACAAGCAGATTTTCTGTTTGGGTGCAGCCACCCCAGCCTCTCCCTGGACCCTTTCCTCAGAAGCAGGGAGCAGACCTATGAACCCTGCCAAAACAGCTGCCTTATCAGCTGTTGTGGAGCCTGAGGGCAAGCTCATCCAACCCAGCCCAACCCAGCCTCACTCTCCCACCTACGTCCCCTGCTGCAGAAAATATGGAATCACCTGGAAGTTCCAGGCCCCACCCAACACCTGGGGCATTCCAGTGTTCCACCTGAGGGACTAGGGGTGGTCTCACAAACAACACTACAGCTTGTTCCTTCCAGCAAGCACAAACTACTGACAGGGAGGTAAATTTGCACAGCTCTTTACAGCAGTTACTGACTCAATCTTACAGGTTGAGGTCAATTATCATCCACAAGCAATACCTAGTGTCTCAGAGATTAAAGTGAACATGCCAATACAATTCACACTGCTAAGAAAACCACAGGGCTGGGGAAAGAGAAAGGATTTCCAAGACCTCCATCCTCTCTCATCAAAGTGAGACAGGGAATCTGCCCACGCACATAGCTCACCACTGCTACAGCATACAAACAACTAGCAACTGACAAAACCACCACCTTAAGATATCTATAACCAAGGCATCTATCCAGAACCTAGATTGCCATCAAAGCACCCACAAATAAAGCCAAAGTTTCTTACACAACATAAGCCACAAACACACCGATATGAGTGTGGGGGGAAGCCCCATCTAAACAAAAGAAAATTCAAAAATAAGCAATGACTGCTCCAAATGAGAAGCAATTAGCAAAAGAACTCAGGAAGTATGAAAAATCAGAGTGAAATGACACTCCCAAAAGGGAACACCAGCTCCCTAGCAATGGATACCAACCAAAATGAAAAATATTGAAATGACAGATAAAGAATTTGAAATATAGATTGTAAGGAAGCTCAACAAAATTCAAGAGAAAATGAAAAACAAACTCAAAGAAACAATAAAAAGAAAAAAAAATACAGGAAATGAATGAAAAATTCACTAAAGAGATAGACACATTAAGGAGAAACCAAATAGAACTTCTAGAAATCAAAATTTCATTTAAGAAAATACAAAACACAGTGGAAAGTTTTAAGAATAGACTATACCAAGCAGAAGAAAGAATGTCAGAGCTTGAAGACAACTTTTTTGAATTAACTCAGTCAGTCAAAAATAATGAAGAGAGAATTAAGAGGAATGAAAAAGCCTACCAAAAATATAGGATTATGTAAAACAGCCAAATATAAGAATCATAGACATCCCTGAGGGTGAAGAAGAAACTGCACAAGGGCTGGAACACCTATTCGAGGGAATAATTGAGAAAATCTCTGTGCACATAAACTTGAAAATGTAAAGGAAATGAACAAATTCCTGGAATCACACAACCTCCGAAGACTCAATCAAGAAGAAACAGACTAATAATGAGCAACAATATTGAAGCAACAATAAAGAATCTTCAAACAAATAAAAAGCACTGGACCAGATGGATTCACAGCCAAATGCTATCAGACCTACAAAGAAGAGTTGGTATTTGTACTGCAGAAAGTATTCCATAACATTGAGAAGAAGGGAATCCTCCCCAACTCATTCTACAAAGACAGTATCACCTTTATACCAAAGCCAGAAAAGGACACAACAAAAAAGAAACTTACAGATCAATATCCCTTATGAAGATCGATGCAAAAATCCTCAGTAAAATATTAGGAAATCAAACAGCACATCAAAAAAATAATCCACCATTACCAAGTGGGCTTCATTCCAAGGATGGAAGGATGGTTTGACATATGTAAATCAATAAATTGATTCAACAATTTGAAATGAAGCAAAAACAAAGATCATATGATTATATCAATAGATGCAGAAAAAGCATTAAAAAAATTCAGCACTCTTTTGTGATAAAAACCCTTAACAAACTAGGCATAGAAACAACATATCTCAAAAGTATAAAGCCATGTATGACAAACTCACAGCTAACATCATACTGAATGGGAAAAAGTTGAAAGCATTCCCAGTAACAACTAGAACAAGACAAAGATGCCCATTATCACTACTTCTATTCAACATAGTGCTTGAAGTCCTCGCCAGAGCAATCAGGCATGAGGAAGAAACTAAGAGTATCCAACTAGAGAAAGAGGAGGTCAAATTATTGCTGTTTGCTGATGATATGATCTTATATCTAGAACAACCCAAAGATTCCACCAAGAGACTCCTGGAATTGATAAATACATTCAGCAAAGTCTCAGCATACAACATCAATGTACACAAATCAGCAGCATTCCTATGCACCAATAACAGTCAAGCTTAGAGTCAGATCAAAGATTCAATACCATTCACAATAGCTACAAAGAAAAGAAAATACCTAGGAATATTTTAACCAAGGAAGCAAAAGATCTCTTCAAAGAGAATTTTGAATCACTGAGGAATGAAATTGCAGATGATGTAAACAAAATGGAAAAACATATCATGCTGATGGATCAGCAGAATCAACATTGCTAAAATTTCCATACTACCCAAAATGATTTACAGATTCAATGTACTCTCCTTCAAAATACCAACATCATTTTTTTACAGATCCAGAAAAAGGAATTCTATGCTTCATTTGGAACCAGAAAGATCCTGAATATCCAAAACAACCTTAAGCAAAAGGAAGAAATCTGAAGGAATCACTTTACCAGACTTTAAAGTATACTACAAGGGTATTAGTAACCAAAACAGCATGCCACTGGCACAAAAATAGAGACATAGACCAAGGAAACAGAACAGAGAACCCATATGCAAAACCATCCATATAGTGCTATGTGATTTTTGATAGATAGACAGCTATATATACTGGGGGAAAGAATTCCTATTCAATAAATGGTGCTGGGAAAATTGAATAGCCATATGTAAAAGAATGAAACAGGAATCATATCTCTCACCACTCACAAAAATTAATTCAAAATTGATAAAAGACTTAAATATATGTAAGCCATAAAACCATAAGAATTCTAGAAGAAAATGTTGGAAAAACTCTTCTAGATATCAGCCTAGGCAAAGAATTTATGAAGAATACTACAAGAGCAATCACAGCAACAACAAAAATAAATAAATGGGACTTGATTCAATTAAAAAGATTCTGCACAGCCAAGGAAACAATCAACAGCACATATTGACATCCTACAGAATGGGAGAAAATAGTTCCATGCTATACATATGATAAAGGGCTAATAACTAGAATCTATCAAAAACTCAAGCACATCTGCAAGAAAAAAAACAAACAACTCCTTTAAAAGGTGAGCAAAAGACATGAACAGCAGCTTTTTAAAAGAATATAGACTAATGGCCAATAAACATGAAAAAATGCTCAATGTCACTCATCATCAGAGAAATGCACATGAAAACCACAGTGACATATCAGCTAACCCTACTGAGAATGGCTTCTATGAAGAGGTCCCAAAACAATAGATCCTGGCATGAAGGCAGAGAGAAAGGAACATTTATACACTGTTGGTGGGACTTCAAACTAGTGTAATCTTTATGGAAAATAGTATGGAGAGCCCCCAAAGAACTAAAAGTAGACCTTCCTTTTGATCCAGCAATCCCACTACTGTGTATTTACCCAAAGGAAAAAAAAAGTCATTTTATTAAAAAGATACTTTCACTAGAATGTTTATTGCAGCACAATTCGCAATAACAAAGATGTGAAATCGATCCAAGTATCCATCAATTCATGAGTGGGTTAACAAAATATGGTATATGTATAACATGGAGTACTACTCAGCCATGAAGAAGGATGAGTTAGTGCCTTTTGCAACAATTTGGATGAAACTGGAAGCCATTGTCCTAATAATGGAAAAACAAACACCACATGTACTCACTATTAAATTGGGACTAACTGATAAGCACACATGTGCATAGAGGGAAGTAAAACTCAACGTAAATCAAGCAAGGTGAATGTGGGCAGAAAGGACATGCAAAATTCTACCTAACGTGTACAGTGAACACTATCTGGGTGCCAGGAACATTTATAACCATGACTCAAGCATCATAAAAGTGATCCATGTAACCAAAAATATTTGTACTCCTGTAATACTTTGAAATAAAAAAATAAATAAATCTCTCCCTGCAAAATAGTCTCATTATTTTATATGGCCTGAACATTTTTAATTGGATATGGTTTTACAAACTTTACTTAACCATCTTGCTTATCAGCCCTGCAATGACTGACTTTTGACTAGTTCCAAAATAGAAATTGTCCTCATAGGAATAGGAGTTGCTCTTGTTACAAATACTTTAATAAGTGGCCTAGATATGCTCATGTAAATTCCAGAAACTCAGTTCTAAAAATATTCTGGGAAAATATCAGTATCATTGGTATAAATATGTAATATTACAAATTGACTGATTTGAAGGAGTCTACACTCTTTTGGAGATATATATATATATTCTGGTTTCTTGTGTACAAAATATCCCTCTATGACAATATCGTTATATGCATAAACTTTGGAGCTTCATTACCTGGGCTTGAGTCCCAGGGTAGTCAATGTGTGATCTTGGAAATTATTTAAGCCTTCTCTGTCTCAGAATTTTTATATGCAAAATAATAACAATAATGATAATTATAATAATACCTATTTCATTGGATTGTTTGAGATGCAAATGTATTAATATACATTTCCTAATAAATGATCATTCATATTAATATTATTTTAAAATATCCCTAAAATTTTACTGTAATATGTGAAAAGAAATAATACACTATGAATCAACTTAAAAGATATATCAAGACTATAGTCAATCAGGAGTACAAAATATGATATAAGCATAGGTAGCATGGAAACAAATTAAGAGCCAGGGGAACTTGTTTTTAACTCTGATTTTGCCCCAAATAATGGTGATCTTGGACAAATCCCTATACATCCATGGGCTTCTAATAGCAAGGAAATTGGTAATTCTATAAATAATGATGAAATCCAGCATAAAAGAGTAATCTGAATTGGCTTGGGGTTAATTAAGCAAGACATTCCAGTAGATACATGTTTGCAGTCTGGTTCTGAAGTATATTAGAGGGTAAGATTAGTGGAGAAAAAAGAAAATAATCAAAGAGCTTCTTTGCTGAGGCTAAGTAGAGAACAGCAGCAGCTGAGGCACGGAGGTAAAGCTCATGAAATAATTTGTTTGGAAGTGCTAAAATTGACTTTGTTTAGTGTGTGGGAGCATATTGTTAAATAATAATAGTTGGATATACAGGAGGATCAAGGACTCATTTGATACACAGTATCAAAGGCTAGGCTTAAGATTTTTTAAGCATTTCTAAGAAGTTACCTTAAATTCCAGGGTAGGAAAGTATGTGGGATTTGAGAAAATGACCAACGTTTTGAAACAAAGCCTAGTGCAGCAAGTTACATATAGTAGTCTTTTAAGAAATGTGTGTTGCTTTGAAATTCACTGATAGTTTAAAAGTAGGTACTTCTGATGGTAGCATGGCCCTTGTGGTGTCTCTTTATAAAATATTTTATTTTAATCATGTAAATATGCCTTTACTTTTTGAAAATTGTCTATCTCTCATACTTAAACTGAATTCTACAAGGCAAAGGTACATCTCTTAAAGTATTATATAATACATATATTCTCTGTATTGTATTATCTCCTAGAAGATGTTCTTTCCTACTGGAGCCCTCTCTGACTTAGATGAAACTTATTTTTCAATAGGCCCTAGCAAAGTAATGTAGCTTAGTAAATATCTGTGTAATTAAGGAGACCCCTTATCACGATGCTCAAATCCATCTAGGATTTGCAAGAGACGAAGTTGCATCTAACTTTGCTGAGGCTTTCCTTGGATACTAAATTTCATATAATGTACATAATTTTTTTCAGACCCCCTTTTGTTTGTTCTCTTTTCATCCTTTCTCAAAGAAGTAGGTGCCTGTAAACCCCCATTCCTCTCTTTGTTTCCTTTATAATTTATTTTTTATTTTTGGTAGAGATGGGGTCTCACTATGTTGCCCAGGCTGGTCTCAAACTCCTGGCCTCAAGTGATCCTCCCTCCTGGGACTCTGAATGTACTGGGACTACAGGCATGAATCACTGTGCCCACCAAGCCTGTTCCCTATTTATATCATGTGGGATTCTATGAATTTGGAATTCAACTTCTGCTCTGCCTCTCTACCATTAAACTACTCTCTTAAAGATCACCTTTCTCAAAGAAAACCAACATTTGTATAAGATATGGACATTAAAACATAATGGTAAATACAATTAAGACATTATAGGACATATAACTGAAAACTCAGGCTAATTCACAGCATGATTTTCAGCGATTGGTAGGATTTTTCCTATGAGCAGCTTTGGGTTGCAAATAGTGAAGAGAAGTTTAAGAAAAATGGGAAATACCAGCCATAGTGCACTACTTGGCTCCATAGTGTAAAATATTTATATACACATTATGTCACTAATGAGAGGTAGGTGATACTGTAGGTGATACTGTAACAAACACATCCCACATTTCAGGGGCATGAAACTAGGTTTTTTCCTCACTTGTGCTGAATTTGAATTACTAAGTGGGTGGAGGCTCTTCTTCATGTGGTCTTTGCTCTGGTACCCAGGATAAGAGAGCAGCCATCCTCTAGAACTCTGTTTGCTGTGGCAGAAATACAATGCCCATTGCACATCATGCACTGTCTCTTAAAGCTTCCACATGCCACTTGCATTCTCAGTCTATAGTATAAAGATAGTCACGTGGCCATCTCAGTTCCAAGATGGCAGAGTAGTGCAATTCTACCTCTTCCTAGGAAGAGACTGGAAATATCTGATAAACAATAAAAATATACCACATTCGTAAGAAAGCAAAATAATTTTCAAAGATTTATTGAAATAGTGACTTTTCAACTTTAAGAATCTATGTATAAGTAAATCAAGCAATATAATGTTTTAATGTAAATATTAGCATTGCCTAGCTTAAAAAAAAACAAACCTTTGTTTCCATCCCATAGCCTCTTCAATAAAATTCCATCTCCATAGAAACTGCCACCTCCCTGCCATCTTTTTGTCACTACCCTCCTACACAAATATTATCGTAAAATGCTGCTGAATGAAACTTCTCCCGTTGCTTCAGAATTTTGTCTGAAGAGCCAAAACTGAGGGGAATAGGCCATAGGTGGCCCCACATTCCACAGAAGGACATGCTCCCCCCACCATATCCAGCTGTTGTGAGTTGAAGACTAGACTGTATTTGAGTGTGTTGAATGAGTGGTGAGCTGTAGGCATAATGGGAGAGTGCTTTGAATTATTTTCTCCCTCTCCTTCAAAGCCTACTGAGCAGGATGATAAGAAAATTGCTCATAGACATTGGGGTGTCTATCAGAAAGGATGACTGACATCTTCTTCTACCGGTGAAAGCTTTTTGAGCTATAGGTGTTCTGTAGGCCCATAGTGGTCCAGACAGCAGCATAGAGGAAGGGAAGAAAGCTCTTATGAGAGCTTCATGGAGTTGGTTTGGCATTCCACAAGCACAGGGACTGGTTCCTCCTCCCCCTGAGTGAGAATAACTGCACCGTCTGTGCCACCAAGGACGAAGGCTCAGCGGCAGCAGCGGGGCAGCCTGAGCCATCAGTGCTCTGTGTGACGAGGGTGTGTGAGGATTCCCTAGATGAAGAGGAGGCCTCCAATGTCTCCTGTGTCATGGGAACTGCACCCCTAAGAAACTGTCGAGTGGCCAGCCAGGGGCAGGAGGTGACAGAGAGGAGAGGTCAGCCATAGACTGCATCATCCTTCCCAGAAAGCCTCCCGGAGGTGGGGGCCTGTGAGGAGCCCATAAAAAGTGCAAGGCTCAGCATTTGGATATCCGCCCTCAGACTTTCACCTCGCCCCATTCCCTGTGAGAGCCCAACAATGTTGAGACCCAAGGGAAACCCATAAATAGCAAAGAGAAAGGCAGAAGCAGAGAGGGAGTGAACACACACACACACACAAAAGGAGTAAATAAAGTAAACCATGCCCCCTTTCCCCATTGCAGGACCCAAGCCACAAGCCTAGGTTCAGGTGGGGGGAGAGGAGGTACTTTAATTTGGATATGAAATTAACATTATGATCTGCACTAGATTTTCAATACTGAAAGGAATCAAGCGTCTGTGGAATTTGTCTTCAAAGGACAGGGAAAGGAAGAATCGCAGAGTATGTTAAATGGAGTGATTAATGGAAAAATAAAAAAATGTTTCTATTGGGACCATTCCTGAATACATTTGTCAATTTCTCATAGTATTCACTCTCCCACAATATTGGAAGAACACAGTGCTAGGCAGAAGGGCTGAAGGGCCTGAGCTTGGCATGAATGGGGACTGGCCCAGCCCACAGCAAAGGAGCCCAGACCCAAGGAGATCTTACAGACTCTGTCCATGCATGGGACTAAAACAAAAAGCCTGACAGGCAGTCCAGCTGAGGTGCCAATCCAAACGGGAGAGAGACAAAATACAAGTAGAATGCAACAGATTGAGAAATGGGAGCACCAGATGTGGCCCAGGTTTCAAAGGGAAGATGAGCAAACAGGTCATACAGATATTTCTGGTTACTGTTGATTTTTGCAGGCACATTTTACATGGGTCCAACAGCCTTAGCTGTTAAGGCTGCTGAACCATCTTCGATACCACCTGGAAAACCCCCTTTCAATTTCTGGCATTAAAATTCTACCCATTCTTCTGGGACGGCTGTAAAGCCAGCACCTCTATAAAATATGCTTGCCTGCCTCTTTCCGTACTCCCTAGCAGGAAATCATCTCCCTGCGCCTGGACTCCAACAGCATGTTGATATTTACATTACATATAATTGTGTCCCTACGTCTCCCATACTCGATGTGAAAATCAGGGGAGTTAGCAGTTATTTATACACAGGAAGTATTTAGGAAGTATTTGTTGGGTGAATATTGCTGTGAAAATAAATTCACAACTTAGAATAATTTTGAGCCTGATTTTTAAGTTGCAAAGGAAGTTGCACATGAAGTCAACATCAGTAAGTGGTATTTATTAAGTAATCACATTTACATATTGATGTGATAATCATCACGCCATGTAAGTTAAATAAATTGTTCTCAACTCTCTGAGAGTAACTTACAACCTTATAATTTGGTGATGTCCAGAAAAGGATTGACTAGAAATATGTGTGGACTGCTGTGAAGTCAAGAAAGTAATTTATAAGAGAAGCAGAACATATGACATTGCCCAGCAATTAGGGAAAGATAAGATGATCAATAATAACAAAATAATTTGGTAGGGTTAAACACAAGAAGAAATTATTATTTTCTCTTTCTCTATTATTTTAAAACTACAGACAGCATTGAACTTGCAGGCAGAAGACATACCAGTCTTTTCCATGTTCTAATCTTGTTCTTGCAGATAAATGTTGAACTTAGGCAAATCACTTCGCTTTCTTGAGTGTCCTTTTCTTTCCCCTGTAAAATGAGAGTATTGAACTAGACGAGTGGGCTTCAAATTTTTTTAATCAGTAAACATTTTTTTCACAGATTCTTGTACAGAATTGTGGTATAAAAAGCATGCAGATCTATATTTTACAATGGAAATTTTCTTACCTGAAGAGAGTAAAATGTATTTTTCAATAAATTTTCTCAGTTAATGTTAAAAAACAAAACAAGAAAGAGATTAAGGCAATTGTAATTCCTGTGCGAAAGATATAGAATCCGAGGCACAGAAAGTTTAGAGATGTGAGTTGGCCCACTCACCATCCTGAATCTGCAAATATATCTACATTACCCTGTACTCCAGGGTTCATCTTGCCTGCTGGAACTTCCTGAGAATTTAGTAAACTTTTATTTTCTCTTTAGCTATGTATTTGTATAATGGTGAGATCATAGGAACATAGAAGTGTTCTAAAATGGATATGCCTTATGAGTATATCTGCATACTCAGGAATTCATATAAACTATTAGAAGAGCAGCCAACATCTGTGCATAGATGCATGCTTTAAAAGAGAATATGAGTCAACTATCAAATATTCTTTAAAATTAAGACACTGATCTTGATAATTGGAGAAACTGAAGTGACATCCTAGCTTACACTGAAAGGATGTATCTTCCACTTATACTGGAAGGTAATAAGATTGCATATCTCTTCATGCTCCAAAATGTTTATTCCACCAGTTTATTTCCACTGGATAACCACTTACCTGGTTATCCAAAAGAAAAGACAAAAATATGAGAGGTCTGATTTGAAAAGATGGCCTCATGCCTCAATTTACTCAGGATCTCAGGCTGAAAAGTTTAGAATCTTTAAGAGCAGAAGAGTGACTATGGGCATATTAATGTATTTTCCCCGAAGTAACCATTTGGAAAATCCTCAGTTTTGATCAACCAACACCAAAAATCATGCTCCTTCCTGCACATTCTTTTTGAAATAGGACATACCCGAGTTTTATGAAACCAAGCACAGAAGAATAATGCTTGTTCTCAAGCCAATTGGAGGAGGGTGTTCAAGTCATCACAGATATTGTTATAAACAGAACAATAACATTGGCAATATCATTTCATCTTTGTGCCAAGGGTGAAATTAATGTCATATGCTTGCCCCAATGGATCACTGGAAGTAAGTTTCTACAAAACAAGCAGTGGTGTCCTCTTCCCCTTCTGACAAGTCAAGGGCTCCTCATAAGCACTACTGGCTCCTTGAGGTTTGGGAATAAAAGAAGAGATTAGGAAGTTAAAAAATTAGTTTGTTTTAGAGACTTTTTTTTCCTTGAAAAACAAAGGGAGAAACAAATACAAAACCCTCCAAAGGTATCAATATTTTTGGCTGTCAAAAACTGCCTCTATTCTCCCAATCTCATGCACCTTCCATGATCAAATGCATTCCTGTGACCCAGGTCCTTGGAGGTTGGCCGGATCCAACCCTGGCAAATGCCTACTATTCTCAGCCTGGGTTATTGAAGATTCATTATTTTCTTCATAAAACCTTGTCTGTTTGTGGCTTGTTTCTGTGTTACAGAGATTAGTACCAAATGAACATGGATACTTTTCCAGGTTATCCATCTTCACTGTTGACTTGCACCTTACCAGCTTACCCCAAGTCAAATAAAAGAGGTGCGGTGTGTTCCCAGGTTGGATCAGCAAAGGCGAAGGACACATACACTGTGCGTTGTTTGCACACACGCTTTTGATTTTGGATTTGCTTCCTGGTCAGGCAGAAGCCAAATTTGGGTGAGGAATCAGTCCTACTTTGACTTTAGAAAGCATGAGAAAAGAGAGCTGCTACATAGCTTTATTGAGGTATTGAGACTTTCAAAGGGAGAATGTGTGACCGGGACTTTGTAAGAACCAGTGCTACTCACTCAAAAGCAAGATTTTTTTTTTGGTGATTCATTATCAAGTTAGATAGAAAGAGTGTTCTTCTGAGAGGCTATGGTTATTTCTTTATTTGAAAACGACTTCCACCTGAATTCGAAAAACCAGTGTCACTTTACTTTTAGCTGCAGTAACTGTAGACTGATGAATAGCATGACTGGCCATTGCCTGTTACTTTCAATAGGCATTAAAATAAGACTTCTTTCCTTTTTTGAGGCAGTTCATTATCCAATTCTAAAGTTGGAACAGAAATAATATTGATGTCAGAAAGCTTTTCATTTTTTAAGTTTAATTGGTCACATCATGACAAAGGTAGTCTTGGGGAAAAAGTACCGAATATCCACCTTGGCAGTCAATGACAGCCAGGACTGATAACCACACTTCTTTAAAATGGCCCTTCGTAAACACTGGCAGAGATTAGGATGTTGTTGGAGTTGGAGGGATATCACTGGAGGCTTTGGGAGTTTCTTCTGAAGTCTTTCTGAATTAGTAGCTAATGGGGCGCTTTCTTTGATAGTGCTATTATAATTAAATGCAGCTGGATGAAAATCAACCACAAAGGGAACTCGTTTGTTTATCATTACTTCTGACTTTGTCAGCAGATGTTTTCGAAGCACCATAGTAGCCAGTTTAATTTGTCTCTGTGTAATGCGAAGCAGGTAAACTTTGATTAATAAACTGACAAGTACATTCCTTAATTTCTTTTCTGAAGTTTCCTTCTGTGACTCTTATATAGCACATATGTCAAATCCGGAAAGCACACGGATAAACATTCAGTTTCTTTTTATATATGTCAGGCCAGCTGAAATGGAGGTGTCAGTCGGCGGTGAGCTGGCTTGTCAAATGTTCATCTTGAAAGCTGCTGTAGTATTATCGCATGTAAGTAGGCTAGTGAAAAAGATAAACACATATGGCATATAAGTCCCAGGCTATAGAACGACAGCTCTCTAAGTTGTAATCACTATTGGCTTTCCATAAGGGACTCAATAATTTTCAGTAAATTGGATCCTTTATGAGTTTAAACATTAATTCAGCTATTTAAAAAGTGTAATTTTGACATATCCTTTGCTTATAATAAATGCCTCCTCCACTTCTTAACAGGCAGACTTCCTCACCACCCACTTTGTTCAACACACTCCTACTCCGGCATCTTCATTCAGACTGCGCTCTCTACCTGTCTCTCTTTCCAATATTCCACCGTGCACCTCTTCCGTCATTTAAAGAACTCGGGAAAATTACACCCCTCTCTCCAAAAGTGTTTCCCACATACCTGGAAGGAATGTGTTGTTGTTGTTTTAAATTGGCTCCACAAAGTTTACACAGCAACCACAATTCACATTGCATCCATCAACAATAGAACAAAGTCCCGTGTCCTGTGATTCTTTGTACTTAAAAAAATAAATTATCAATAGTATTTGCTCAAGATAAAGTTGCATATGTGTCTGTATGTCCTTTTATTTTTGTGTCCGTGTCTATGTTGCCCATTGCACATTGCAATGTCTACATGTTTTCAATTGCCCTAACACCCCGTGTGGCGCCGAGTACTTCCTATGTACTTGAAACTCAGGTTCTGATGCTTAGATTTTGATTTTTGATGCTCTCACATCAGCTATTTACTCAGTTATTTAGTACTTGTGCAAGTTTCTTTCTAGGGCTGTGTGTTGGAAAGCATGTGTGTGTGTGTGTGTGTGTGTGTGTGTATATATATATGTTTGTGCTCATGTTCTCACCTGTTTGCTGCTCAGAATTCAGTCAGGCTTAAGTTGGCAAAAGATATGAAAAAACTACAGTGAACTCTGATGGTCTCTGTAGATAAGCACGGGGAAATGTAATCTCTGGCACCATCCTACTTCCTATTCTTTAAAGCTCCAATTTTTTTTTTTTTTTTAAGTGTTGTTCATGCAGGCAGGGTGGGACAGAAGATAAGTAGGAGCTTTGCGACTTCCCAGTGCTGCTCCTTGTAGCTCCCCAAGCCTCCTCTTCCTTGTCTGTAAAATTAGGGACAATAATACCACCTTTTGAGGATTAGAGAGAACTCACGTAAAGATTCTGGCACATAATAGGCTCACCACGTATGTCAGCCAACATTATTAGAAATAAGTAATATGCTATTTCAGTAGAAAAGAAAAAAGGTGAAAATTGGTCACGCTCCTATGGAACAGTGCAAGTGGCCCCCTGCGTTGGTCTTCATGGATGATGTCCTCAGTATGTATTAGAACACCAGTTTAAACACTATTACCTGCTAAACAAACTTAAAATGTCAAACTGAACTAAAAAGTGATTGAAATTCATTAATACCTATAGAGTGTTTCTTATAAAAAGATTGCACCTACCTGTGAACAGCTCTCAACTACCAATTGTCATTTGATTAAAAAGAATCCATCTCTAGCGGGTACTCTTCTAATTGGGGGACTATTCAAGGAAGCTTCATTAAATGCCCACTCTCTGAAAAAAAATATTTTGAAATAATTGTCCGTATTAGAAGTCTCAGGATAATTAGTTAAATCACAATCTTAGGTTGATATGTAGTGAAGACCAAACGTATGCTGGTACCTTTATGTTACTTTACAATATTTGAGAATTGTCCCCAGACCTTTTTTTTTTTTTTTTTTAGCCTTTTAAACTTTTTCTCTAATGGGAATCTGTCTTTATTTTCCTCCTTTTGGGGTGAAGAGAGCAGGGCAAGAGTCACAATGTTTTAATAGAACTGCAGATTAGCTAATTTTGAAAAATTCTTGTTAAGATGATTGCCCTTGAGGAAAAGCCTTCATGTGTGAGTAACTATTCTTATTATTTCATCTACTTTGCTGGAGAATAGAATTACCTGACAACATTTCAAAGCAGCTGTGAAGAAGAGGTGTGGCCGACAAACAACGCAACGTGCTTTCTAGGAAAGTCTGCATGACGATGGGTCAGGGAATTAAGCAAGGTGGCCATTCCGTGTGATCCTTCTGTATTTCAATTTGTCCCTTAAGATGACCAAATTCACAGAGTAAATAAAATATAATGTATCTAATATCCTCTTCATAAGATGTGGAGTGAGGGGTCCACAGGGTGTTATCCTTCCCTTGAAAATAGCTGAGATTAAGTCACGTGTCTCTTTCATGGACATCTATTGTGTTAGGGTGTAGGCTTACTCCGAAATCTAGGGAAATCCTGAAAATATTCCCAGTGGTTTGCCATGTTCATTTGGCTTGGATGAGTAAAAATATGACATTAAGTTGTCCAGTAATTTGTGGATATGATTGCTTAAATAATGCTATTTGAGTAGTTGAAGATAAAATTACATTATTTAAGCAAGATGCCTGTTTCACCATCACTGGATAGCTCCACATCTGAGGGACGTGGTGAGCATTGTGGAGGGGAAGGGCATACCTCTAACCCTTGCTAGGGAGAGGCAAAGATATAAAATGCAACCAAAATGTTTGTACTCTCATATTTTCTTGAAATTAAAAAAAATAATAATAAATATTACAGTTTCAGACACGGTGTCATTTTTGTGGTGTTTGTTGAGTCGCTCAGGGTGACGTTCCTTGGAATGTGCTTAGAGAGGCTTTGTATATAAAAGAAGAGGGATATCTAAAAACATTGGTGTAATAAGAGCTGAGGCCAGATATACAGTAGATCTCAAGGATCTCGGGAAAAGTCATATGGTGTTTGCATTTAAGAAGAAGCTCTTCTACCAGAAAATGGGTGTCTGATGTCCATGGGGTTTACTGTGATGTCTAGAATATGAGGGGTCATTGGGTGTGAGTCAAGGAGAATCAGGGTGAGATGGACAGCAGAGGCAGAAGCCAGGAGTCTGTGGCGATAGGGGTTCTGTTGAAGGCACTTATTCAAACCAGGCGAATATGGCTGCACGATGCAGCTGGAATGTGTACAACTTGTTCTTTGTGTTCAAGAGAAAAAAAAAAATGTGTCCAAACGTAAGGAGACCGATATACAAAAACATATGTGAGTAGTGCCAATAGTAATACTCCTGGTGATATGTGTCTGCTTTTATAATACATTTCCAGAAGCTCTGACCCTGACTTCAGTCCTAGCAGCTTATATTTTAAGTTGTTTCTGGAGCCTTTATCCTTTTCCACGGAGCCTGCAGCACTCCAGGAGACTCAGGCTGGTGTGAAGCTGGCAGTGACCTGGCTGATGCCTGAGAGTCCCACCTCTCTGCTGCTGACTGATGTCAAAGGACGGACCCTCTTAAGAATTGTATCCCTTCTTGCAATTAAAGGGAGAGAGAGAGCTAATTTGAAGGATTGCTTCCTAGACTTTTATGTATTTCTGATTTTTACCCAGCATCTTTTGTGGAAAGTTTCATAGCAAAAGTCTGCAAAAGCAAATAGAACAGATGATGGAAACTGATGACTAAAGTCAGCTGTAATAAAGTCAGAATGGTAATTGGATAATCCATTCTTTTGGGGCTGTGTCTATTTTTCTTCTATCTGAATTGTCACTGGTTGTCTCTTATTTATCCTGCAGTGAACGTTTGACAACGTGTGTGTGTGTGTAGACATACGTGAAAAGTAGTTGTATTATAATATTTATCATTAAAGAGCTACCTTTGTTTCATGTTACAAGCATCACATTGATGATTTGAATAATAAAGCTGACTGGCTTACTTACAGAAGGTCGCTTCCATAATGGAGCCAATTTATGTACTGAGGTTCTCGTTTTCTTTATTAGATAATTGGACAAAATGCTAAGAAACTGCTACTAATTGAGCATTCATTCCAGCTTTTGTCTATATTGAGGCTGGGCAGGTTTTCTGATGTTTGCAAAAGAATTAAATATCCACCAAACCTTGCAACAGCTTCTCTCATCTCAATATGTTTTCATTAACTTTAACTGAGTCCCTGGGCTTAAATGTGGTTTATCCCAGAATTTTAACACTCACCTTTTATAAGAATCACATATTGGAGGATGTTTTCATTTTAGGAAAAAAGTGTGATCAAAGACAGGTCATATGTTTCCTGCTTTGAGGCAGCAGGGGCAAATGGGCAAGGTTCAGATCAAATGTTTTTGCTAGCATGACATTCAATAGGTAACAGTTGCCCTGAAGCAGGGCATGAAAGAGTTAGGGGAAAGAATAATAGAAACCGAAAAACCTTTGAAAATCCATATAATATTAGGTATTTTGAGAATCAGAAGTTGAAGAAATTTCATTTATAGGAACGCAGATTCAGGCATAAAATATGCTATTTCAATAGACCTACTCCTTTCCCCTCCTGCTGCTGCTGCTCTGGTTTGGGTCCAAAGGGGAGCTCTGTTTCTGTCTTTCAGGATAGCTCCCTTACAGGACTCTTTGCCTCCACTAAGTCTCCTACTTCAAGTCCACTTTTCCAAGGACTTTCAGGTTAACTTGCTTAAAGCACATTTCTGATACCCTTACTGTTATGTATTAAAAAAAGCAACTCGCTAAATCTAACATAATAAAGCTCTCACTTGTCAGCATGGTATTATTTAACCTGTCCTACTTCAAAGGCTTGTTGGCTGGTATTCATCATGCATTCGTATTTCCACCATCCTGGAATCACTACTTGCTCTTCTCAAGCAAACCTCTGTTTCCTCACCTCTGCAAAGAGGCTCATTCTCTTCCCGAAACCTGCGCTCTCCAACTCTTTGCACTTCCACTAGCTGAAATTCTACCTACCCTTCAAGGCTTATCGTGGGCTGTGGCTTCTGAGATGTCCCCAGTAATCTTGCCTCTTGGCATTCATGCCTTGTGTAATCCCCACCCTTTGAATCTGTGGGCTGTACCTACTGACTCGATTCTGAAGAACATAGTATGGCAGAAGAGATGGGATGTCACTCCTGAGATTAGGTTGCATAAATAATGTGACCGAAATCTTATTCATTCTCACTTTTTTCTTCTTTTGCTCTGAGGGAAGACAGCTGCTATGCTGGGAGATATTTTATGGAAAGACCCACATGTCAAGGAACTGAGGGAACCTGGAAGCCAAAGGCCATTGAGGAACTCAACAGCTTGAGGAGAACTGAATCCTAAAAGCTGCTACGTGAGGGACTTAGAAGCAGATCCTTCCCCAAGAGAGCCTTCAGAAGACACTGTAGCCCAGATGACACCTTGATGGCGAGCTTGTGGGAGACGTTGAGGCAGAGACATCCAGCTAAGTGGCACCTGGATGTGTGACAGAAATTGATAATATGACAAATGTTAAAGCCACTAAAACTTTGGGGTTATTTCTTATGCAATAATAGATACCTAATATATATTTTGGTGCCAGGAGTTGGGTTCAAACCACCTGAAACTCTTTATAATTTCTACAGTAAGAACTAACACTTCTTATATTAGTTGAGAGTGCTTGTATGTTCCTATAATGCATTCTGTGTACTGGTATCTTGGCATATTTCAAATTTTGTATTCTTTTGTTTTCATTTGTAGTTGGTTTTTTCTCCTATATAATTGTAATGTTCCTTGAGGTCAGGGCCCAGGCCATATTAATCTTTGAACCTTTTGCCCCCAGAGTAGTTGACAATAGATTTTTATGTAGTAGGTGCTCAATATATATTTGTCGAATTGCCTTCAATGAATGTACTTAGTCATGCTTCAATAACCCAAAGTTAGTAAATGAGAACACTTGGCCAACTCATGTCTAAAGATTTTAAATCTCTTCACTTTTGTCAAGAATTAGTGGGCACAAGCTCTGGTGGTTTCTTCAGGGACATCTTATCAAATATTTTATGATACTGAACATTATTTCTTATTTTGGTAGGACGTGAATTACAGAAAAACATGATTTTGATGACCTTCCTATGAATTTAAATATCTTCCCAGGTTAAAATTTGAAGAATAATGGATTTTGTTATTTGATAGCAACTATTGGCATGCCAGAATTCTGTGGGTGTTTTAGACATAAACGTGATAGCCACCTGAATAACATCACACATCAGTTTCTCTTTGGGGGTTCTGCATTCTTTACTAACTGGTTCAGCGTGGACATTGGCTGGCTACCCTATGTAGTGACTTTTCCAAATGACTTTGGAAATATGGTGCTGCCATGCTGTAGAAAGGGTGTTGGTTTTGGATTGAGGCAGAGCTGGTTTGAATTTTGGATGAGCAATTTATTTGCTCTTTACTTAAAGTTACTTAATCTGAGTATTTCACATATGTTTAATGGTACAACAGACCTCAGACCATGGGTTTTGAGGAATAATTGAGATTTTATGTATATGTGTGTGTGTGTGTGCATGTCTGGGTGTGTGTATGGCTTGTATGTCATACACCATATGACAATTAGAAATTATTAAGTAAATCATAGCTTAATACCAGACTATCTAGCTAATAATATCAAACCATTCTCTCCATGTCATTTTTTCTCCTTGCTTCTGGTTAAGCTGACCTATCGACTGAGGAAAATTTCATCATATCTGTGATTTTATAAACTCATCGTTGTTATGAATGCATTTAATCCCTTCCTTTGGTCATTGTTTCAACAAATATTATTGGGTCCCTATCAGAATGAAGACACTCAGTACTATCATATCTCTGAATTCTTGGTGCATTTAATTACTTGAAGCAATCACTTGATATGTGCCATCTACTAGCCTTTACTGTCAAATGTCACTTAATGTAGAGGAAGGATTGGCTATAAGCAGTCACTTTGTAGTTATACAACCCTGATTCAGTTTCCTGCTTCTTACCTTATTAGCTGTGTGACCTTGGGTGAATCACTTAATTTGATTCATTTTCAGTTTCCTCAACTATAAAATGGGAGAATAATGGTAGCCCATGGGGCTGCCGTATTGGTTAAATATGATAATCCCTATAACACATTGGCATAGAGTGTTCAACAAAATTTAGTTATCATGTCAGATTTCAGTCTAAAACATCAGTTCTTGGTGCGCCCATGGCTGAAGAATGACCAGATATGCCCTAAAGTCAGGCAAGCAGGAAAATGAAATTTATTGAGGAGAGAAGATAGGATTATAGGGCAAAAGCAAGACATAGGTTAACAGAGCATGATAGAAATGTCACAGATGACAACCAGACCCATCGTTGCAGCAAAGGGAGAGCAAAAGGAAGGGCACAAAAAGGGCCTGATTATGGTCTGTGTCCTGTTTTATACTGCCCGGATTGGGACTTCCCTCCTGGTTCAGAGGTCACCATGGAACCACTTGATTGGACAGTTGGGAGTCACATGACCTGAGTCTTAACTACGCATGCAGGTTGTTTCAGGTCGATTTCCAGACTCTATGGTACCTGTGCTGCTTGGTCCATGGGCTAGAGAGTCCTCTGCATTCTCTTGCATCTGGCGCACTAAATTGATTGGTAGATTTGTAGGGTATTCCCTCCTCCCCAGGTATAGAAGTTGCTTAGGAGATTAGGGTGGGGAAGGACCAAGATGGGGGTAACAGCATCCACTTTCATCCCTAGGAGACCCAGAATCCCTCACTATCTACCCAACAATCATACAAGTATGATATGCATATATCCTGTTTTATAAGTTTCACATATCTAAGATAACATATTTGTATGTGCACTGTAAATTGCAAAATTTTTTACAAGTGTGGGTGGTTATTTTTAATAGTATCTAGGATGGGGATTTTTCAAATTCATAGATCTAGGATGAAAGCTGTGTAATCTATAGGCAATCAATGAAGGCTTATTGTTGTATATGATAATGTATGGATAAGACACCAAGTAGACCTCATTTAATGCTGAACAAGGTGATTATTAAGGTATGAATCATCCAATGTAATGCTCAACTACCCTCTTGGCCAGTGAGTGCTAGTATCCTATAGCATTGGCTTTCCTTTGTTTATTTCTTCATGGCCTCTCATTATGCCAATAACATCCAATTTTGCCACCAAAGATCTTTTGATTCCCAGTAAAGAGTCTGATTCTTTTCTAAAGGACAAACAAATATGAGATTCTTTTTATGGTTAAAACACACACAGATATGATACAGGTTGGTGGGTGGAGTAGCCTCAGATGGATGGAAGGAACACAATTGAGGCATACTCACCTCCCATTAAAGGGACAGTAAAGTATGCTAAGATACTATAAAGATATCATTCCATAGACCCTTGTTGCATGTTGGTTTTAGATGTGGCAGCCATGCACATTTCAGATCTCCCACAAGAGAGCCTACTGTCTGGAGCAGAGTGGACTGACAGCTCCTGCAGGTCCCCCATGTGAACTCCCAGGCCATCATGCTTCGCCTGGTTGCTCTTTAAATGGCTGCTCATAGTGAGGGGACTAGTGTCAGCCTGTCCCTGTGAGACTCATGACTCCTCTCTTTGGCCTGGCTGAGAATTTCTCAGAACTGTGCTATAGTCTTAGGTCCTTCCTACCCAAATCTTCCTTTCTTCTATCTTGTCACAGGTATCAGACCAGACTTGTGATCTGAAAGCTCTTTCTGCCCACTGCTATTCCCTTCCCTTTTGCCCACAGAAAAAGTTTAACTATCCAAATCTTGCATGCCAAATCCTGGCTTAGCATCTGCTTCTCAAAAAGTCTGTGCCAACACAGTTGGTGATATGTTACCATATTGGAAATACAACTCCATTCAGAAGAGATGCTGTACTGGCCTAATGTGGGACTATTCCACTCATGTCTGCATGTCCAGGAATCTGCCCTTGCACTGAAAAGAATATGCCTCTTGTCTATGTCATGGAAGAACCTGTCAATTTACAGAGGAACAAAGACAAACTTCTCAAATTCCTTAGTACAGTCATCTATCCCTTTCATCTCCTCAATTCAGACTTATAATTTGTTCATTCATATATGCATTGTAATATAATATGACTATGTGCTTGTGTATATTAATTCTCTAATTAGCCTATAATCTTTTTGAAGGCAGTAGCTGTATTCAATTTATATCATTGTTTGTGCTTTCACCTCTAATATTAAATATCTTCAATACAAGTAATATGTACAAAATGAACAATTCCATAATGGATCCAAGAAATATCTTTCAGACCTAGGTTCAAATCCCCAGCTGAGCTGTTACATCCTATTTGTGTCACCTTGGCCATGTTACTTTTACCTTTCTGAGCCTCAATTTCCTTATCGGTACAATGAGTTTTGTGAGGATGAAATGAAAAAAGGGTAGTGAATATAGTCTTTTGTGCACAGTTACCCATATATATATATGGTATCAAGGGTTAATAAACTTCATAGAAAATTAATGTTAACTATTTCTGTACATTGCAAGTTCCCTCATAAGTATATTTACCGACAATGCATACTTTACCAAATATATATTTATTTATATAACTTTTTATAATTACAACTTTGAAGGACATTAAATTAGCCTTTATACTGGAATCTGCCCTCTAGGTGCCCTTAATTTATATTTGTTATCCTACTAAATTAATATTAAAAGGAATTAGAGTGGTCTTGAATTATTTCAAAATATGAGCAAGATATAAGAAACTCAACTCAAACTCAGTTGAGTTTCCACAATATACACATGCATCTTTATGTAGTCTCGTTTATCTTAATAGTCTTTATAGGCTTGGGATATCCTGAGTGAAGAGCTCACAGTAATTTGCCCAAGGTCTGTTCTGTGACTGTTGTGAAACAAGAGGCAAGGATTTTCCATGGCTTACCTATCCCCTTATCTTATCTTCTCAAGGTTGGGCTTCTCTGCCTTCCAAGGTTATAATTGGCTGGTCTCAGTAAATTATCCATGTTGATATGTTAAAGGATAAGATTGAAGGCAGTTCCCAAGGCCTTTCTTCTCTTTCAGAGTAACGTACCATTTAACAGTGACCTCCAGAAGACAAGGACCTTGCTTATTTGTTTTGTTAACCAAAATATCCTAGGTGGTGTGAATTTTAGGTTATGTAAGAGGAAACCAGTGGAAAATGTCTTTTGGGTGTGTGACTACTTTTGTTAGCCCTGAATCATAGCAGAAGTCACCTCTACTAGTCACAACAGAGTGAGCCTGTAGTTTTTACCCTGATGATATCAGAGCATTGAAGGTTGCTTGGAAACATATCCTAACTTCTACAGAATCTGGGGTTTTTTGATAACCGGATCAAAAGGCATGTGTGATTTCTGTGAAATATCTAGTCCTCTATTCTGCAACAGTGAAAATATGTGCTTCCTAAGTACCTGTAATCTTTTACTTCTGATGGTATATAAGCCAGAATTATCAAAGAATTAATTAAGATGTCCATGATTGATAAGCCATAGAAAGGGAGATTTTGATTTAAGGGATATTAAACCCACTACGTAAACTTTTTGACATCTGAGAAAAACAGCAGCCCAAGAGAAGATGTTTTGGTGTGTTCCCTGCATGGACACAGGATAAACCTTTAAACCATAGCAAACAGAAATGATGACCTTTTTTCTTAACACATAGTTTTTAAAAAGACTATTAACAAAATTCTTTGTTAGCTAACCCAAATGCTTTATGCTATAGTTCAAGAGCATTTTTCTTGTTGCAATACATTTTAAAGTACTTTTGATTTACAGCAGAAGGCATTTTCATGATCTTTTCCCAGCTGCTTTTAATTTGCTACTAGAATCTCTCTGCCTTCCACTGATCAAATTCCTCTCCTAGAGAGCTACTTTCCTTTGCCTCACCTCATAACCCTAGATTAACTTCTAGCTTTACTTTCTGACTAATATAGGAAGGTTCATATGTATATACTTGATAATTCTAACCATTATGTCCAAACAACTATCAGACCTTGATGATATTAGCTCCTAAATATTTTTAAATTGTGTCCATATTTCGCCATCAGCAAAACCTTAGAACACACCTCTGTCACTCTTACTCTGAGCTTTTGTTTTTCAGTACTTTCACTGGTAAATATTTTTGAGACTTTACCTCCAGTTTACATCATTTATAAATGAACTGATGTATTAGTTGATTATATACATTATAAAATGGTTGGCAAAAGTTGAGAATTTTTGAAAGATGATATAAAAATAATTAGAAATAGGAGGTCAATTCCTTTTTTTAGAAATACAAGTGAATTGTCTTTTATTTGCCTTGGGAGAAATACATACTATACCCCCCTTTTCGGAGATCACTGTCCTCAGATATGGCAATAGTATTTTAACTCATGTCCTTGCCTTTTAATTTGTTCACTTAAATTCATCTGAACTTAGCTGTCACGATGATCTATATGAATGAAATGTGTACTTGGTTCTGCCACTTCCCTGCATAATAAAGTGATTCAGGGTAGCTCCTCCCAGGATGAAGTCTCAGCCCTCCCATACAAAGCTTTTCAGACTCCTCCTTCCTTTAGGTGCCTTTCCATCTTAATCTGTCTGTATTTCTTGCCTCAGACATCCTATTTTAATAACATAAAATAGCTTGTAGTTTGTGCACATACTGTTTTTGCATCCTTAGGTGCCTTTGCTTATTCTGTTCCTTTTACATGGAATAACACTGCTCATCTTCTTGATTCACCATTCAATGCCTAGTCTTTCAAAAGCCATGTTAAGCATCTCCTTCTCTAAGAATCTTTCTGAAGGTTATTTTAATCATTCTCTATTACAGGAATGGGGAAAGGACCTATGAGGTTAAACAAGGCCTAGTATAAATGTTAGCAACCAAGAGGAGAAAAAGAAAATCATAAAAAATAAAATAAATAAATATTTACCTAAATTCTTAAAGAATATGTCATTATGTCAATTAATGGCAACTTCAAATTTACTTAAATGTTATGTAGCTATATACAAATTATAGTCAGTCGTGATGTGTGGCAGTATTTTAACGTACAATGGTAGCCTTTGCTGTGACATTGCTGGGATGTCCCAAAGCAGGGGTGCCTCAAGCCTACTGATATCATAAAATGCCCCTGTCTTTTGTGTGACCAAATGGCTCTGTGCATTCCTTTCTCAGATCACTGAGCCTTTATAGTGGAATATTCTCATATATCTGTCTCTTTCACTTTCTCTGGATATAGCAATGATAATTTTGGAACAAAAGGCTCAGATAGATACCAGGGTTTATTTTGCTCGCTAGTATCTTATAAAACAAAATACTCAGCATTCAAAATTTAAAATAAAAAAATCAATAAAACTAGCTATTTAAAACATTTCAACTATAAACATTTATAAACATACAATAAAACACTAAGTAAAATTGGAATTCATAAACTATAACTATTATATATACTTACCCTAATATAATAGATTAAATGGATAAAGTACTATGTAAGATAATAAAATAAATGAAGAAATTTAAGAAAATTATGAAAAATCATTTGATCCTTTAAAAATAATCAGTCTCGCAGAATAAGATATGTCAATCCTTGAGTTGTGAGTGTGTTTTGGTAAAAATTTTTTTAGTGGTTGAAAATATTACTTTTGAATCCATACCAGTCGGAAAAATATTGAGAAGACTGAAATAAATTGCAACCAAATATATTCCTCAGATTACTTCATTTCTAATAATATCATTTTTTGTTTGATAAATTTAAGAGAACATTGTGATTTTTTTCTCACTGGATCAACATCCAATTCTTTCTTAACTAGCCATGTGTAGTTTTGTTTCAAAGAAAGCATTTAGAGTTCACCTTTATTTTCTATGTTTTCATTACATATAGATAGAAAATTCAATGCAAGGTTTCTTTATCAATATCTCCACTGACATGTTCAAGTTCCATTTGTTCAGAAATTTTTTGTGCCATAGTAAGAATCATTTTTGCAGTTCCAGATTTGCTTTGCCAAGTCTCATTTCTGCCTCCTCCAAAGTATTATGAAATTTTGAAATAGGTTTAAGTGAGGGCACCTTTACATGATTTATAATTTTAATGTTGTATATAACTCTCTGGATATAGATAATATTCATTCAACAGTAATTTCATCAAAGAGTTACACATTGTCATTGATTTTGATCTCAAGAGGGTTTTATATTTGTCCATATATTTAACTTTCCCAGAGAACTTAATATTTTTGAATGGCTTTGAGTTACTATCTAGCATCCTTTTATTTCAGATTGAAGGGCTTTGTTTAGTATTTCTTATACAATTGGTCTAGTGGTAATATACTCTTTTTCAGTTTTTGTGCATCTGAGAATGTCTTAATTTCTCCCTCACTTTTAAAGGACAGTTTTGCCAGATATAGAATTGTTGGTTGACAATTTTTTTTTCTTTTTTTACTTTCAGCACTTTATTTTTGTTTGTTTGTTTTTTTCTTTTACTTTCTTTCTTTCTTTTTTTTTCTTTCAGAACTTTAAATATATCATCTCAGTGCTTCTGGCCTGTAAAGTTTCTGCTGAGAAATCTACTGACAATCTTATTGAAGATCACCTGTATGTGATGAGTCATTTTTCTCTTGCTGCTTTGGAGAGTCTCTCTTTGTCTTTGCCTTTTGAAAGTTTGATTAGGATATATCTAGGTGTGGCCTCTAAGTTTGTCCTACTTGATGTTAATTGAGCTTTTGTATTTGTATATCCATATCTTTCTACAAATTTGGGAAGTTTTTGGTCATCACTTCTTTCCCCTTCTTTCTCTCTTCTCCTTCTGGAATTCCATAATATTTATATTGGTTGGCTTTAGGATGTCCCATAAGTCCTTTGTCTCTGTTTACTTTTCTCCATTATTTTTTCCTTTTTGTTCCTCAGACTCCATTATTTCAAATGACATATCTTCAAGTTCAGGGATTCCTTCTTCTTCCTATTTGAGTATACTGTTGAACCCCTCTCCTAAATCTCATTTCAGTTATTGTATTTTTCAGATCCAGAATTTCCATTTGGTTCTTTTAAAAAAATATAATTCCTGTCATTGTTGATATTCTCATTTTGTTCAAATATCATCTCCCTAATTTATTTTAGTTCTTCTCTGGTGTTTTTATTTAGTTCTTTGAGCACATTTATTACAGTTGTTAAAAGTATTTTTCTAGTAAGTCTGAAGCCTGTGTTTCTTCAGGGGCATTTTCTGGGGGTTATTTTTTTCCCTATGGGTGTACATATTTTCCTGTTTCTTTGTATGCCTTGTGATCTTTTGTAGAAATCTGGGCATTTGAAAAAACACCCACTACTCCAATGTTTGCAGACTGGCTCCTTGCCAAAAGGAAGATCTAATGTCATCATAGGCATTTTCTTGGAGTGCATCTTCATTGGGCCTGTGTGAATTCTTTCCTTCCAATTTCCTGGTATACATGGCTGCTTTTAAATGTCTTAATTTCCCTAGGAGTCTCACCTCTGCTTCTTCTTGGGACTTTAACTCTTTAATTGTTTTCCTATGCCCTTTAATCTCTTTCATTCAGGATCCTGTGGGTCTTTAGTCCTCTTTCCGTTCTCATGAGTCATGTCTGCTTGTTCCCACAGTTTTTCCTACTTTGAGATCTGAGCCATTTTTGTCTATCTAAGCTCTGAGTTGGATGACACATAGACAAGACTCCAGGTAGACCAGAGAAAAATTAGAAAATTGAAAATTTGGCCCACTCTCTAGTTCATGGAACGGACCTGAGGACTGACCAGACTGGTGCTTCCCCTTAACTGGATGGGGCAAAGGTGATTAAAAGTGTCATGAAATTTCCTGCCATTTTAAATGCTGCTCTTCTTGATTAGGCATTTGCTTGGCTGTTGTAGATCTTTTTCTGATTTCTAGAGCTTTTATAAAGTTCTTTTAGTCAGTTTCTAGTTGTTTATTTAATGTTACCATGGAAAAATGAAGATCTGGAGCTTCCTAGTCTGCCATCATCCTGATGTCTGGGCTTTCAGAATTAAAAACAGACCATAATGGAGAACTCTTTGGAATATCACTGGTATGGTTTCTCTGGCCTCTTGTGTAGCTGCTTCCCTTAACTTGCATATCTTTCTCTGTGTCTGACTTCTCTGCTGTGGCCTCTGATGTACCTGATCTAGTGAAGCTTCAGTATCTTTCTGTAATGTTTGACTCCTCTAAGGAGAAATTTGAGGACCATTAACTCTGGGCAGCTCCTCTCCTCTGGCCAAGGCTGCCTTGAGACATTTTTATTTATCTTAACACCTTAACAGATGGAGAATAATGAATCTTTTCAGGCAGACATCTACCTGCTTCAAATGATTCTGCCCATCATTTTGCTTTTTTTGTGTGTGGTGGGTCAAGTCAGGGAGAGTTGGGGTAGGCTATAGGCTATAGGAACAGAATACTAAAAGGATCTGAGTGGTCTTTAGTTGTGGTTTTTGAGGATGGGGGTTGGGAAAAGCAAGGAAAGGGGAAAGGTGAGCAAAGTCAATGACTTATGTTCAAAAGAATGTTATTTCCTCTATTTCCCTCTTATATTAATATTATAAAATAATATGGTTTACCGCAAATGTTGACCCTTAGCATGACAATCTGTAGATGGCTAGTATCTAATTTATTTTTATACTACAAGTATCTCACAGGGTACATAAAGCACATAATTGGTGCTCAATACACGTTGAACTGGCATGACAATTATCTAGTCTTAAAAGAGTGGTTATGATTGTAGACCTTGTAAAAAACTAGCAAGAAAGTTTTTCATTCCCAAATACTGTCACATAAGCTGTCCATAAAAATATGACAACTACTTAAGGTTGGAGCATATATGAAAATATTTTAACATACATATTACTTCAGCTCTGTGAAGTCTTGAAGGAAATTATACAGATAATGAATACTATTTTTCCTTGATATAAAAATTTCTAATGCTTTTTTTATTCTCTCTCTCTCTCTCAATCAATTAACTAGTTGTACTGAGGATTTGTTGCTTGCCCAGGATTTTGCAAGATGCTATAAGACATATTAAAAATGTCATAGCTCTAGTCATAGAAGAATAATACAATACACCTGTTCTCCTCTTTCCACTTTCACTAGGAATTGAGTTTATTTCTTCTGCCTGGGGCTTTCTATTCTCTTCAACTTTCTGCCCAATTTTATTTCAGCTTTTGGTGGCTGAGACATAGAAGAATGTGGAAAAATAATCTAACTTAATTTTCTTTTGAGAAATAGTGTTGTGTATGGGAAAACACCTTGAACTCAGCAGCAGATCTGAGTTCTAGTCTTAGCTCTTCCAGACTCCACTAATATGGCATTGTTCAAAGAAATTCAAGTCTTAATTTCCTCATCTGTGAAATGAAGATAACCACAGTTACATATATAACAGGGTTTGTTTTTTTTGGGGCGAGGAGGGAAGGTCCATGTGATAACATGCGAGAAGCTGCCATAAAATGTGAACTGCTGTTACGGTCTTTCCCTTGGCCCTCCCTCTCTTTTCTGCCACTCTCTTTGTTGGAGAAAACAGATACTTCATGGATTGAAGAGTAGAAAATGGCTATAATGAATGTTCAAGGAAAGATTGTGTTGCCAAAAAATCTTTGTGTGTTGGAAACAGGGATGTTTGTAGAGCCTCTCTCTCTCCCCCTGTGTGTGTGTGTGTGTGTGTGTGTGTGTGTGTGTGTGTGTGTTATTAGATCATGTCCTTCTGCTCATAATCCTCCAGGGGCTTTTCAATCCCCTTAGCATAACATCTGAAGTCCTTCTTGTGGTTTTCAAGACCCTTACCCTTACCTCAAATTTATTTCCTTCTCACTCCTCTCTACTCTCACATTTTTGCTGTCTCACAAGCACTCCAAGTTCATATCCTGCTCAGGGACTGTGTATTTCTGTTCCTTTTCCTATAAGGCTGTCAATCCTAACAGTTGCATGACTCATACTCTCTTTATCCAAGTTTCTACTACAAAGCCACATCTTCCAAAGGTCTTTCCTGATCATCTATTTGAAATAGTATTCTCTGTCTCTCTTAGCCCTATGGCTCCATTTTATTTTTTTCATTATACTTAATGCTCCCTATCTTTGGTTTATATATGTCCTTTTTATTATTTGTAACCCCCACTGGAATGTAAACTTTAGGAAGGCAGGGGCTTTACCTGTTATGTTTCTAGCTCTCTGCTTAGTGACTAGCACATTATAGATGCTCAGTAAATAATTATTGAAAGAATAAATGTCTGGCTGAATAAATGTGAGTGTACATCCCATAAATTCTAAATAAAATTTGTAACCAAGTCTACATTTCTGGAAGTGTATTATCTCTTGTAGATTAAACACCTGATCACAATTAATAGCACTTAGCTTTTCCTACTTTTCCTAGTAGCCCACCTCTTTTGCTCTTACCTCAAAAGCCTGAATGGATCCTTTAAAGCCATTACTTTGAAGGCACTTTGTATATTTTTCTAAGGATGTTTAATGAGTTGGAAATAAGCATACATGAAGCACTTTTAACGTAACCTTTACAAAGTTAGCTTTTGCAATTTAGAATTCTTGTTAGATAACTTCGCTGGAGAAAAGTGTATTCATTTATATTAGATTATTTCTATCTTAGATGATTTTGAAGCTACTTTTCAAATAATTTAAAATTTGAGGTTGTAGCAAAGTTATGAAACACAGAACCTGAAAGACAGAAATCCAAACTGAGCTTATGTGGAACTCCATGGACAGTTTTGGTGGCAACATCAGCAAGGAGGCAGTTACAGGCAACTCTGATTGAACGTACAAGGCAGCATCTTGGCTGTTGGCAGTGCTGCTTAGGCTGAGATTCCAGACTTCAGTGCACTAAACACTTACAAGCGTGGCTGTCCTATAAGCAGAGGAAAAATTAGAAAAAAATAGGAAATTACAGAGACCTTAGCATCTTTGTGTTAGCTCTGTCTTTTATACCACAATGGTGCTGAGTTTTGTATTACTGCAGTAATTTTTAGCTATAGGAGATGGCAAAGTGCTGAGATATAAGGGTGGGGAACAAAGGAGAGAAGTCTATAATTCTCCAGTAGGTAGAGACTAAGTGTTCATAAAAGAATGTAGTTAAACAGATGCAACTGTGTTTGTTTTTAGTTAAAAGTAAAACTATCACACTGGCACCTGGAGATTTTATAAAGGGTGGAAACACCTCCAAAAATTATATTAAAAAATAGTGTGCAGAGTGAAAGGAGAGGTATCCTGCACATTTATTTCTTTGTATTCTGTGTTACTATCTTCTTATGATTGAGAAATGCAGTTTATTCTCAGGTTTGACTATAAAAACATTTACCCTGATTTTCTTTGTTTGATTCCTTCTTCTGAAAAAGACAAACAACTTTAAAAGGAACATTAGCCTGATACGCTAGGAAGTTACTTGCTGACAATGGAGAGCGTTGCTGTGAGCCAATCAGGTGCTGCCTGTGGAGATGTTTTTTGTTTGCAGCATTTTCACACATATTTGTTCAATAAAGCTTTTGTTTTACTGACATTGGGAAACAGCCTACTGCATTATGCTGTGATTTTGAAGTGACAGTGCCAGTGGGACTAGGGTAAAGGATTTAAAGTGAATTGAGGCTGAAAACTAAAGCTTTGTTTTTGTTTAGTTAGGAAGGAAAGTTAAATTTAAGATTTTTTCAACTCCTGCTCCCACCACTAGAAAAGCAATAAAAGCAAAAACAACAATAAGAACAACAGTCAAACCAAACTTGTGTCTTCTTTACTCTATTATTAGTGAAAGAATGCATTCCAAATATATTTCTTTATTTCTGGAGGGGAAATAAGAAAATCGTTACAACTACTTCTTATGACAGGTCATACATATATAATACTCATTTAATAATGTAACTTAATCTAGTTACAACTTGGTCTTCTGAAAAGTATCTATGTAAATAGGATAAAGTGATCCACACTAGCAAAAGCGGTGTCTGTTGTCAGGGATCCTGAGATAAATCCAAATCACAATAAATTTCTTTCTTACAGCTACGTTTGACACCTAAAACTTAGACATAGAAAGAGTAAAACAACAAGGGATCACGATAAACCTACTGCAGTACAAATGTGCTCTATCTCAGCTCCTGATGTTCTGATTGACTTTGGTGCATTGAGAAGCCTCTTCAGGGCTTCAGCTTCTTCATCTAATAGAATGAGAGAACTTAATCACAGTATTTCTTGTGTATCTTTCTGTTCTAACACTCCATGATTCACTTTGTTTCAGAAAATAGGTAATTCAGGCACTGTGATGGATCTTTCAATAATATATTCATAGAATATTATTATTCATGTTCTATTTCTGTGCAAATAGAATATAACCTAGAAGTTATTATTCAGTAAATTTGAGTTAAGACATTACTGACCTTTGTATTCATGGAAAGGTGAATGAAAGTGCTTATTCTAACAATGCTTCCATAGTTCTGTGCTTTTCTATCATAATACCCAGGTCATTGCTAATTATTTTATATGCTCTTGTCCTTCATTAAATTCTACTGAATCTTTCCATTAATGATATGTAAATTTTGTTCCAACATAAAAAATAATTGACCCATACTAATCATCATCTTCTTTCACTCTTTCTCTTGAAATACAAAACTAATATTTTATAGTGCTGCTTTACTTACCTTCCTTATTTTTCTAATTACCAATCAACAGTCACTATTCATTTTTTAAAAACAATTTTCAGTGATATTTGACCTTGTCAATTATATTCTACCTTCTTGAAGTTTGTTCTCAGTCATTCTCAATATTCTTTGTTGGCTCCTCAACTTTCAGTAAATATGAGTCATTGGTGTTTTCTGGGATTTGAGGCTTGGCCTCCATACTCTCCCAGGCTCCTGATTCATTCACTTAAGTTCCATAACCATCAGGTTACTTATATTTCCCAAATCATTACATGTTGTCAATTTACTGTTCCTAAATTTTATTTGCCTTCTGGTCAACCCCACTGAGATATAACACTGGCACTTTAGTATTGGCATGTTTAAAACAGAACCAATAGTCTCTCTTCCCCAACTTTCCAAGTTGGATATCTTATAGGCTTCTCAAAATTTTTTCTCCATATTACATGCCTAACCCAGTGACTGGTTACTAGTCTATTCCAAATCTTGGAATTTACCCTTTCCCCTCTCTTAACCTACTGATACTGCTTTAGTTTAGATTTTCATCACTTCTCACTGAAACTATTATATTGGTTTCTTAAATCAGCTTTTCCTGTACATTTTTTTCCAACTTCCACCAATTATCATAATGCAGTCAAAGAAATTATTTAAAACTACAGATTTAATAATATGCTGAAATAAAAAAAACCTACAGATTTGATCAGGTATTTTCCCTATTTAAAACCTTTTAATGTTTCCTGTTACCTTCCAGGCATGTCCAATTAACAGGGCATGAAAAGTCCTTTTCTCTCCCTACCTATTTCTCCAAATTTATCTATTGGACTTCCCCCACCTGCCCATCGAAGCATCACTACAAGCATACACAATACTTACAATTCTCCAAGCATTGGGCATCCTGTTTTATATCTCTATCTCTACACTGTTTCCTTGACCTAAGACGTTCTTTATCCATGAACAGCCCGATGAACTCCTATTCATCTTGAAGATCCAACTGCATGAACCTTTTTATAACACTACCCTTAAGCACAAATGATTGCTTTTTCCTGGGGTTTCCAGTGCCTGTTCCATCCAAGCTTGTCCAGAACTTATTTATCTCCTGTCATCAGACACATTTTATTTCTATCTGAATCCCCAGTGCCAAATGCCCTCCCTGATAAACAATAGTTATTTAATACATATTGGGCAATCAAGGCACTTAAAGAGCATTTCCAGAAAATAGTTGAGAAGTGTGATTAATAATACAGCAATGTTTGCTGAGAATGTTGTGATCTTACCTTGTAGTTTTTTTATCCCATAAAAACAATCTGTGAAGAAATAATATAGGACTAGGTTGGTGGTATTAAAATGCTGAGGGATAACGTGGCTGTCGATGGGAAAAGATCAAGAGGAGGAAGCTGGAATATTTTGGGCACTTCTAAAGGGGAGATGGAGACCATCTGGAGAAGAGGATGCTGCAGGAATGAGTGCCAGGACGGAGATAAAAGCAAATGGAAAGGAAATGGTGGCTGAGCAACATCAAAGAGGCATCTCCTGCAAAACTGAACAAGTAACTGTGCACTCGCTCTGGCAGAGATACAAGTGGGTGGCATTGGATGATCTATCCTGGTGGTTACAACAAGGACTAAAAGAAAAGGACCATAATTTGGTATAAAACAACTTCCTTTAGTGTAACTGGACTTAAGTGCTTAGGACAAGGTAGCAAAACAACACAGTATGTTCTGATATTTTGATTTTTCTTTATGTGCAAATGTATCTAAGTACATATTTTGTACTTTAAATAACACTAACAAACTGTTAAAGTAGCCCTCCTTTATTAACGTGTTTCGCTCTTTTCTCCTTTTTTAGAAAGTTTGTCCAACTACTACAAGGACACCAAGAACACTATTTAGATGATATCCTTCATTTCGGAAAGTAATCATTTTTGTGTTCGGTCACAGATTTTTCTTAGCAGAGCTCAGGTAGACTTTTGTGTGAGCAGGACATTCACGTGATTAAAACAAGATCTGTATTTGTTTGGCTTAGGGAAAAAAAACCCATAGATACAAGCATCCTCTTCAACCATTTGTTTACAATTAATTGCTAATGATAGATTGAAAGCTTTGAGAGCAACAGGAAGTGTAAATAATATAGGAAGAAAAAAAGAAAAGAATAGTGTTAATAATAACAGTTGCAGATGGTTAGCATTTTCCCTGGAAAGTATTGTTTTAAATTTCTGTTAAACCTTGCCAGATTTCAGGAGATTGTTTGATCTTAAGTAGAACATGTTGCCACTATTTCAATGATAGTAAATGCTGCTGAAACATTTGCAAAATAAAGATCAATACACTGGAAAGGTATGAACTTATATGTTTAGGTGATAAATTCCAAAGTGCCATAAAGTAGTTATTTCTGTGGGGTTTTATTTCCAGAAAAATCAAGTTGGATACTTCAAAGTATTCATACAACATCCATGGTTTAAATTGTGATTTTGATTTTGCAAAAATGGCTGACCAGAGACACCAGCTGCCCCAGCATCTCGGTAAGAAGGAGAAATTTTAGATGTAAGAGAAACAAACAAACAAACAAACAAACAGACAAACAGAGATTGGGTGTGGGTCTGAGGGAAGGGTACCAGAACCTTCGGGAGACTCCATGGGAAGAAGTTGTGGAGCAGAGCAGGAAGGAAGCAAGGTATCGGCAGAGATCAAACCCTGAGAGGCTTGGAGACCAGTGAGAAAAGTAGGTGGAGTGGTTTGTTACTTCCTCCCTCTCATCTCTGATAGTTGGTGGATTCCTGAGCTGCTGGAGAGAGTTTCTGCCCACAGAACATCAGAGGCTGCTGCTGTGAGTTGGGAGTTTCCCGTGGACAGGGCACCAGGCTTCCAGCCCCCCTGGGATGCCTTCCGTCTCCATAGACCTGAGCTGGGATGGCAGGCACAATATTGTTTCTCTACCCACTGTGCACCTCTGTGCTTTCCAAGGGGCTTCAACTTCTCAGGTTTCATCTTATTCATTCCCACACAGATAATTCCCAAATCTGGCCCAGACTGCAGGAACCACAGGGGTCCAGTGGGTGCCGAGTAATCTGCATGATTCCAGTGCCTGGATGTTCTGAGTGGGCAACCTTCCAGAGTGAGGGACAAACATGACCAGAGTGCTAGAATTCCTCCATCCAGACTCTTTTTCTCCCCTGCCCCTCCTCCAACCATGGTTGCCAAGAGAAACAATTGAGCCAACACACCGAGGCTTCCACAGAGAGTGAGGCTCAAACATTTTCTCTTGGGGTCATGCAGTGGATGGAGGGGTGCTTGGACTGTGAACTCCCTGCTTGCTAGCCCTCTCTGGTGCGGCTTCTCCCATGGTTCCATCAGAGCGGGGCATGCCCCAAGATAGAGGGATATCAAACCTGCATGGGCATTACCTGGGCAACTCAGAACCAGCATGCTTCTCCCTGGCGTGATATTTGGGGACCTAAGGATAGGCAAGCAGGCCAGATCCAGTACCTCCAGGTCTCAATCACATTGCTCAGGGCCACAGAGGGGAGATTTGTGAATTAGTCTCAGGAGGCAAAGGAGCCTACATAAGCAGATCATGGGAAGAGTGCAGTGGGGGCTAGCTACAGCATGCTTGTGAGGCACTCCCCTCCCCACAGGAGTGACATGCTCTAAGCTCAGGCCAGGATACTGGGCAGGGAATATCCTGGCATACATCGTAGTTGTGAGGGAGCTCAGCTTGCTTGAGCTTCTGCATGCTGGAAGATGTTGGTGGAAACCATGGAATAGGAAGGGTGGAGAAGAGTGAAGCCTGCTCCAGACTGCCAGACTGTGATTCTCAGATGGCCCTACCTGCATGAGCAGATTTTCTGGTTGGGTGGGTCCACTTCAGCCCCTCCTTGGTGGCTTTGCCCAGAAGCTGGGAGCAGACTTTGGGCCCCTGCTGAAACAGATATTTTGCCAGTTTTTGTGGTGCCTGAGGGCAAGCTCACTCAACCCAGCCCCATCCGGCCTTACTGCCCACCTGCTTCTGCTGTGGCAGAGAATAAACATCAACTTGAAGTTCCAGGGCCCCACCAACCACTTGGGGCATTCAAGTGATTCTTCTGAGGGACTAGAGATGGTCACAGGACCCCAAAACAACACTGCAGCTTGTTCCATCTGGCAAGTGCCACCTACTGACAAGGAGGTCAACTTGCACACCCTTTATAGAATTTACTGACTCAATTGTACAGAATGTGGTCGATTCTTGCCCTCAAGCACTACCTACTGTCTCAGAGATTAAACTGGGTGTGCTATTACCGTTCACACTTTTAAGAAGACCACAGGGTTGGGAAAAGAGAAAAGATTTCAAAGACCTCCATACTCCCTCATTAAAGAGAGACAAGGAATCTGCCCACACACATGGCTCACCACTCCTACAGTCTACAAACAACTAGCAACTGAGAAAATGACCACACCAAAGATATCTACGACCAAGGCATACATTCAGAACCTAGATCACCATCAAAACACAAAGATCCTTACCCAATATGTGCTACAAACAAACTCACATGAGTGAGAGGAGGGAACAAAAGTCCTGTGTAAACAGAAGAAAACCCAAAAATAAGAAGCAGCAGCTGTTCTAGAAGAGAAGGAATCAGTGAAAGAACTCCAGAAGAATGAAGAATCAGAGTGAAAAGTCACCCCCAAAAGTAAACACCAGTTCTCTAGCAATGGATTCCAACCAAAATCAGAATATTGAAATGACAAATAAATAATTCCAAATATAAGTAAGCTCAATAAAATACAAGGGAAAATGGAAAACCAACACAAAGAAACCACACACACAAAAATTTAGGAAATGAATGAAAAATTCACTAAAGAAATCAAATTATTAAAAGAATCAAATAGAACTTCTGGAAATGGAAAATTCACTTAAAAAAATACAAAACACAGTGGAAAGCCTTAAGAATAGACTAGATCACTCAGAAGAAATAATATCAGAGCTTGAAGACAACACTTTCAAATTAAACTAGTCAGTCAAAGATAAGAAACAGAGAATTAAGAGGAAAAAATGAAGTCTATAAGAAATATGGGATTATGTAAAGAGATAAAACATAACAATTATAGGCATCCCTGAAGGTGAAGAATAAAACACACAAGGGTTAGAAAACATATTTGAGGGAATAATTGAGGAAAACTTCCCTGATCTTGCTAGGAATTTAGATATCCAAGTATAAGAAGCTCAAATAACACCTGGGAGATTCAATACAAAGAGTCAATCACCAAGACAAACAGTCATCAGACTAGCCAAAATTAACACAAAGGAGGAACTCCCACCAGTTGTAAGGTGAAAACACCATGTAACTTACAAAGGAAAACCCATCAGGCTAACTGCAGACTTCTCAACTGAGACCTTATAAGCCAGAGGAGATTGGGGTCCTCTCTACAGTCTTCTTATACAAAATAATGGCCAGCCTGGCATTTTGTATCCTGCAAAACTTTCTTATATGAGGGAGAAATAAAGACTTTTTCAGACAAGTAAACACTGAGGGAATTTTTCAAGACCAGACCTGCCCTGCAGGAAGTACTGAGATCTATATTATATACCAATTAGCACAATAGAAACCCACCAGGGTAAAATCACCCAAAAGCTACAGCTCAAAGCGCATATAAAATAATGGCTCATGAGGTAAAATGAAGCAATAAGGTTCTACTCAACAGGATGAACAGAAACACATCCCACTTATCAATTCCTTCAATAAATGTGAACAGCTTGAATTCCCCACTCAAGAGATACAGGGTGTCTGAATGGATAAAAAAAAATATGAATCAAGTATCTGCTGTCTCCAGGAAACACATCTAACCTACAAGGACTCATTCAGACTCAAGGTGAAGGGATGGAAAACAATATTCCATGCAAATAGAAACCATAAAAGCAGGCATAGCCATTCTCGTATCAGATAATGTAGACCTCATATCAACATTAGTAAAGAAAGACAAAGATTGCCATTATATAATGGTAAAGGGAGTAGCTCATAAAGAAGACATAAGAATCCTAAATATTTATGCACCTAACACAGGTACACCAGATACATAAAGCAAATCCTACTGTAACTAAACAAAGGGATAAACAGCAACATTGTAATTGCCAGAGATTTCAACAGCCCACTGAAAGAATTGGACAGATCGTTCAAGCAGACAATAAATAAAGAAAAACTGGAATTAAACAGGACTCCAGGAAAAATGGGCCAAAGAGACATTTATAGAATATTCTAACCCAAAATTACTGAATATATATTCATCTCATCAGCACATGAATCATTCACTAAGATTGATCACATCTCAACATGTCTCAACAAATCCAAAAAAAATATAAATCAGATCATGCATCTTCTCAGACCATAGAGGAATAAAATTATAAATCAACTCCAACACTGATACTCAATTCTACACAAAGTAATGGAAATAAAATAACTTACTGCTGAATGGTTATTGGGTCAAGGAGGAAATTAAGGTAGAAATCAAAAGATCCTTTGAACTAAATGACAAAGGGGACAACAGTTATCACAATCTGTAGAATTCAGCAAAAGCAGTCCTAAGGGGAAAATTCACAGTCTTAAACATCTACATCAAAAATACAGAAAGATCACAAATCAGCAATCTAATGAATCATCTCAAGGAGCTAGAAAAGAAAGAGCAAACCAAACTCAAACCCAGCAGAAAAAAATAAATAACTAAGGTCAGAGCAGAATTAAATGAAATAAAAAATAAAAACAAAAAATACAAAAGATTCATGAAACACAAAGATGTTTTTTTTGAAAAGATAAACAAAATTGGTAGACCTCTTGCTAGATTAACCAGAAATAGATAAGAAAGGAACCAAATAAACTCAATCAGAAATGAAAAAAGAGATATTACAACTGATACCACAAAAATACAAAATATCATCTGTGAATATTATAAAAATTTCTATGCACATAAACTCAAAATTTTGGAGAAATGGACAAATTCCTGGAAACACACTACCTCCTGAGACTTAATCAGTAAAAATTAGAATTCCTGAACAGACCAATTACAAGCAGTAAAATTAAAGCAGCGATAAAAAGTATTCCAACAAAATCACAATGAGATATCACTTAACTCCAAGGAGAATGACTTTTATCAAAAAGTCCCAAAACAACAAATGTTTGCATGTATGCAGAGAGATAGGAACACTCATACACATTGGTGGGACTTCAAACTAGTACAACCTCTATAAAAAGTAGTATGGATAAGTCAAAGAAATAAAAGTAGAACTACTATTTGATTCAGTAATCCCACTATTGAGCATTTATCCAAAGGAAAAAAAGGCATTCTATAAAAAAGACATCTGCACTCAAATGTTTATAGCAGCACAATTCACAATTGCAAAGATGTGGAATCCACTACCCAAGTGTCCATCAATACATGAGTTGATTAATAAAATGTGGTATATGTATACCATGGACTACTTCTCAGCCATAAAAAAAAGGTGAACTACTTCTTATATTATTCTGGATGGAGCTGAAGGCCATTTTTCAAAGTGATGTATCACGAGAACAGAAAAATAAATTTCACATGTATTCACCATTAAATTGATATTAATTAATCAACATTTATGTGCACATATGGACATACGAAAGTAACATTCATTGGGTGTCAGGAAGGTGGGAGAGGGGAGAAGGGTATGGGTAAATTCACACCTAACAGGTGCAGTGTGTGCTGTCTGGGGAATGTTCATACTTATTCCTCTGACTTGGGCAGTGCAAAGGCACTATATTTAACCAAAGTATTTGTACCCCTGTAATATTCTGAAATTATAAATAAATAAATAAATAAATAAATAAGGAATCTTCCAAAACAAAACAAAATACTGGACCAGATGGTTTCACAGCCAAATTTATCAGACCTACAAAGAAGAATTAGTACCCATACTGCAGAAATTATGTCATAACATCAAAAAGGAAGGAATCTTCCTCAAGTCATTCTAATGAAGCCAGTATCATCTCTAAACCAAAGCCAGGACAGGACACAACAAAAAAAGAAAGCTATAGACCGATATCCCTTATGCACATAGATGCAAAAATTCTCAATAAAATTCTAGCAAATTGAATAAGGGCAGCACATCAAAAAAACAATCCACCATAACCAGGTGGGCTTCATCCTAGGTATGGAAAGATGGTTTGACATATGTAAATTGATAAATGTTATTCACCACATAAACTGGAGCAAAACCAAAGATTGATAGAAGCAGAAAAAACATTCAACAAAATTTAGCACCCTTTTATGATAAAAACTCTTAACAGAATAGGCATAGATGGAACATATGTCAAAATTATAAAAGCCATATATGACAAAGCCACAGCCAACATCATATTGAATGTGGAAAAATTGAAAGCATTTCCACTCAGAACTGGAACAAGACAACGATGCCCAATGTTTCCACTTCTATTCACCATAGTGCTGGAGGTCCTACCCAGAGCAATCAGGTAAGAGAAGGAAATTAAGGTTATCTAAATGGGGAAAGAGGCAGTGAAACTATCTCTCTTTGCTGATGATATGATTTTTTTTTGAGATATTGTCTCATTCTGTGACCTTGGGTAGAGTACAGTAGTGTCATTGTAGCTCACCACAACCTCCAACTCCAATACTCAAGTGATTATCCTGACTCAGCTTCCAAGTAGCTGAGACTACAGGCATGCCACAACACCTGGCTTTCTATTTTTCATAGGGATGGGATCTCACTCTTGCTCAGGTTGGTCTCGAACTCCGGAGCTCAAGCAATCCTCCTGCCTTGGCCTTCCAGAGTGCTAGGATTACAGGCGTGAGTCACTGCATCCAGCCAATATGATTTTATATTTAAAATACCCCAAAGATTCCCACTAAGAGACTCCTGGAATTGATACATAAATTCAGCAAAGTCTCAGGTTACAAAATCAATGTATGCAAATCAGTAGCATTTCTATACAGCAAAACAATCAAGTTGAGAATCAAATCAAAGACTCAATAGCTTTCACAATAGCTACAAAGAAAATAAAATACCTAGGAATATTTTTAACCAAGGAAGTGAATGAGCTCTTCAAGGAGAACTTCAAGGATGGAAATTGCAGACGATGTAAACAAAATGGAAAAACATTTCATACTCATAGATCAGGAGAATCAGCATTCTTAAAATGTCCATACTACCCAAAGTGATTTACATATTTACATATGTAATCCCCCTCAAAATGCCAATGTCATTTTTTGCAGGTCTAGAAAAAATAATTTTATGCTTTGTTTGTAACCAGAAAGAGCCCAAATATCCAAAGCAATCTTAAGCAAAAGGAACAAATCTGGAGGAATCACTCTATCAGACTTTATACTACAAGGATATAGTAACGAAAACAGCATAGTAATGGCACAAAAATAGAGATATAGACCAATGGAACAGAACAGAGAACCCAGATACAAAACTAGCCCATATTGCTATATGATCGTTGACAACGTAGACAGACCTCCCGTACACTGGGGAAAAGAATTCCTATTCAGTAAATGGTACTGGGAAAATTGGATAGCCATATGTAGAAGATTGAAACAGGATCCATATCTCTCACCACTCACGAAAATTAATTAATTGATAAAAGACTTAAATAAATATAAGGCATGAAACCATAAGAATTCTAGAAGAAAATGTTGGAAAAACTCTTCCAGATATTGGCCTAGGCAAACAATTTATGAAGAAGACTACAAGGGCAATCACAGCAACAACAAAAATAAATAAATGGGATTTGATTCAATTAAAAAGCTTCTGCACAGCCAAGGAAACAACTAACAGAAAAATTGACATCCTACAGAATGGGAGAAAATATTCACATGTCATACATCTGATAAAGGGCTAATAACTAGAATCTATAAAGAACTCCAGCATATCCGCAAGAAGAAAACAAACAACCCCTTTAAAATATGGGCAAAATACATGAACAGAAGCTTTTTAAAAGAAGATAGACTAATGGCCAATAAACATGAAAAAATGCTCAATGTCACTCATCATCAGAGAAATGCAAATCAAAACCACAATGAGATATCACCTAACCCTACTGAGAATGGCTTTTATCAAAAAGTCCCAAAACAATAGATCCTGGCATGGATGCAGAAAGAAGAGTACACTTATACACTGTTGGTGGGACTGCAAACTACTGCAACTTTTATGGAAAATAGTGTGGAGATTCCTCAAAGAACTAAAAGTAGATCCAGCAATCCCACTACTGGGTATTTACCCAAAGGAAAAAAAAGTAATTCTATTAAAAAGACACTTGCACTAGAATGTTTATTACAGCACAATTCACAATAACAAATATGTGAAATCAACCCAAGTGCCCATCACTTCATGAGTGGATTAATAAAGTATAGTTTATGTACACCATGGAGTACTACTCAGCCATAAAAATGAATTATTATCTTTTGCCACAGTCTGGATAGAACTGGAGACCATTCTCCTAACTGAAGCATCACAATAATGGAAAAACAAACGCAACATGTACTCACTATTAAATTTGGAACTAACCCATCAGCACTCATGTGCACAGATGGAAGTATAACTCAACAGAAATCATGCAGTTGGGAAGGAGAAGGAGGAGTTGGGTGAAATCAGACCTAATGGATACAATGCACACTATCTGGGTGATTGGAACACTTATTACTTTGACTCAAGCAGTACAAAAGCAATCTATGTAAACATACTATCTGTACCCCCATAATCTTCTGGGAAAAAAAGTGACTTTTCTTGAATGGAATAAGTATTAGGAAAAAAAAAAAGACTTTCAAAATGCATCTATGCATATATATTTTCTATTACATACCTGTAATCAATTATTTTCCTTATTTTATAAATACTGAAAACAAAACCAAAATTGCAATCAGTAATTAATATTGGCAGTGATCTAGATACTGAAACTTTAATAGTATAGTTAGAAAGGAAATAATTTGAGTATGTTCTGTAGATATTTGGCTGGTTTATAGCTCATTGTTTCACATAATTATGAAATGGTAAAATATTTATTATCATTGTGTTAAATTCAGAGTTATTTCACTGTTTATTTTAGAAATTATACAAAAAAGATATCTGTATCATTCCAACATCAGGAGAAGATGATCAATAAAAATATGGTACTGAAACCAATTAATGTTAATGTGTGAGTAGTGTAACATAACAAAAAAGAAAAAGCATAAACACAAGCAAAGCAGCAATAGAACAGTAGCCAATAATGTTTTGGCTACTAATATAGTATTTTCTAAGGACATGACTAGAAGGTGGGCATTTAAAGTTACTTTCACTTTAAGATCAATTCTATTTTGGTCTATTTGCAAATACAAATAAAAACAACAGGTAAACCTATTGTGCACTGCTTTATTTAAAAAGCCAAGGATGTATCTAAGACAACTTCCAAGGCTGTTTTAGAGCAAGAGGGGTTTATTTTAAAGAAATTCTTTGGAAATTGTCCCTCTTGAATTTACAGCCACAGATTTATATTCCCTTTGTGATCTAAGTGGAAAAGATCCATCTTCTATTCCAATTACTGGTCAATATGTCAGTCAGATCAAATGCCACTAATAAGATGCTGAAAACTGCTTCTGAGGAGCAGGGGGATTTCTTTAATAAGGCATAAAGTGTTTTTTCATCCATTTCTTCCTTGTTAAAAGCCTTGTGATTCTCACAGATTAGTCTATCATGATGTGGTTTTAATCCTTTATGAGAAGGGAAAACATATGGTGGAATTCTGAAATAGAGTTAAGAATTGAGTCCAGGTAGCTTCCTCAATAGCAACTCTACTTCAAATCTTGGGTAATAGCATAGGGTTCTTCTGGAAGTACTGGGATCAGCAAAATAAGGAAGATTTTTAAGGAAGCCTATAAAAATATTTGGGAAACACTTTTCTTTATGAATTACATTTTCAAAACTTCCTTTTGACTTCTAAAGAATTAGGTTTCTCATGTTCTGAATCATATCCACCAACTCCAGAATACCAAACCAATGAGTCATCATGGGAACCCTATAAAGAAGCAAAGATAATATTTCCTTGTGGAAGAGAATGATTTTTTTTTGTTATTGTTGTTCATGTGAAACTTAGTTGCCTCTGGGAGTAAGAACAGAGTAACCACTTTCTGCATGTTTCCAGTTACGCCATTTATCCTGTTATTTGTTTATTAGTCTTTCTTCCCATCTGAGTATTGTGATTAAACTGAATTCAGTCCTGTTCTTAGCTAAATGCTAGAAGCACAACAGTGAGCAAAATTCTAAGAGCAATGGCAAAAGGATAGAGACAGCTAGGGGGTGGGTGACAAAGTCACATTAATGTGCCTGCTGCCTGAAAAATGAATTGGAGAAGGTGGGGAGCACATGAATCAAATAAAGTACCACTGCAGTCAATGACATGCTGGTGGCTTGGATTAGGGCGATAGAACTGGTGATAGAGTTGGGATTAAAATATACATCATGAGTAAAAGTGTGAGACATTATGTTGGGTTGGACATGGGAAAGGAAGAGAGGATGAGGTCATGAATTGTGCTTTATATTCCTCAGTAGATAAGAGATACTATTGGAAGCAAGTCAGATTGCAGTGGAAAAGACAGGGATAACAACAGTAATTTGGTTTGTGGCATTTGGGACATATTGAACCTTTTTACCTTTCTATTCCAGGTTCCATTCACATAGTCATGTCCCAGTAAAATTTAAATAAATAAATGAATTAGTGAGGGTATGACTCTTATCATTTAATTTAATCTCAAAGTGGTAGAAACATTAACGTATTTTTCCTCTGTGTGTATGTATGTGTGTACATACAAATACACACACACACACATCTAGATTTATATATCCCTGAATCCCTGCTCTATCTATATAGTATTATCTTATCAGAAAAAAAAATCCCACAAAATTCTGTATTTTTAAATATCTCATCATTCTTATTTTAAACCATTGAAGAATTTAAGCATGGAGCTTTTCTTGATTAAGATTTATACAGTTGCTTTTATGACTCTCAACAAAATGATGGAAACAGTTATAAATAAACGCTTAGATCCAAAATCATACAAGAGAAGTTTTCGTCATTTTGTGACATAGTCTTTTTCCTTCTTGTCATTTAAAAAAACCTTGTTAATTGTCATTTGGCCAGTGGTCCATGTATGGAAACTTCTTACAAATGCCAATAGTCTTGAGAGCATTTAATTTTGAGTATTTTGGTGCAAGAAGTTTCACAAATGGTTTTTCTACTCAGATTTTACTTGTCTTTTCCAGAGGATGTGTGTTTCTTCTGCATGAACTTTAAAAGAACCATTTCTACTTTATCTTCAAGCCATTAGTGAATATAAGGTTCAGAACATTTGACAGGACCGCCCCCCAACTCATATACACAACCTGTCAAATTCTCTTTTAGATAAAAAATGCATTTAACAACAATGCAAAAATATTTGACAAAGTTTGGAATAGAAAGGTAATTCTTTGGTTCTGTCTATGCTGGCAAAATGAGTGAAAATTTTTGGTAAATATTTGAATGCTACAGTGAGAAAACCTAATTCGAAGATTCCAGTTCTAATTTCCTACTGTATTAAGTACACACTGCCTGGCACAGCATTTAAAGCGTTCCATCTTTATCTTTGTCCAATCCTCTATCAGCTTGTGCTCCAAACTAGCCTGTTTGAAATTCCCTACTTTTCCTAAATCTGTTCTCTATACCTGAAATCTTTTGCTCTCTTACCAAATCACTTTATTTCTCACTTTTCATTCAAAACTCTCTAAATTTTGATGACTTTTCTTTTAAGGCCTGTCTCAAACACTAGAGTTGCCATAGCAGTGTTTTGCTATTTTTCTTAAGGCACTTTTTCATAATTTGCATACTTATACTTCAACCTTGGAAAACTCCTACTCATTGTGACTATCATAGTGACTTGCACATGTCATGCAATCTATTAATTTTTTAAAAATTAAGTTGAATCATCCCCGCCGACAGCTCCTATTTACGTAAGGCACTGGGAGATTATTCAAATCATGGAGTCATCTTGTTTGCATTGACAAAGGTACTCTTTGCCCATTATATTGCCTCATTAGGCCTCATTCACCAAACATGGGTTGAACACCTACTAATTGCAGTATGCTGTGTTATGCTGTCCTGTAAACAGGACCAGACATAATTACATAATCATGTGTCAGGAAAAATATATAATTATGTGCATCTCACATATTCAAAATAACTTTCTAAAATAAAATAATTAGACTAACTTGATATCAATTATATCTTGTCCAAATAAAGAATGAATATTTAGCTTTGTTCAATCTCATGTAAATGCTGAAAAAGAGAGTTAATTCTTCCACTTGAGAAAACCAATTAACACATATCTAACCCAGGCGCTCATCTGTTCAATAACTTTCTCTACCAAATTCATAAGTAAAGAAAAATTTGTTTCTTCTTAGCACCTTGGTTGTTTTTCAAAGACGCCTGTAAGAATTTGGTTTCAGAGTCTCTGATTTTACAAATGTCTCTTAGGATTGGTTATAAACAGGAGCAGAAGAGCTGAAGCCTCTGAGGCAGCAAACAATTGTGGAAAATCTGTGAAGTAATGTCCTTGCAACATTTTCCGGCCTACTTCTCAGGACCCATGGGATTCAGATAAGCATTAGGTATGTGTCCAAAACAAACCACTGAGGTCTTGAAACCATTGTCCACCCTTGGTATAACTTCTTCACGAATAATTAACTTAATGGAATGCACTCTTTTTCCATGATTAAAAATCTTAGGGGGTCGGGAGACTACCTGGGTGTGTGTGATCTGACAATTCACTGTTTTAATTTAAAATTTCCAGGCAGCATTGCATTCATAAAATGACCACACTATGATATGGAAGCCAAAAAGCATAAGAAGTGCATTCTGGGTAAAGAGTTTATTTTTGTTATTCTTTTGAAATCTTCAGCTGGTATTAAAAACAGATCTTTTGAGCTAGAACAACAGTTGTACAGGTAGACTTCCTACTTTTGGAAAAGATCTGGTCTTTAGCTTATGGGAACCGAGCCGAAGCAGATGTGAAAAGTTCAACTAAAGGAAGAACAGATTAAACGCACTTTTGTGGTTGAAAAACCAAAACAGATGTTATTATTAAACCACAAAAACCTGGGTGCATTTAAGTAACACTAGGTGTCTGAATTTTAAATTTGTATTTGAAATAATTAAGGCATTTAAAGCCACAGAGGCCATTGTGTGCCACTAAACTCTTAATCTTCAAATCAAAGACTTTGCATATTATTAAAAAACTTTCAGGAACATCAAGTATCTGTCACTGAGCTTGTCATTTGAAAATGAGAAAGCATTTGACAATTCAAAACAAAACCTTTTGGTGATTTTTAAATTATTTTTTCAAAAGCATTTTGAAAACCTTCATTTACATAAATTTTTACATCTTTAGGCAACGACCCTGAAATGTGTAGATTACTGTTGTTACAAAGTAAATCATAGGGAGAGGGATAAAGTCACAGAGCAGAATCAAGATGATGCCAATATATGAAATCACAGGCCATTGGTCAACTTACTAAAATACTTCCTACTCATGACAACCTCCACCATGGGATATAAAATGGCGTGGGAAAGCAAATACAAGTCAGAATTGTCTCCCAAAGCCATGCCTATTCTTTGATATTTAATTTTGGCTTTCTCCATGACTTTTTGTTCTAACATGCCACCTCATCCACTTCAACTCAAAGAGGTTAAAAGTTGAAGTCCAGACATGTTGTCCTGTGAAAAGCTCTGTACGAGAGAAAAGCCAGCAGAGAGAGGGAGTGGTTAGAGAAAAGGTAGCAGTGATTTGTTTCATGGTTAGAAGCCTTCGATCATTAATCTAGATATGTTCTACGCACTGGGCCAAAAGGGATGTATTTAGCTAAAATGGACATTAAGGATGTCGTCTTTCACCTCTATTTGGAAAAATGAGTGTTACATAATGTGGAATAATTTCGGAGAAAGCTGGGAGGATGCCAAGCTTCTAAATCATGTAATCTTTGAGTGTTGGAAGTGGAAAAATCTTTATTATAATAATTCTCCATTCCCATTTGAAGGATTCTCTTTTCCACTCTGGTTCTTAAATTGGGAAAGAAATGGGGGTGACTTAGAGGTTGTCGGGGGAAATTTTTCAGATCACACAAGCTTTTTCTCTCTACAGGCACATTTTGAAAGTTCTCTGAAATGATTTTGACTCCCACTCCTCATTCCTTCACTCTGCCAGCCCCTCCTTGAGAACCACAGTTTTGTAACAATGTGTGGGAATGACCACTGCTTCAGTTTAGCACCCTGAAAGATTCATGATGTGGCCAGACTGTAACAACCCCCCATAGTTTATACAAGAATTTTTATCATCATACTGGTTACATGTTGAATGTATTAGATATATTTTGTTAAATGAAATATATTATTATGAAATCTCTGTTTCTTTTTAATTTTTAAATGCAACTCCTAGAAGATTTAAAATGGCCTATGTAGCTTACTTATATTTGTGACTTGTGTTATATTTCTATTGGACGGCTCTGCCATATCTGGTACAGAAAAAGATGAGAGAAATATGAGACTTCTTGGGGGAAAAATACAATGCATCTCTTTTTTTCTGAGCCATACTCCACTCTTAGTAGCAAGTTTTGAATATGCATGAATTCCATTTAAAAACAGGTTAGGCAGTTAGCAGTTCTTAGAGGGTAAATAATGAGTGGGATCCCAGAGCACATGTCTCTTGGTTGGTTGGACCAATAATGATGCAGGGGAGAGATGGCATTTCAGTTGGGAAGCATGTGAGAGGAAGCCCTTGCCTGGCCTCAGCACTGTGTGTAAGAGGTAGTTAGCCCTGGATGGAGTAAGCCACACTCCCCAAGGAAGGTGCACTCTAGACAAGACTTAGATGTGGATGATCCAGTGGATGGAGTTCTTTTGAGAAACTGTGAAAGGGACAAATGAGAATACAAGGGAAGCGTGTGACTTTCTAAAGATTAGAAATAATTTATTAATTTTTTAATTCTATAAATATCCATTGAGTCTCTCTTGAGGTCTATTCAAGACTTTTTCTAGGCAGTGGGGAAAAGACCAAATGGAAAAAATATCTCTATTTCTGTTGTATTTGCATTCAAAGGGGAATAAAAATATGAGAGCAAGCAGACAAATAGCATCATGTTTTTCTGTGAAGAAAACAAAGAGCAAGGGGATAAAGAGTGAAGATGTGTTGATTTAGAAAAGGTGTTTAGGAATCCCTTTTTGAGTCAGTGACAATTGAGCACAGACCTGAAGGAAGTGAGAGAACAAGTCAAGTGGGTAACTGAGGGAAGATGTCCCCAGCCAGGGTAGCAGCCACTCAAAAGCTCTGAAGTAGGAGGCTGCCTGGTGTATGTGTTAGAGGAATAGCAAGGGGACCAGCAGGGCTGGAGAGGAGAGAGTGACCCAGAGATTTGATAGGAGGTGGGTCTGCAGAGAGAACTGAGGGTCAGATTGGCCTGGGCCTCCAAGGCTAAGTGGTAAGCCAGCCTTTGCAGGGGTTGGAGCATAGTACTGACATTATCTGGCTATGTTTTAAAGGATCCCTTAGACAATTAAGTGAAAAACAGATTCTAGTGGAGCAAGAGGGAAGAAAGACTAGTGAGGAAGCTGTTTGGAGAGGCTAGGTAAAAGCTCGTAATAGTTTAGAAAGCTAGGAATGGAGGTGGTTAGAAGTGGTTAAATGTAAAAGACAGATGGTCCCCACTTGCCTTGGTTTGAATTAAAATTTTAAGACTTTATAATGGTGTGCAAGTGATATGCGTTCAGTGGAAACTGTACCCCGAATTTTCAATTTTGATATTTACCTGGGCTAGGGATATGCAGTACTGTAATCTCTTGGGAGCCTGCAGATCTCAGTAAGCCACATGATCACCAGGGTAAAGAACCGATATTCTACAGGGTTCAGATGCTCCTTGCCTTACGATGGGGCTACGTCCTGTAAAAGCATGGTAAGTTGAAATTATCATAAGTCAAAATACATTTAATATACCTAACCTACCAAACATCATAGCTTAGCGTAGTCTACCTTAAATGTTCTTAGAACACTTTCATTAGCCTACAGTGGGCAAAATCATGTGGGAACACAGTACACTAAGTATCTGATGTTTCTCTTCGTGATATCGTGGCTGACTGGGAGCTGCAGCTCGCTGCCACTGTCCAGCATCTTAAGTATTGAAATGCATATCGCTACCCCGGGAAAAGATCGAGATTCAAAATTCACAGCTAAAAAAGTCAATTTGAGTCACCAGAACTTTTCCAGCTTTTAAGAGTTTGCCTCTCAAATCTGTGGTTAAATAAATAGTGACTAGGTAACTAGACTAGATAAATGACTACTTGGAAGACATGTTTTAAAACATTACTATTACTTGTATCAGCAAATTTGTAAAAATACTTTCATTCTAGGATTCTATAAAGTACTAAAGAAGTATTTCACTGAGAGGGAATTCAGACAAGTTGGTTGCACTTATAGTCTACCATTATAAGATGAGTCCGTGATTCTTCCTGGGAAGCCATTTCATTTCTCCACATAAAAAGTTCTTTGTTTTGTTTCATCTAAATCACATGAAACAACGATAACATCTACTAGCTCTTAAACTTCTTTCAAGGAGCTCCAAGTTGTCCTCAGGCACATCCATTTACTTTAATAAATGGGATTGAGGCAGTCAGTAATACATTTCACTAAAATTTTATTTTTTAAAAATATTTTGAGAGTTTGAAATAAACTGTGTGTGTGTGTGTGTGTATGAGAGAGAGAGACACACACACACACACACAGGGATTCAGATATTTTTATTCTTACCTTTTATTTCTATCTTTTCATCATTTTCCTAAATGTATTATTAAAAATAAAATCTAAAAATGCCTTTCCTATTGTGAAGTTGTTTTTGATTAACCTCTAGATTATTACTATCCTAACATAGAGTTCTCACTGCTATAGCTCTTACTTTTTAATTCATATTCAACAGGTGGTATTTTTAATATAAATTTAAGTATTTACCACTCTGAATGAACTAATATGTAGGATCTAAATCTACAACTTTATATTTGGCTCTGTTAAATGTCATCTTCATTTGCAGCCACAGTTTTAGATTGTCAAAATCTGTCTGCATATTGACTCTGTAGTCCAAAATATTAGCTTTCCTCCATGCTTTATGTTATTATAGACAATGAATATGCTTCCTTCTGCATCTCTTAATCCAAGCCATTCACAAAAACTGTGCAGAAACAAGAAGAGAAGCCCAAGTATGTTTCTTCTCAGGTAGATCTTAATCAGATGGCCATAGTTGCATTTCATCAGAGAAGAATTTAATTTATATGAATCGCATTATATATTCTTCGCACAATAAAAATAAGAGCTGTGAGAATTGAGAAAGGTAGTGAGAAGGATAGAATGGAGGCTATTTTTCCATTCATTCTATTCAATTGATGTGTGCCTTGTGATTTCAATCCTCACAGGATTCCTAGTTTTCATGCAGTTTTTAGTTTGATCATTTTGTCAAGGTGGGCGGGATTCTAGTTTTTTTTTTTTTTTTAGAGATGGGGTCTCGCTCTTGGTCAGGCTGGTTTCGAACTCCTGACCTTGAGCTATCCACCCGCCTCGGCCTCCCAGAGGGATTCTAGTTTTTAAAGATTGGGGATTTTTTTTTTATACACAATATAGTTCCTAAACATGAGCCAAACTACTTTATATAATGCTCAATCATAGAAAAAAATGATTAGTTCCATCGCTGGAGGAAAAACTGGCTGCGTTTTCTTACCGAGACACATTAAAAACAATTTCAAGGGCAATTTTGACTGCATGTTATTATTATCCTACAAATAAGATATGAAACTTTCAACAAGATATGATTTGTCTTAACTGTACCATGGTTTAATCCACAATCTTAATCTTATCAATGAAGATATGATGTATAATTTCTGATGCAAATCAATACATATTATTTTAATTTCCCCTAATCTCCCAAACTAGAAACATTCCCATAAAATGCAGTTAAGTTAGTGAATGTTACTTGTTACCTATGAATATTTGCTAGCTCTTAGTTATCTCTTTCATTTCTTCGTGTTCTTAAATTTTGTTTTCTAACCCATTTATCTTTTAATATGTTCTAAAATTCCTATAAAATTCCAGATTCAGATATTCTGACATGAATGCAAGGGGCGGTACAGATACTTTTTAAAGGTAATTTTAGCTCTCATCCTGCAAAGTGATTAGCATCAGACTTTTCAATTTCTGCTACTGCCATTTCTCTCTTCCATAAGAAAAATTTCTTACTGCCTTCCAGGCCCAGGCAAGGATTCAGCATTTTCGTAAAGTTTTCTCTGAATAATAGTGCCCTATGCTAAAACTTTCCTCTCATAATGTATTCATTACTTGTAAAATAATCAGTCACTGTTAAAACAAATGTTGCCCTATAATTATTCATGTATTTATTCAATAAATACACACTGAACAGTTATTTTAATCCAGGCATCATGTTAGGTACTGTGATACAACAGTAGCAAAATAAACTCTCTTACAGTCTTGTTGTAAAGATAGTGCATTTAAAATGTATCCACAATTAAGTAGGGTGTGGATTAATATAGAGAAGTCCTAGATGCCATAAAAGCATGAATATTGTTCTCTTCCCTGATTACACATTGTAATCTCCCAAGGACCTTTCAAAAAACATGGCCCTCCAGGTAATTCTAATGTACAGCCAGAGTTGAGAGCTACTGGGCCTCATTCCTGCTGAATGCCAGCTGTAGAGCCTTAGTTTATTGGGTACTCACACATGCCCCTCTGGCCAACCGTCAGTAACTCACTGGGCCTTTCCATTGCTCACCAAAGATGGTAATAGCCAAAGCAGATTGATAAAAGAATGGGTTTGCTTTTAACATAGGTATGGGTTTTTTTTTTTGGTAGGATCTTTGGTACTACCAGTAAATAATAAGCCCATGGATTCCCTGCTACACAGCTGTCAGGAATAGCAGCCTCTGGAATTCTTTATTTATACCTCATTTAAAACACTGAAGATCCCACATCGGTAATCTCCATCTTCATAGATATTGAATAGTACCCATTTTATTCCTCCACCAGCCTGTTACTATGTGATGCTTTGGCCTTTTAGTTCTATCTCCAGCTTTTCTCCAAGTTTAAAGATGGTTTCGTGGGTCCAGGCACTTTAAGCAAAAATGAACAATTCTGTGCCTACTATGGATAGAATAATATGAATAATCTTGCTAATTAACCAGGTCTACACTACCAAAGGAAAGATTTAAGGCATCTTTTTCTCTTAATTCAGGTCAACAATATTGTTTAAGGTATGCAAGTAATTGAGGGATCAAGTTTTGCTTCTGTCTGCCATTTGTCTGGGTAATTGCCTTATTTTCCCACCATTCATCACCCTCTCCTGCTGATTTTGCTGCATAAACAACATGGTCTTAACTCTTTGCTTTTGAGACCCTTCAAAGGTTTTTGAAAAAGTGGCCGTGCTATCTGCATCACTACTTAAAAGGTAAAACTATTAGAAGATATTAATTCACTAGATGGGACAATGTGATTCAAAACACCAGAAAGATAACGGGTTTAGCACAATTGGCATATGTTAGTGATTATGCAATCATTATTTCCCACAGATTTCTTTTTATAGGAAACTTTGGAAAATCCCAAAAGAACTGACCGAGTCATTTAAACCACAACAGGTTTCTTTCAACATCAAAACCATGGGGAGGAGTGGGCGAGGAATACATTTTGCATTTTTTTAAAGGCAGGGACAGCCTGGTTCTGACTGTGCAAAGCTGTGGCTTCTTTCCTATAGATGCTTTCTGAGCAGCAGATCTGACTTCCTCCTCAAACCAAGGCATCCTGGAAACATTCAAGCAAAGGAAGCATTTTTTCACTATGACATGGGAAAGGGCCACAGAGATCCAAATGGAAACGGACATTTCATTTGAGTGACTGTTTCTACCCCACCTTGGCTTCTTGCCTAATTCAACAGGCACTTAGGTGGCTGAAGAGGGAAATTTTTGTTAAAGTGAATCCAGCTTTGAGTTGGACACAGAGCCTTTTGACTGGCGGCCGAGTTCCTTGCGCTAGCTGGCAAAATCAGCAAATTTTTCTTTTAGTTGTTGTTGTTGGGTTTTGAAAATACCTCATTTCCTGGCAACAGCTTTCTTTCTTTAGGAGATAAAGATAAAAGATCTCGTCCATCTACACCATGTAACAGTTCTATCATCTTAGAAACTATTTTCTCAGACATGATCCCCTGAAGACTCACTCTGGCTCTCCAAGGCCTCTTGACAGCTGGCTTACAACCAAATGGTCTCAGAAAAGTCCTCCCTTCCTTGACTGTGTATGTCAGTGAGAGTCTGTTTGCTGTCATCAGAAGGTTCATCTTACATGTATGACCATGAGGCCACGTGGCCGTGTGTGTAATGGGTATGCAGCGTGTATAGTTATAGGCTTTCAAGCATACTCAAAGACTGTGATTGAGAAAACTTGAGATGAAGGTGGCACTCCTTTCCCTGTTGCTTCCTAGGAAGTTACATAAAACCTCCTGTGATGGGCCAGCTATGTTATTGACGTAATGCACACCAACGCGGTCATCTGAAACAATCTTCTACACTGGTGGCAGAGTCAGTTGACAGAATCCTGCTGGAAGACATTGTAGCACTACAAGTCAAGAGCTTTAAAAATGGTAGATCCAGGCTTAGGAATTGATCTTAAGGAAATGTTCACAGGTGTATACTAAGATTTATCAGAAAGGATTTTTGTTGGCAAAAAGTGTTAACAACTTCAATGTCCAACATTGGAGGAATGGTTAATCAGCTAAGGTTTGTCCATCTAATGGAAGATTTTGTAGTTGTGTTTTTAAAGACTATCCAATGATATGGGGTAAGGTTTTGACTAATGTAGAGGAGAGGGAAAAGAAGAATAAGAAACTAACATGACTCACTGACAACTTTGTATAAGTGTGTATGTATACTTCCATGAAGTTTAATAAATGATTGACAGAACGAAAGATTTTCACAGTGGTTTTCTCTGTAGATTGGTATATAGGGTAGGCTGGATAGATGGGTAGGTAAAAAACTTTCTTTTAAAGAGGAAAATACGTTTTATTAGACATAAAAAGAAAAATGTTTACCCAGTCTATAAATATTAAAAAGTACAAACATATCTAAAGTTCAAATTTATTTAAGAAAAGATTTTTGTTTCATAGGTCTAACTGCCACAGAATAGAAAAGGCTTAAAACAAGATAAGAAATCCTAGACAGGGCAGAGGACTAAGAGATGACCTGGTCTCACTCTCTACTTTTTCAGGAAAGAAACAAAAGGCATGGACAGGTGATATTTCTTCCATGGAAGTTACAGTTCATTTGCGATAAGGCCAGAACAAGTCTTAGCACAAAGCTCATTCCAGTACAGTAGATTGCATATTTTTGCCAATGTTGTTCTTTCTTTCTTTACATTTAGGTCATTGATTTTGATTTGAGTTTCTATTATTTGGTTGGCATATTTACTTCCCAAATAGACACCTGTCTCTTGATATTGTGGTCATTTAACCTTCTGAATTCGAAAAGCTTGTTGTAACATTAACGGCAACCTTATACCTTGTGCAGACAATATTTGACTGGTCTTGGTATGCAGCAAGAGTTTCTGTCTCTGAACCTGTTGCTATTTATGTATCTAACTTTGAACATGGATGATTTTGAAATATAGACTGCTTAATAAAAAATGCAAGGAAAATAAACCAAAATAAATGATTTCCAATCCAGTAACATAAAGTTCCTTTAGTAAGATATTTTTTCTGCACCAACTACAGAACCTTGTAAGAATTCAATAAATACTTGTTGACTGAATGAATAAATGCATTATGTTTTTGGAAACACTTTCCTGATGGTATAGAATTATAAATAGTTAGAATTGGCAGCAATATTTAAATAATTCCTTAAATGATATGACAAAATGAGATTTCTTGAAGCACAATAATAGATTTATCTCGGTTTAAACTCTTCTCTTTCACAATGTGTGGATCTTAAGTTGCAAATATTAACTGTGAAAACATCACATAATGCCTACCTGGTATTACAACCTTCTTAAAATTCAGAGAGTGAATATTTGCAATTTCTAAGTAGGGAATATTTAAGGTAATGAGTTCTGAGTAATATTTATTAACTATATTTTAATGATCCATCCTTTTTATTGAAAACATTAAAATCTTTAGGAAATCACTTTATAAATGCAGTTTTAATTCTTTTACCATATTCATGGACCACTGCTTTCTTAAGAAAAGAGATTAAATGATTCAGGCTCAGAGAAACAAATTACTGTACTAATCTTCAGGTATTTCTCCTCTTGATACAGCCACAAATGTCTAATCAGAGCAGCACAGTCTGCATCACAGTGGTTTTTTTCATTAGTGCTCCACGGAATTATTTGTCAGGGGTTTGAAATCTGGTGTAAGAAACACACTGACCTTTAGCACTCATACAAAGCTTCCGGAATCAGACTGGCTCTTCTAAAACAGTTCACAGAATCGGCCTCCGTCAAAGCTAGGTGGTGCCACCACGTAGAAGAACTTCAGATGTAATACAGGAGCTTCTGGAAGCATTTATAGACTTATTTTCAGGATTCCAAGGATGAAAGAGCCAGGTTTCTCTGTGATGGGAAACACTGAGAAGCCCAGAATAGGATTGGTGGATCCGTCCCATAGGGGTAAGGTATTTAGTTTGACCTCAAATGTTTTTACAAAATCAAGAAGTATTACTTGAAAGCCAGATTTCCAGCTTCCTTTGAGAAGTTGGAGATTTGGCAATACTGGGCTCTCTTCCTCTCATGGCACTCTCTGCCCATGCTGGGGGGAGGCTGCTTCCTTAGGTGAGGCAGATGCCCTTTGATTTGCTACAATCTGCCTCTGCCCTAGACGGCTCCTCATGGATATTAGTACATTTCCTGCTCTGTCAGTATGGACATTTGGTTTTTTTTTTTGACCCCTTTCCCAGGACTAAAGCATGATTAGTGCTTCCTCCTGCCCCAGGTATGTTTTGTAACTTGACTCAACATTTAATCCCACATTGTATCAGAAAGTACGCTGAAATTTCAGTAGGTAAATTTCTTTTATATCTTTCTAAGTCTGACTTATCACAAGCTCTGTGCATTTATTTGATCTCTTTTTTCTGTTTTTAAGGAAACGATGCAAGGCTTTCCAACCAGTCTTCCTGGCTACTGCAGACTTTGCTGCTCTCCCTGTTTTCTGGACTCTTGTAGCATTTATTTTCTCTATCTAAGAATTTAGCTCTTAAGATTGATACTCTGATATTACCCTACAATTCTATTGAAAATGTTAGACTTGTTTTCTCCATGAAGGGTAGGGATAATGCCTTTTACTTTCCTAATATCATAGAGCCTCTCCGAGTTCTGATATACACCAGATCTGCATGTGTACTCATTGGTTACGTATTTCGTTTTCCTTACTATTTAACCTAAAATATTAATTTTCTTGAGCTTGAAAATCACTTACTGGACTGTAACGTATCACCCATAATATATAGCAAATCAAATGATACCAATTTCTGTTTTATGTCTTTAGGAAGAAGTATCTCTAACAAATGCATACCACAAAAATCTAAGTTCTTACCCTGAATTTCTATTGCCTCATACATTTCTTCTTACCACTACTGAGCCAATGTTGTCCTCTTTTAATTTCTCTATTAACTTTAATTAGGCTCATGAGTTTGCTGGCCAGGTGGGTTTTCCCTAAACACTCACAACTCCGTATTCCAGGCTAGCAATAGAATTAAGTTAAGCTGCAGATTTGAGGCAGAATCTAACATTATAAGCTGCAGAAGGTTCCAGTGCCACCACAACTCATTTCATCCACTGAGGATTTCGGCAGGCAGCACTTTTAATAAGCCAGGCTAGGCATTTTTCAAGGAATACTTTGGGATCCATTTTTGAAAGCAATATTGGTTATGATTCCACAGCTGGAAGATTACTGAGGAAATAACGTTTGTCCTCTTGAAAACGTGCTTGGTCCATACGGCATAAAGAACATAAACAATTCTGAGCAGCAAGCTCTAAATTTTACCATAACACACCTCTAATATGTAATTTTCGTGCGGCACCATAATTGGCATGTGATGGAAGCATAGTAGAATTAGTTCCAATTTAATCTTTTGTTTTATGTCATTTTATTTCGTCTTTTAGGAAACATAAACTTGCCCACATGGCTGATATATTTTTAGTGCATTAACATAGATTTTGCTTGTAATTTTCTTAGGAAAAATCTTTAAGAAGGAACAGAACAGAGCTGAAAATCTTCCTGCGATCCTACGGGGCATTAGATTGTCTCAGGTACTGGCTGCTGGTTTAATAAAAGGATAGGATTTCCATTTACTCCAGGCAGGCTTAATGTATTGTTCTCGGAGTGAGACAGTCAGAATGAGTCAGGAGCCAAAGAATACACTTTATAGACACAAATAATCGTAAATTCAGAATGTCACCTTTAGGCAGAGGCATTTTTATTATTGTTAGTGGAGCTGCTGAGTAGGTTTGATGTTTTATTCTCTCGAGGACTCAATGTTCCCGAGTCCTGGAGCCCTGTCTTTATCAGGCTTGCAAGGAGGGAGCCCAGCCAAACTTGCTTCCTATACTTCTCTATGATTGATAGCAGATGGCATGCTTTAAAATAAACCTATCCATTAGCAGTCCTCAGTGTTTTTACTCAAGGCATTTACAACTGTCTCAAGCAGAAAACACATTCACTCCATGAGCTAGTTTTAGTCCACAACAGCTGTACAGGTGCAAATCTCTCATTAACTCTTAAAGAGTAGTGAAATAAACAATGGCTTTTCCCCTTACTTTCTTTGAGGGAGTATACTTCAAAGCTGCTGTGGAATGACTCTCCTCCACAACAGAACTTCAAAGGATGGAGTTTTATTAAAATGGAGCTACATTATGCAATGATACGCTTGTCCTAGGAAATGTGTAGATCATGTAGGTGTTATAGTTCAAACCTTTGTCTCTATGCACACAGATCTAGGGGTAAATGACCAGTCTCACAGGGGTGTTTCTGAAGAGGCAAAAATGGAAGAAAAGCTCAGCGAGGGTCCCCAGCAGGGCTCAGGTGCCTGGTTTCATGCCCCTGAACTCAACTTGTCATAGTGTCATCCTCCTCACCTCCTGCTTCCTGCTTGCAAAGGGAGTGTTCACCTGGACTTTTAAAGGTAAGATGGGTTAATGGCTTATCTGTGGGCAACCAATGAAATTTTCTTGCATCCTGGTAGTTAGACAAAAGCAAAGTCATTTTCAAAGTTAATTTTTACCCATTTGAACACAGGTGAGAAGGTTGGCCTCAGGATTTTGATTTGTGCTCAAGAGGAGAAAATTAAAAAGAGCTTCATAGTTTAAAGAGTATTGCAATTCATACTGTCAAACACCTAATAGAATTTACCTTGTATCAAGTATTGTTCTAGAAGCCTATAAAAGTAAACTTATATAATTTTCTCAACAACTCTTGAAGAAATTATTAATATTCCCAATTTTACAGATGAGGAAGCCACTGTGCTCTGTTACCTTTGTTATAATAAAAAAAAATGAGTCGTTAACCAGAGTGTTTCCTGAAAGGAGGACTTGAGTGTATGGGTTCAGAGGCCAAATTCCCTGGGTTCAAACTCTAGCTTTGGCACTCACTAATAGTATGACTTCAGGTGTGATATTTGACTGCCTGTCAGTGTCCTTGTTTCTTATTTCATAAACCTTCTTTGGCTTAAGAACTGCACCTATATAACAGGACTCTTGCGATGACTGGATACATTGGTTTCTGTATGATGCTTAGAACGGTGCCTGGTCCATAGTGAGTGCTATGTAAGTGTTAGCTATTGCATCATCATCACTATCATTATTCAAGATATGTAATTGACATTGAACACTTGATGTTAATTAGTCTTCTCTGATGATCTTCTATGTCTGGGAAAGTATATTTTGGAATAAAAAAAATTGATGTCCAAACAAAACAATTCATTTGTTTTTATTTCACACTTTATTAATCAGACACACACAGAGTTCCCAATCAGAGACTCTGATCAGCATGAGGTAATAACAGTTTTCATATGAAATTGATAAGATTTTGCCCCAAAGCAAAGTAATTTGACACTCTAGCCTCAGCAGCCTTATTATTGGTGAATGTGTTATTCCCTTAGGCCTTCTGAAATAATGAAACTGGTTAACGGAACCCCTCATTACAGCCCTCCATGGGTCCCCACGGGCCCATGCTGCCATGATACGTAAACCTGAGCCAAAATATCTCTTCAATGGGCAGCTGGAGAGGCAAAGCTGTAAAAGTCATAAAACATACCCATGACTCCCCTTCCCCATGCTATTTTTTTAAAGGGTAGTCTGTGTTAAAAGATTTTCATAGAAGGCCCGCAAAATAGAGGTATGCCTATGATTTCCCAATGAACAATATAGATAGTTCTGGAAAATATGATGGGAGAACCAAAGTGTGCATGAGGCACTTCCATTACAAACCATCTTCATGGTTTGCATTACATTTCCTCTCTAGGGCCTTTCTGTAGAGATGATTGCTTTCTTGTCTTTGTAGGTATAACATAGTAAGTTTTAGAATAAATATACCTGAATGAAAAGTGGAAAAAAAAAAAACCAGATAAGTGACCAGGGAAAAATTTAAGTGAAGAATAACACCTATTAGGGCTGGGATATTTCATATTGGTATAGATACTAGATATCTAATTATTACAACTGCAACAACTATTTGGTTACCTGGAACATTTCATATGGATTTCTGAAAAGTAATACTATATTGGGTGTGGTTATAGAAGGTAAGTTCCAGGCCAATGGATATTCCATACTTCTTGTAAGCTTCAAGGGAATATGGATAGTAATTTAAGTTTACTCAAGGGCATTTTGGTGTGCAGTTTTAGAGGAAGTTGGTACCTTAATGGTTCCTTGACACTTCATTACTAGTTTTAGTATCACACTGAATGGGATTAAGTCAGTTAGATTTATAAACTCTCTAAACAGAAAAAGAAGCCGAAGGAAGGAGGCCTAGGAAAAATAGTACACTCACAGAGTAAATGTGCTACAGAAAGAAGTTAAGTTTTAGTAACAAATAATTTTTTTCAGAAAGATAAATATTAGGAGCTTGAATAGATTTACAAATATGTTTAAGCATTATGTTTTTTTCATGGAATGAACCAATACATCCCATCTAAGACTATATTATTATTGAAGTGAATGGTATATTAGTTATACCTAGTATTTACAGAATTAGTTTTATTTTGTAGAATTCAAAATAATTAGTATTTGGAATGCAATGGTGGAAAGAAAGGGCAGGGAACTGAACATTGAGATACCTGCATTCTACAAACAGTTCTGTGGATGTCTACACTTTGACCAAGCACTCCAGCTCTTCATTCCTAAATGTAAGCTCCCTATACCCTGGTTACTCAACTATAAACTGAGTGGATTGGACTGAATCAGAAAATGAAGTAAGTATCAGGTGGGCTTCTCTCCTCTCCCTCCCCCTCCCCTGGCTGTGACAGGCAGCAATAATTGATCACAGATTCTTCACACTGAGTCCCTGTGAGGCCACTGAATTCTCCATGGCTTGGACAGCCTTCTTGTGTGCACCTCATCACTCAAAGTGAACTTGAAATGAGACTTGTTGGCTAGTCCTATTAACCCCTAGGTAGTCTCTAAAGTTCAAGTGTTCTAGATGCTTCCCACTTTGGGGAGATATCTAGGTTTAATGGGCAGAAGTTCTAAACAGAGAAATAGATAAATATTATAGATAAATATTTCATATTTTCATAAGTATGGCATAAACACTGGTTTTTTATATTGCCTTCAATTACTGCATTCCTACCAAGACTGCTTACTAGAAGGGACATTTTGATATCTTTCTGCATTTGTTCATGTATTTAAAACTGTTAAACCTTTTGTTTTTCTTTTAGGTAGTCACTTGGCCCCTTATCCAATATAACCTTAAAATACTTTCTGCTAGTTTATAACCAGTCTATATTTTAACCTGATCCAAAAATTGTGTTTCCAATGTTTTCTTCAATAGCTATTTATCCCTTGAGCTCCTTTCTTTCCTTGAAGACTTGTTCTACTTTTGCTAAAAACTTGAAACTAGAAATTTCTAAGTCTCTGTTCCCTTCTGGGCTCTGCTTCATTGGAAAGTTTCGAAAGTTGACATTTGTTCCCAACTGCAGGCCGCAATTGAGTTTCTGTGCATTATTAGTCCTGTGTCAGAGCAGGCAGCAGTCACCCAGAGCTTTCCAGTGTGACTAGCAGCCTCTTTAAAATCAGGAAATTATATTTAGCTCATGAAACGTCACTGATAAATATGTATCCAATTATTACTGTTATACCTTTGAATAGCATTTTGTGGGGTGCCTTCCAGTTTCTATTACCAGTGATTCATTAAGAAAATGTGATCTTGTGCACATGACTATGAATTAGAACTTAGTGGACAGATTTTGGCTCTTCTCTGACTCTGTCTCTATGACTAGGGTAACAATGACCAGTGGCTCTGTTTCTCCACGATCAGGCTTTGAACTCTGTAAAATCAGTGCAATATTGCTAATTTTGTTTGTGTGTATAGGAAAACTGAGTATTATTGTAGGCTCGTTGCCTTAAGCTCTTTAAGAGAAGAAAGCTATAAGTAGCGTGCAAGGTGCTACTTACTATGATCATCTAAGACTTCTGTTTTCTACTTCTATGCCCTCTTCCTAACAAAGAAATAATAAAATTGTCCTTGAGCCAAAGGAGTAGCTGGATGGTGGCCAAGGAATTGGATTGAATCTCCAGTGGTGTTTGACATTTGTGTTAATCAGTTGGGTTTCTTGTCACCTGGAGTAATGTTAAGTTGGATTTGTATTGCTCAGCACAATGAAACGAGCAAACAGATTTTTAAAATGTTCAACATTTAGCAAATTAACAGTTATAAGTCTTCATATCCAAAGGCAATGAGGCATTGTTATACTATTAAAAATAAACAGAACTTACGTTGATGATAAATAAATATATACTTAAACTCATGGGAAATGTGAGCAAATATATTAACAGTAATTAACATTTAATATTTTAAATAATGTTTTAATTGTTAAAAAAAACACTAAGTTCTCAATTGCACATTTACATTGGGGCAATCGGGTGTTAATCAGCCAGATTTTGAATGGCTGACTATCAGTTTTGATAAAAATCAGGTCAAAAGTCTTGCTGGTACAGTTTCCTCTTTGAGAAATCTTCTTCAGTTATTCCCAGGAAGATGAAACATGAAAAAAAAAAAAACCTTTATAATAAACAAAATAGCAATATAACTTTATATGGAACCTTTATTTTCAAAGGATCCCAGAATGCTTATAAACTGTTATTCAAACCATACACAGGAACCACTGAAGCATGGCCACATTCTGGAGCCAGAAGAGGAGCTGAAATGTCAGTTGGAGAGGATGTTCCTGCTCTGGGAGGGGTGTGGTCTGCATGACCTCATAAGGCTTTTCTGGCTCTGATGTCTGCACTGATGTGTGGGTGGAATGCCTCTGCATTGGAGCTGCACAGAGTGAGGCTGTATGGCTGTGGAAGGTGAAAAGTGAAAGAGGAGGCATGGAAAATGGGTGGTTTATGTTCCCGTCACCAAGTGGCGGTGACTGGAGCACAGTCACCAATGGTTGGGGCTCCCTGTCACTAGGATAGAATAACTCTCTCCCAGGTGCAATTGGAACAAATTTATTTGGATCGCCAAAGGAAAAACTCTTTTCTTAGGGGAATTTTTGCAAGAAAAAAATATAATACTTGTAATAACAAATTAGACTAGTTCATATATAGAGTCACGGAATGTTAGAGACATTGGACCTTAGGGATTATTCAGTCAAAAACCTTCATTTTGTCTTTGAGAAAACTAGAACCTGTAGAGGGAAAGTGGTAAGAGCAATACCTTAGGTCAATATCAAAATCTTCTAGTTGGAAGAGACCCTAGTGATTCACTAGTTATAGCTCCGGTGCAATTATAGAATGACTTCTAAAACCTTTCTAAGAGTTCTTTCAGCAGTTGTGTTGACTGAGAAGGACTGATGACCTCAAAGAGCAACCTGTCTCATTGTTTGAGATCTCTCCTGAGGAACATTCTTCAGAATATTCATTCTTTCATTGCTTTAATACACATTTATTGCACGCCAATTATTTGCTAGGCATTAAGCAAGGCATTGGAACACAAAGGAGGTTAAAAATAAAACAAGAGCACCTAATACTTATTGGGAGCACATATCTGTCAGTTACTGGGTGCTTTATATGTATTAATTCATTTACTTCTACAATAAGCCTATGAAGTAGAAACTGTTATTTTTCCCATTTATAGGGGAGAAAGATAGTGCAAGTAACTTGCCAGTGAGAAGTGGCTAATAAGTGGCAGAGCAAAAGTTTAAACAAGTCATAATGGTTCTAGGGACCATGCACTTAACCCTAATGCCATGCTGTTCTCCAATTCACCAGCTAAACAAATAAACCAATGACACAATAACTAATTATTATTATTATTACAGTGATTAAGTGAATAAGAAGGGTTCTATAAGAGGCTTAATGGGGGAACCCATTAGCCACAGTGCTCAGGTAGGATCTTTTTGAAGGAAGAGAAGATTCCAAGGAACAGTTATGAGAAGAGCCCTTTGCAAGAGGAATAACAAGTGCTAAGGTTTCCCCAACAGGGGTGGGGAAGAACCTGATGGGTTTTGAAGCCTCATCTTTCTTTCTTTAAATTCACCAATTTAATTCTATTTTTTAATCACATAGAGTAAGTTGAATCCCTGTATCATACATTTATTTCTGGGATAAATTAGGCTCCTTAGTTTTTGAAGAGGACTATATAAACCATTGATGACTAATTTTATAAACAGACTTTGCCTGTTAATAAAGTCCTTTGTAAAAACCATAAGTTTTGTCTTTAATCTCTGCTCCTTTTATTTTATTGTTTCTATTACCTCAATGAATACCTTCCTCTTTTAAATAATCGTGTTTATTAAAAATGACCTCCACGGATTCTTGGCACATTAAGGGAAATAATCAAAACGTATTTAGTGTCTACTATGTATCAAACATCATGGAAAGTACCTTAGTACTTTATCTCATTTTACTCTCATGCTTAAATACATTGTATTACTAAGTCATTTACATATGGAAGCATTGAGTACTAGAGAGCTTAAATTTGCTGAGGCCACCAAACTGTTTAGTAGCAAACTCTGAATTTGAAAGATTTGTCTGTTTGATTCCAAAAATTGCTCAACTCTTTTCTACCTATAATTCACCTGGGATATATGTATACTCTTAACTATGACAATGGCTTGAGGGCCTGGGGAAGAGTCACACTTCTTTCCCAAGGGAGATGCATAAGAAAAATTAAAGAACAGTAATTTTAAAAAGCATCTCTCTTTTCAAAATCCCCATCCTTCTTCATACAGTTGAGAATCACTAAATACTATCACATTTCCTTATGATTTTCAGACCTTAGGCATTTATAACAATAATAGCAAGAATTATGTAGTTGCTAACATTTATTGAGGTCCTACTGTGTCAGGCATTTTAGTTTTTATTTAGTTCCCCCAGATTAGATGTCATTATTTCCCCTAATTTACAAATGAAGAAACTAAAGCACATAAAGGTTAGTTGATTTTTTGTAATGCTTTTTTTATATCTCTATATCTACATCTATATTTATACCTAAATCCATCTCTTATCTCAGGATGTGTCTTGTAAATGATGGCATCTTATAATAATTTCAGTCATGGTATAGTTGCCATTGCCTATGTATGCATGCACTTGGTTAGAGATGATTACATCATTTTACTTTAACTGAGCTATATATGCATTTTTGGAACTACATATGTTTAGTGTAATTGCCTTTTAAAATGTTTTCTTGATTGTTGTCTCAAAATTTTCTGTTGATTCATTGTGATCAGATCCAGAAACATAAAATCAAAACGTGCAGAATAATTTCAAATGATTTGTTAAAAAAAACAACCCTAAAGTGATATTAAAGAAATTAAGCAGCATCAGGGTTCTTGTTTGGCATATAGAATGATATTTTTTTAAAAAAAATCTAAGTGATAAGCAAGCATCATGTTACCATTTAATGAGCATTGCTTTTACTTTCTTAACAGAACATCAAATTGTCTTCAGTGTTATAACAGAATCTATGACATCTTAGAGCTGATCAAATATGATGAACAATTTGACGAAATTCACAATCACAAAACTTATGAAGGGTACACCCAGGGTTTAAAAACTGGTGATTCATACCCCAGACTCTTGATTACTAAACTATCCTGCCTCTTAGTAGAACAACGAGAATTTTTTTTTTCTACCACATATATCAAGGATGGGGTAACTTATTAAAAATAGTAAAAATGAAAATGTATCCTGCATTACACCTAGACAAATACTGTATAACTTAGAATATGGCATAATAAAAACCACATATTTTAACAGAGTTGATTATGGCCCCAGCATAAGATGATATGCTTTCAAATAGCAATATTGATTTGATCTCCTACAGTTAGTCTTCAAGGACAATGGTTTAAGATGATAGCCATTCAAAAATACAACAATGTTTTCATTCTACATGCTAACTTCCCCTAACATTGTATTTCTTCTCCAAAGGGGTGAAACTGGTGATTCAATAGGTAGAAATTATTAATACTTAGGCTCGGCACATAAAAAATAAACCAAAATACTTCATCATCTTAAGATAAGAACAAAAAGGAACAAACAAAACTACCAAAGGAGAATTAGAGTTTCCTGATGGAGGAGTACTCTTGAAATTAGATATCTCCCTATGCAGGTTGACATTTAAAATGTATGACTTAAGAGAGATAAGAAGGAAATTGTGAGAAACATAACCTTAAATATTTTGGATCACATTTTCGTGAATTATGCAGCATTTGGTACAAGTTTTAGGAAACAGAAACACTCTGGAGTAATGATGAGTATTTGTATGCACTTTATGTGAACACGTATGCACACTAGCATGGTTATATTTGTGGCATAATGCACCAGATATACAGAATATGTCTATGTCAAATTATTTTATACATAACATTTCCATCCTGGGACTAAATTTTGGCTCTTTAAAGTTTATTTTTATGGATGGTTCCATGCCGAACGTATAGAATATAGTTGTTGGATAGCACAAACGTCTTTTTAATTTTTCATGGGCACTCAAAAATGTCCTTTGAGAAGTCACCCTAGAGCATCCTTAGAAATGACATGTTTTAGACTGGATGGAACAAAGCAGCAAAAAGAAATAAAATGCAGCCATGTTATCATTGGCTACCCTTTAAACACATGAAAAACTCTCAGAAGAGATAATCTACTGTAGGGAATAGCTCTGTGTTGGCACAGGGTGTGCAGGATGACCTAATGCATCTTTTCCATCTCTAATTCCTGTGATATTGCAGATCTAAAAGATGGAGCCAGTAATTGCTTACAACATAACATATACATAAGTTTTTTTTCCCCTCTTTTTCCCCCCTCTTCCCTGGAGTTCAGCAGAGAATCTCTTAAAACAAACAAAAACTGTGAGAAACTTAGAGAAGGCAGGCTGGCTTTTTAGAGGCAGAATGTGGAAAGCATGAAGATGCTGATTTGACTGCAAAGGCTGCGAAGCAGAGGGACCTGAGCCGTTTATACTACAGGCAGTAGTTAAAAAGGGTAAAAAAAAAAATGGGCGTAACCCTGGGCTTTGATACAACTGGCCTTTCAGCCCCCACTTGAGATTTGCACGTCCCCGAGGGAAGCTGTGGTTTGGAATAAGATCGTGCATTTAATTTCACTCAGAGAACTTATTGGACTTGGCACCGAAAGAAAGAATTTGAAGTATATTTTTTGTGATGATTAGTGGCCCCCTCACCACAACATTTGATTATTTTGGAAAGGGAAAAGTTAAATCCTTGTAAAGTTGTGATTTACAATTTGCAAGCATCCAGGTAGGGAGTTTGACTTCTGCCAGCTTGATCGTGGGATCCACATTTGATTCGAGCTCATTGATGTGAGAAAACAAAACAGTCTGTGGGGGAAAGAGAGTTGGAAATATGTCCCTTGATTATCCTGGGAGATTTTCTCTCCACACTGCATCTTCTGTCCGTCACAGATGATGTTGGTCTCCTCTGAACTCCTAGCAAGAAACCGAAATGTGGCTAGTTTACTTTTCATTTCTAATCTGCAGTATCTGGTATTTTTATCATGTGATTCCTTTGCCCTCACAGTTATGTAAATCTTAAGGCAAAGGAGTTAAAAGGAGTTTCTAAATTTATACCTGAAAGTAACTTTCACTGGATATTTTTTCTCAAGCTTTATAATTAAGATCGGAGATCTCGTGGGTATTTTAATACATACTCAAATACGTCCAAATAGCTAGAGGGGAAGTGAATGACCAACTGGGTAGGCTGATGAATATTTTCCTGGTGGATGCACAACTTTCCCCATGACTGTGATGCTTTATCCTTTGACATTAAGAATGCTGTTTGCAGAAGTAACATTCCTCTGAACACTCAGCTTTCTGAAATGGTGTCCCGCCACAAGGACTGAAGAAGGGTGAGTTTGCACTCCATGCTAAAGTAACAGCCAGGCAAACTAGATTCTGTTCTAATGTCCAACACTGAAATACGGTCAGTGAGGTCTTGAAATAAATCTCGAAGTGGACTGAAAACAATAAATTCCACCTCTTCTACTACTTCTGAATGTTTTTGGTCTATTTCTAGTTGGGTTTGGCTCGTTGGAAAATAGTCTCTAGTATTTAGGCAAGAGAGTTCTCACCACACTTCCTAAGTGAAAGCAGTTTTCTGAATAATGTCAATGTAGTAATGTTAGTGGTATTGCTGGCGGAGGGAAAATACTTTTTCTCTTGTTCTGGACTTGAACAGGAGATAAAGACAAATGCAATCATTCCATTGGTATTTGGGACATGCTCTAGTTGTCCCGATGAGCACGGTGGGAAGGGGATGGGTTATTGAGAGCAAAGAGCCTGGCTTCCCATCCCAGCTGGCCTTATGACCTTAAGCAAATTGCTTATCTTGTCTATGTCTCAGTTTCCTCATCTGTACGAAGGAGAAAGTCAAACAAACTACTTCATCTGGTTGTTGAGGTCATGGATAAAGTTAATATAAACATATTATTGATGGTCTATAATGGTTAGCACATGATATGAATTCAATAAGTGTTAGCTGTTATTGCTGTTTGGTATTGACCTCATTAGCAGAATATTTCCTGGTTATCTATTGTGATAAATTTAGATTCATTTTCTCTGTGGAGGTGAAATTAGAAATCAGCTTTCTCCTTCCATTCTTACTGATTTAACGACAGTACATCAACGACAGTTTTCTTACTTGACCCTACCTTTGCAAAGCTATTGAAAAATGTGAATCAAAAGCCAATTCATTCTGTATTAATGAGGAGGTCTCTTTCAATTGACAATGAAAAAAAATCAACTCAAACTTTCTATTTTCTCATGTTTCTAGGAATTCTGTCCTGTGGACTCTTCTATTCCCTTGCCAACTCTTCCTTCTTCTTGCCCCTCCACCTCCGCCCAACCCCACACAATTTTTATTCTCCCCTTCCCTTTCCAAGATGGACTTACTTTCCTTTGTGATAGATTCATTTTAGGCAAGCTGTCTCCACATGGTGGCTAATATACCCTCCTGCATAGATCATACAGCTGCAATTCTAGAAAACACATATCAAAATGATGTGGCATAGCAACAATCCTATAGTGAAGGCTAGATTTTATCCCAAATACCTGTAATGATGTGCACCAAGTTACCACTGTGCCCCATTTTTCTCTACATGAATTCTTCTTTATATAGGAACACTTTTGTAATTCCCTTGCCTAAAATAATGCAGCCCGCCTGTATACTATTAACACATTTATCCCTTCCAAAAGAGACATAAAGCTATATCCACCCTATTACTGCATCCCAGATCCATCTTCAGGATCCTTGAGGGGTATGTGTTTGCCCTGAGCTTGATTCTGGTGTGGAAATTTCATGGTTCACTCACTGAAGGCTAAGTGGTGTTTTCGGCCACCCACTCCATAGAGGATGAAGTAAGAAAGGGAATAAATCTATTAAAACTACCATTTAGAAAAGAGGAGAAAAGGAAATGACTTGCAATGTTCAGGAGTTATTGGCATATACCATATTCTTTTGGACTGGAGTAGCAGGCCTTCTTCCTTCCGATAGTAGGGAGTTTACCTGGGCAGGTGTGTGTGTGTGTGTGTGTGTGTGTGTGTGTGTGTGTTGGGGTGTACTGACTCAAAGATTGGTAATTCCTAGTCCTTTATTTATTTGCTAGTCTTCAAGTTTTGAGTTTCTTTGATAAACACCTTTACAACCTCAGAAGGCTGTCTTTTTTGTTTAAAGCTTTAAGAACTTCTCCGTATTAACTATTCTAAGATACACATTTTCTTTCTTTTCACCTTTTAACATTTCTGAACTTGGGAAGTGTGTTACAATCAGTAGTGGCTTAGATTAGAAAAAATCAGGTAATTCCTAAAGCCAGTGAACATGTGGAGTCAAGGACTGGATTCTAGAGCCCGGTGTGGCAGTGTCTTCTCTCAGTAAATGACTTGGTGTTTGACCCACACCCTCTCGACCACCTGTGCTGCCAATGAATGAACTAAAAAAGGCAAAAACCAGTCCTACAAAAATCCCTGGTTAGAGTGGTTAGGAAGATGGTGAGCATGATAGACAAAGTCAAACATATTGACATACCCATTTATTACCTTTTGTATGTTTCATATCTGATTATATACTGTTGTAGGTATTTTTGATTTTCATTAATATCCTTTACATTAACAATGACATCATCTAGGATATCTATTACATTTTCTTTCACAGAACATCTCTTGGTGCCCCTTGAAGAGACAAAATTAAATTTGGATTTGATTCATGTTGTTATGATCAACTCTGGTAAAATATTTCTATGTGCTAGTAAATTCACCAATGCTGTCTTTATTTATAATCTCTGCTGAAGTATTGAGTTGTCTTATACATGGTTTGTGTGTGTGCGTGTTTTACTTAATATCAGCAAAAACCATATAGTCTTTTGCAAATTAAGTCTATTCTCAGACTACAATTGGATTTGGTACCTTTCCAAAGAGCAGGACTTAGACTCATTTCTGACAAATGTAACATCTCATCTATCTTCTCTGTGTCTGGAACTATCAGTTCTGTTTTTATTTGCCTTACCCACTTCCTTTCCAGTCTGCACTTGAGTAATTCCGTGTCTTTCTGTTCCTTAAAACACACCTTATCAAAAGCCTCATCAAGAAACAAGTCTGGTATTAATTAGTTTTACTTTGCTATGAATTGATGTCGATTCTAGTTGTGCTTTCATTTCATATTGAAATATTTAGGAGAATATTTCTCATTGAGCAGGCTGGAAGAGTAGACTTCACCCTTTCACCCTGAACTGTGTCTAGTGAAAATACTGCTCACACCAGTTAAAAATAAATTTGAGCTCAGAGGATGGTTTAGATGAAGATCTAGAACAGTGCTTACCAAATTTAAATCATAAAAATTATTTGGAGCATTAAAAAAACTAGTTTCTTGGGTTCTGTTCCAGATTCATTGGGTCAAACGCTGGAATAAAGTCTTGAGAATGGTATTTTTAATGAACTCCCCAGGCAGTTCTTGTGATCAGGGAAGTTGGTATAAAATTAGCCAATAATAGGAGAGGGTATAAACATAAGAGAGCACAGTGGATGCCACAAGACACTACACTACATGCAAAAGGGTAAAACTTTGATCTATCTTTTTCAAGTACATATATAGTTGGAATAATCACCGAAATTTTATTGCTTGTCTTAGAATTTCTTTCCTATATTGTAAAACTTTAATATATCCAAGAGGTAGAAGATTGTATGCTGTTTGAAACCAGAGAGAATAAATGAGACTAAATCACACAAGCTATGAATACTGAGATTCTATGGAATCTAATTACAGTGCTGCATCCAGATATATAAGCAATCCATTGGCCTTGTTTGTCTGCTGAATAGCGACTTGACTCCAAATTTAGTGTTTCTTTGCTTTAATTTCTTCATTTACTTTGATCTTTCTAATATGAAGTTATTCCACAAATGTTTTTTATTACTTTAGTAATAAGTAAAAATGATGAATATTATATGTGATCTTTAATAACTTTGTACTATTTAATATTTCTATATTTAAGGGACACAATTAAAAGTGTTTTAACATCAACTTTTGAATTAAATCACCACCCATGTCAGTGATACTGAAATGGTTAAAATGGATTTCTTTACATAATTTAAATAGTACTATGTTGCAAATATCTTGGCAGGGGGATAAAACTAGGGTAATCAAAGGTCTTGACAAAAGATATATTCTAAAGTATGATGGTCTCTTATTTAACTTTTTATAACTAGTATTCAAACCACTTGTATGTAATTCAATCAAAATTTCTAATGTTAATGATTTAACTCATGTCTTTTAGATATGCTTTAAGTTGGCTTAGGTACATACATTTTATATTCCATAAAGTCTCTGGTTTATAAATCTGTGGCCAGTTACTAGTGGCATTTCTGTTAGCTTGAGAAAAGAGACTGAACTGCTCAAGGTCTGAGATCATCCGTCCTACGACTTTCCAGATCTCCTCGTGTAGGAATTTGTGAACCCAGCAAAGAGAAAGAGTTAAGCTTATTCTCCTAGTTGGCAGAAACTTTGTAGTTTAAAATTACATACTGACTCTGGTGTAGAGACACAAGAAATTATAGAGCAGACACTGTCCAGGACAACATATAATTTAAAATGTACTAAGGAATGTATACCGCATGGCAAAGTAAGTGAAGTGCTTCTTCAAATATAAGTGTTTTGCATAGAAAGGCAGTAATTATCCACTCCTAGGGAAATGTTTGCATTCATTCTAAATCAATATTTACTATTCATTTCTTGTGTTCAACAAAACAGGGATTTAACTTTTTAAAAAATTTTAATGAAGCACTAAGACTACAATAATTCTACAATGTAATTGTCTTGCTATGAAATATTGCTAAATGGTGTTGCTATTTCAAGAAAGAGCAGTGTGAAATGGAAGGGTATCCCTATTTGTGAAATGTTACTTTGGGAACATTCAATTCAAACTCAGCCAAGCAGGGCGACTCACCAGTTTTCAAAGATAACTTAAGCTGTCTCCTCGGTAAGGCCCTTAACTAGGATCATTCAGATGAGTCTTTGCCTTTATATATTTTCTCCTTTCTCCTAAGGCACACTTCCTGGTAACAGTTGTTTCAATTCGACTGTTGCCTTTTGTGGGGTGTGTGTGTGTATGTGTGTGAGAGAGAGAGAGAGAGGGAGAGAGAGACAGAAAGAAACTCTCTATAAATTAGAATTTTTTTTCTGCAGAAAGAAGAGATTTCAACCCCCTACTCTCTGAATTCGTTTTCACTATTTAGTTCAAAAGAATTTCAAGGAGAAGGCCAGAGGAAAAAATAAAATTAAGATACACAAATACTGTACTGTGAGACAAGACTGAAGGTCTCCAGCATATTCTTATTTATGGAGCTTATGATCTGATCATTCTATGACTTTTCCTTGGAATGACTACAATTTTTTTTTATTACAAAGTCCAAGAAAGAACTGGACAACATAACAATATGTTATATTACAACATGAATACTCCTTTTCTCGGCAACAGAAACAATAATGGCTTTACTCCAGAATTTTAGGTCAGGACCAAGCCTATAGTCACACTACTATGTTACCAAAGGCTACATAAATGCTCAAGTTTTCTATGACCTTATATTTCTGCCTTCTACTTCTACATGTAGTTTAAGACTCAAAGTTTTATGTCATTCTTCCTTTGCTTTTTGGTTTTTGTTCTTATTTTGGGGTGGGTGGGGCCGAGGGGATGTGTCTTTGAAAACCTCACCATTCCCATTTTCAGATTTTATATTGATTAATATCAAATATCAAATAGTGATTTGATATTAAAATTTAATCACAATTATATTTTCAGGTTCACAGATTGTATGGTGCCCCGATATTAAAATAAGATTGAGTGTAGAGGAGGAACCAAAAGTAAATTATGTACCTTTACAATCTCATGACATAGTTCCTGTGGCTTCTCTGACTTTAAAATATTCGTGGAACAGTGGCGCAGATGGGTCTGTACTGAAGATCCCTCTCTGTGTCTTCCTGCCATTCATAATTCATGCAAGCTCTTGGAGTGAATTATTCTTTGGTATACACTCTGGGGACAAATAATATCATTTATATATTGTGATTGCTACTCTATTTTATCTTCCTTTTTATTGACAAGAAACAAGGGTGTTGCTTGTAGTTAGGAAAGTAAATTGGGTGCAGAAATCATCCTTCTCTTTCTGAGAGAGGCACCTTCTTTCTGCAGGAAGTGCTGTTGTAAACTGTACTGTTATAAATGGTGTGTTAGTTCTCAAGATATTTCTGTCTCGACGTATGGAGCAACAAAGTGTTCCTTTAGCATTCAGGCGAGAGAGCCAATGGAAAAGCAAGCAGTTCAGGACATGTTCCTAAAGTCTGGAAAATCAATGGGACACTAAAAAGGGAACTGAAGTGGACCGGAATGAAACTCTTAAGGGTCATTTAAAAAAACCAGAAACTGATTATGAACAGAGTTTTTACCCAAGGAACTGGAGAGGGCCAGCAAACCCATTCTACTGCATTCCAGTTAAATGTCTAATAGTTGAGATGTTTTCTGCACAGCCCATAAAGGATAATGAGGAAGTCTTTGATAGCCTTAAAGAAAGTCGCTCTGTGGCTTCTTGCAAAAGCATGATCTGAGTATAAGTGGCAAATGCTTGCAGACGCCCAAATAGAGAAGGGTAATGCTAGGTAAGACAGTTACCTTGTTAATTGCATAGGAAAGGGGGCCTTATGTGAGTTTGTACCTGAGGGAAAAATATTAATAAAAGTAAGAGATGTCAGAGTGAAACATCTGAGATCTCATTTACTTAAGTTCAGACCTTCTGGAGACTTTAAAATTATCTATAGTTTTACCTCTACATGACAACTATGTAATGTAGGTCAAATTAAAAATTAACCTGCATTCTTTATTTTATTGTTCTGTATCTTTTGGGGATGAGGAATCATTCCTAATATTAGTTGGGGTTAAAAAATATTATTATATTAGTCCTTCCAAATTGCAATCAGTTCTGAGATTATTCTTATATATCTCCACTCCCCCCATTCCAGCAAAGATAGCGTTTATGAATAATTTAAAAAAAGAACATTTATGTTGAAGTATTTATATTAAGTTTGGTAATGAAAAAAAAAAACAGTTTTGTTAACTGTTCTTTTTATGGTGCCTCTGCTACCCTTAGCAAAAGTCTATTAAAAAGAGAAACCCTAAAATCCTCTCCCAAGGCACTGAGGACACTTGCACTGACCTTGTATTCACTCTTTCAGAATATGAGACACTTACAGTGAATAAGAGTGTAGTTGAATACTTCTATTCACAGAAATATTTTGTTGCATCGTTAATAGCCTAGTCCACCAAGAATAAAGCAATGCTTTCTGCTGTAGTGCAGGGAAGAATTGATCAATCATCAGTTACCGAACACACATTGATTGCACACCTTCTTAGCATGACACCCAAACAACTGTTGGGAATTAGCTGAAGGAAGACGGCTGCAAACAGAATGGAGAAAGGTAAGTACTCCAAGATTAGCCTTATTTCATTCCCATTAATACTTTAACCAAAATTTACTACACTGCAGCTGTGTGTCCAATAATGTGACCTTCCATAAGAATCAAATCATTGTACCCTTTGAGCAGATGACCTGAGAAAGAAAGGGGCTCTGGAAGTGCAAGGAGTATGCTCAATTACTCATCAAAGCCTAATGCTTACATTTACATGGATGCACAAGCATATGAGTCTTTATCCTAGCACTGCAGTCCTGAAAGACTGACTGACAGATGGCAGGGAGGGGCATCAAACTTCATCATCAAGCACACCTGGACTTGTTTCCGTCTCCGGTGGGGTACAGTGCAATACCATTCACGGTTAAGTGCCTACTCTCATGATTTCTTCACTATGTCGCCAGTTCTCAAACTTTTTGGTCTCAGGACCCTGCTACATTAAAAAATTATTGAGGATATGCAATAATTATGTGTTCTTGCTATCAATAGTACCCTACCAGACATTAAAACTGACATTTAAAAATATTTATTAATATGTTTTTAGAAATCAACAATAAATCTATTCCATGTTAACATAAACATGTTTTTCATAAAAATAACTACATTTTCCAAAACCAAAAATATTTAGTGAGAAGAGTGGCACTGTTTCACATTTTAGCAAATCTCTTTGATGGTCTCCTTCATTCAATTTGTTTTCATATCAAATACTATGTAGCCTCTGGGGAACTCTATTGTACACCTATGGGAGACTGAGAGTGAAAAAGGCAAAAACATCTTCAGAGTATTGTGTAAATAGTGTTGATTCTGGAGAATCTTCACAATACTACTCTTACAAGATGTTGAATCCATGTGACTTTCTGCATTGCCCCCACGGGATGAGCTCAGTATAACACCTGGCACAGAATAGGTGCTTTTATGTACAATTGAATGATTGTGGAGAACATTCTCTCACCCTGGATTTCTTCTCAGGACCATGTCTCTTCACCTTTGGAAAGGTTTAATGAAGAAATGGAGACGGTGATAGAAATAAAAAAAAATAGGTTCTTGGATCTTAAGAGGAACAGAATCACATGACTCTGAATTTCTGTAATCCATCTGAAGTAGCCAATCCTAGTGAGTCTAAAATATTTTCAGACACACACTAGTTTTGAAGCAAATAGGACATTTATAGCATGTTGCATAGTATGGCTGAGGTATGACTAAATAACACATATAGAGGCTGCTGATGTTTTATTATCATTGATGCAATATAGCACAGCTCATAAACATAAGTGCCATAATTTTCAGATAGATACCACAATCTGTAAATTATCAAATTAATCTATTCAAAGTCTTGAAAAAGCAACAAAAGTATTTTCACACTTTCAAATTGGGTTTTTGATAAAACAAGTGTTAAGATTGACTCTTCTCATTCATTTGTATAGCTAATGCTTATTGATCACCTACTATGTGCTGTGGGAAAAAAAACATTGTACAAGGAGACAAGGCTTCTGCCTTCAAATATTTTACAGTCTAATGAAATCTACCCATAAAACATGGCAGCTAATGATACAGAGTAATGAATGCTAGTGAGAACAAAATGCTTTAAGAATGCATAAAAGGGGATGTAACCCAGTTTTGTAGGAAGAGTGAGGCTTCCTAGGAAAAGTAAAAGTGCCTTAGGAATGAATGGAATTGGACTGGCTGGAATTCAGAAGAAACTGGGAAGATACGCTATGTAGCAGTCATGTTGAGAGAGCACACAGTCTGTTTGCTGAGGTGAGAAAATTTCTGACGGCTGGAGTGAGAAGTGTGTGGGGCAACAAGTAAGGGGTTAGAAATGTAAACAAGGAGAAGGGAAGGGACTTGAAAAGAGTTTGCATTTAATTTTGAGATTATCGTGGAATTTTTGAAGGGTTTTAATTAAAAGATGATCACCAATAGGCTTGCAATTTTTCAAGTTCACTCCAGCTCAGTTTGGACATAGAAGCCAAGACTAGTAATGAGACTACTATGCTGATGCTAGAGAAAGGGAATGGAGGCCAACACAGCACAGCAGCAGAAGTATTGATGCGAAGTAGAAAAATTCCAGTGATAATTGAGAAAGGTGAATGAATGAATAGGCCTTAATGATTGGTGCAGAGGCAGAGATGGTGTGAAGGGGAAAAGTTAGTTCTCTTCTTAGGTTCCTAACATAAGCAATTGAATATTTTCTTTATTTTTTTATTTTTATTATTTATTTTTTTTGAGACAGTGTCTCACTCTGTCACCCAGGCTAGAGTGCCGTGGCGTAAGCCTCGCTCACAGCAACCTCCAACTCCCAGGCTCAAGCGATCCTCCTGCCTCAGCCTCCTGAGTAGCTGGGACTACAGGCACACGCCACCATGCCCAGCTAGTATTTTATATATATTTTTAGTTGGCCAATTGATTTCTTTTTATTTTTCAGTAGAGACGAGGTCTCGCTCGTGCTAGGGTGGTCTCGAACTCCTGAGCTCAAACAATCTGCCCGCCTCGGCCTCCCAGAGGGATCAATTGAATATTTTCATTGAAACAGAGATCCCAGTAGGGGGAATATACTGGTGCAGATATGGGAGAAAGATAATAAACTCAGTACTATTGAGATATCCAAGTGGAGATTGTTGAGTATTATGTGGCATCTATGGAATCCAAATCCATTAAACTATGAAATCCGTTAGATCAAAGATTCATGGCATTATGGAGTTCATTAAATTATGGAACCCACCAGGCAAACTTCCATTAAATGGAAACCTTACCACTTTGCTTCTTATTGTTATCTTAATATATGCATATAAGTATATATTTATGTGTATACATATATGGTCTATTATATATCTGATGCATAGTAGAAGTTCATTAAATATTTGTAGAATAAATGGATTAACAAATAGCATGAATAAAGAAATATGAAGGTCAAAGGAGAGATTTTGAAAGGTTACATAGACTTGAAAAGTTATTAGCATATGGATGATAGCTAAAGTCAAAGGAGTGGTTGCAATAATCCCTGTAGATAATGTAGAGTGAAATGAGAAAGGACATTAAAAAGTATCCAAAGGAATTACAATATATTAGTAACTTAAAGAATAGACAGAGGAAAATGAACTTATAAAAGCTATCAAAAAGATGAGCCAGAGAATTATAAATTATATCAATCAATGTTCTTTTTGTTAGCAACAGTGGCTGACTATCTTGAACAATATTTAAATTTACTGAAGAATATCTGGCGATAACAGAAACGAGGAGTATATGGAGATTCAGATTTGGAAAATAGGTATGACCTGGATGCAATGCAGAAGAAATTGGGGGATCTATCGTCACTGTCAGGGCACGAATATGGTCTCTAACTGTCCCTACATCCTGACTTGATCAAGCTATAAAGCCTTAGAGGAAAGTATCTGATAGGCTGAGCCTGCTTACAACACTGCCCCTTGTTCTGGGGAAAAGAGAAGAAGGTTTTGATCCTTCAGTTTCCAAAATGAGAAGCAACCATCACCTCACATCAAAACTTCACACCAGTGGAGCTTTCCCCAAAAGGAAAGCTGAGATGACAATAGGAGGGGTAGGGGGTGGATGCTGGGTTGAAAGAAAAATGACAACGATCATTATGAGACAAATGACAGAAAACTGTGGTGATCTGCTAAATAAAAATAAATCTGGATAAAGGATAAAAGCAAAGCCCTATTCATTGATAGTAGCAACAAGGGGTTTGTTAGTAACTTAGGTAAGAGCAGTATAAGTAGAGTGAGTAGAATCACAGTGTTGGAAACCAAGCTGGAATAGGTTGAGGAGAGAGAGTTGGGTGAGAAACAGTTAGCGTAGAAATAGTGTATACAACTCATTAAAGAAATGTAGCTTATAATAAAACAAGAGTAACTTTGCTTTATGATTTGGAAAATTTGGAATGGTAGGGAAAACAATTCACCCTTAAGTAGGGATTTTCTAATTCTGATGGTCAGGGTTAAGTCTTTTAAAGCTTTCAATACCATAGATGAGTTAATTTATATATCTGGGCAATTATTCATACGCTGGAATCCCTCACTCTTTTTGTAAGACACCTATAAGTTGCACAACTCTGTAAGTGGCTTTGCTTTTGCCTCTTACAGTCTTGGTCACATGATTTATCCTTTTAATGCCTCAATGTATTGTGCTGTTGTGCTTGATATTGCTGTCTTCATAGTTAGAATCCACTAGGATTGGCTACTTAAGAAGGAATAGAGAAATCCAGAGTCCCAGATAAATAATTCTGTTCCTCATAAGGATCCAAAAAACTAGGATTTTAAGCACAGTGGGGGCAGGGAGCTGTTTTAGTATCTGCCACGATATTGGGCACAAAATATTGCCCATGCTCTAGGAATACTGATTGATTAGTTTATTAATTTTTGAGAACATTGACTAAAATTACATTTACCTATAAATCTTCACAAGAAAAGAGATATTTTTGTTTTCCTCCTTGAAGTTTCATTTGATATATCTTTTGTTCCCTTTTATATTTTCCTTTATGCAAAGCTGTTATGAAAATGTCTGAAAAAACTGTGCATTTTTTGCATTTTAAGATAGAATAAATTTTTAGATTGGAAACATTGAAAACAAACTGAAACCAATGAAAAGTGTATTTTACTGCTTTATATCTAAAAATGGCACTGCCCAATTTAAACTATTTTTAAAACCTGTATATTCATGCAGCTTGCATACCAAAATGAAAATTGGTGAGCTATAAACCCTTGAAAAACAGGGTTTATAATGGAAACAGTAATTGACCCTTAAGTACAACATCAAAAATACAATACTATATAATACAAAGCCCAGGGTTCAGGATCCCATCTCTGCTCTAACCTCAGACTGGCACACTAACCCAACACCACAAAGCCAACTAATAGTTATATTTTGAGATGTTTTCTTCTTACATGGCAGGGAAAATGGAAATGTGATCCAATAGCCACATGCAGCTAAGCTTCACAGAACCAGTCCCCAAGTACTTTTAATATACTTGCAACTTCAGAGCTAATACCCTCTAAAATAATTGGACTTGCTTGGAAAAATAATTTAATTTTTTTAAAAAAGGAAAACTCTTACCCCTGAAGTTGTGTTGTGTTGCATCGTGGACATTGGGTATGTGACATTGTGTCACAGGATATGGTGAGAGAAGAATGACCAATTGTCAGGGAAGCTCATGGAATCATGGAAAATACTCTCGGAATTGTTAGAGTTGTCTTCAACTTTGCTCTAGTTCATAGTTGGTTTAGTTTTCCATTTTCTAAGCCACAACTATCCATTTTTATCATGAGAAAATGTGATCTAAACTATGGAGAAAAATGGAAGTATTAAAGTTGAGTAATAAGATGTGAAGGGTAAATTCAGATTCAACTTGGCTCTAGGCAAAAACGGGTATGTGTATGTGTATATACATATATATAAAGAATCTTAACCTATACAGTTTTTGTTGTTGTTGTTGTTGTTGTTGCTGTTGTTATGGTGTTAAGGTTGGGGGGGGAAGGGGTTAAGGGAGTTTGTTGCTAAAGAAGGAAAGTTCAGGGATTCCTTTAATTTTAAAGTTGAAATATGTGAGCATTGCCAGCTTATTCCTTTAAGAGGCTTCCAAAGAATTTGTCAGCTCAGAATAGTCAAGATTTTGCCTTTTAAAATGTGACCTATTCAAACAAATTTTCAGTGGGTTATATTTATCAAGGGGCAATTAGCAGGACTATTTGGTGTTTCTCTGTTGGGCATTCTGTTTCTGTTGCTGCCTTTATAACTAGTGAACTTGGTAAAATGAAAATGAGTGAAATAATATTGACTTTGTTTATCTATATAAAGCCTCTGTATCTACACCCTGTGACCAAGACTCTAAATTAGCTCTGGAGAAAGGACTTTAGGAGAAGGTTGGAACTGGGACAGAGAAGAATATTTTCTTTGTAGGAGTTTTTAGAAAATTTTGGAAGTGACGGTGTCTGCTTTGGGATTCAGTAATTTGGCTAATTGCAATTAAAATGTTGTTTTTGTATAGTCATATGAATAAGTGATATGTATCTTAAAATTTCAGTGCTTAAAAATAAACAAAATAAATTCTGATGTCACAGAACACTTCTATGACATTTTTCATGTCTATCTTCAAGATCTAAGATCTTTCTCTGATAACTTAATGGTATTACCAATTCTGTTAATTACTTAATGTCAGATAAAAAAAATTCACTCCCACACACGTATTTGAATACAAATACACACCCTTCCTATTTCTCTTTTTTTGTTCTTTCATTCCTTCTAATTAATTCATATACTGGCTTTGCTTCATCCTATTTTATACTCTTCATGAATTTCATAATTTTTTTCAAGACTTATTACAACTACACATAAATAATTACGCAGTAAGTTAAGTTCTTGAAATATCAACCAATACTTTTCCTTTTATATATCCTTGTACCATTGGCCCTTACCCAAAAAGTCAGGGAAGAAATAACAAATGGAAATGCAAAGTAAAAATTGGTAAACTCTTAGCTTTTGAGTTTCAAAAGCTTATTTTTCTAGGGAAGTAGAAGGAACTCAGGGAAAAGGCAAAACATTCAGAAAACAACCTAATAAGTAAAGAGTCAAGCTGCCCTATTGCCTTTAGTAAAACCTTCACATACTGGGGACATGTGAAGAAAACTGGAAAATAAACATTGAAAATTTAGAATGGGTGGGTCCCCAAGAAAAGAACAAGACCCTGTGTCCCTCTCTTTGGCTAATCCTAGGTGGCAGGAAGAAGGATGTATAAGGGGGAGGGAAAGCGGCACAACTATAACTCAAACAGGACTGATCTAAGTACCAAGGGGCTTACACGGAGCCAAGGCTTCAGGCAAGAGCATCAAGTGTCAAGGTCATGGCCGGGGTGAGAACCTCTGAGATGTCCACTGTCCTAATACTCACTCACCCCTTAGTCCACACAGGCTGCTTCTCAGTCCTGCCTGCCAAGCTCCTTCAGAACTGGTACTTGTCTATGTCTCGCTTCCTTTTCAGCCTCCTCTTGTATCCCCCAGCAAAATTCTGCTAGTCCCATAGCCCACAGGGGTCACAGGGGTCGCTGAGAGGCCTTTTGTTAGATTTTGGCTGCCCTTAAGCACATGGGAATTATGCTGCTGTCATGAAATACAAAAACTTTCAGGGCCAACTCAGATCCACCCGCCTTGCTTGACAGCCTGTGGACTGTGGGCTTCCAAGTCTCCACGTGGGAAAGAAGCACAGGTCTCCCCACGCTCAGATTCCCAGCCAGGCTAGGATTTCCGTTCTTTCCTCACCTGGAGACTGACCAAGTGGAGGGGAAGCAGAAAGTCAGAACTCTTTCTTCCAGACTCACTCAAAGTATACTCTGATTCTCTAGGAAAAATCTTTTTCTTTTCTTTTTTCTTTATTCGAGACAGAGTCTCACTCTGTTGCCTGGGCTAGAGTGCCGTGGCATCAGCCTAGCTCACAGCAACCTCAAACTCCTGGGCTCAAGTGATCCTGATCCTCCTGCCTCAGCCTCCTGAGTAGCTGGGACCACAGGCATGTGCCACCACATCCGGCTAATTTTTTCTACTTTTAGTTAGAGACAGGGTCTTGCTCTTGCTCAGGCTGGCCTCAAGCGATACTCCCACTTCAGCCTCCCAGAGTGCTAGGATGACAGGGAAATTTTATCTTTCATCTTGAAGTAGAATATCTTGGTTCTAACTCGTTAATTAATACATTTTCTATTACTTGAGTTTTATTTCCTTGCTTCCTTCTGAGGACCAAGCTAAGAATAGACTCATTTGGTTGAATTATTTTTTTTCTTTAAGTTGTCACATCCTTTGCCTGAGGCAAAAACATAGAAGGTATTAATTGACTAAATAAGAAAAGTCCAAGGACCTCAAGAAAATATATAGAAAATATTAAATATATGAGTTCATTTTTCATAATATCATCTCACCAAAACTATTTGTGCAGTTATTCAATTTATACATGTCTGTTCTGCTAAAATATAAGTTATTTGAAGGGAGGGTCATCTTCGTGTTCATCACTCTATGCCCAGCAACTTGTATATTACCGGAAACACACTACATACTCAATAAATACTTGTTGAATAAGTAAATAAATAAAACGGGCACATGAAATGCCTAAAACCATTCTTGCCATTATTTGGTGGCGTGCGCGACCCTGCCCTAAGGAAGGACTTTAGATGATTTATTTTATCCTTTACTAACTCTGTAAATTACTGATTGAAACTAATGTTTGGTGAGATTCTCTTTCCTCCCTGATTGTGCAAACTTAATCCATCATTAATGCAAAAGTAGGTGAGATCCAGTAATTAGGCTTTTTTGTTTTGCTTTGTTTAAAACTGCTGTTAGAATTTCTGGAAAATAGATTGGACTAGAGTAATTCATTTTTGTTTTTGAGAGTAACTACACAAGACACACACGTTTGTAATGAGAAACAGAAGATGCATGAAAATTTTGTTCTTAGTTCTGAGTGTTAGTAAGTTTTTTTAAAAGAATATTTTAAGGTTTTTATTTTATTCTTGGTTCAAAACAAGGATTTAAGATGAACTCACCTTTGATTCTTTTTGAGCTGTTCTCTAAAACTCTATTTCAATAACAATTACCTGCTAAAAATTGCTGCTCCCTAGGCCATTGTACCTGATTGTAGTTCTCATTGACCTAAATGGAGATTAAAAGTGTGTTGCTGAAGGAAGATACTGCAGAGATTATCTCTCTTGTAACAGAAGTGTGTGTGTGTGTGTGTGTGTGTTTGGACACACCCACACAGAAGTTAGTAGACCACATAGTTTCATACTTGCAAGAAGAGTAATTCAACTCTGGGAATTAAAAACTAGAATCAATATTTACTTCCAGCTGTACAGGACATATAGATTAACAGAGAAAAATATTCCTATTCTAGTCGATGATTCTGTGTGTGTATGTGTGTGTGACTATCAATTTGTTGGCCATGCACATGATTAGAATGAATCAAAATAATATAGTTAGTAGCAAAATAGGAGAGGTCCACTTCTGATAGGTCACCTGGCATCAGTGGATGGCTGTTTGCCCTCCTTCACTCTGGACCTAATTTGGACATTCACCTCAAGGTAAATGTCAAGTTAGTTACTTAGGTCTAGCTTCACTGAATAACGTAAAATGCAACTTTGAAAAAACATTAAATACCTATTAAACACACATTAGATAAAACTATAGCTAGTCAACATGTATTAAGTACTTATATGTACTCAGTAATAGTCTCACTTTTCTTAATGTTAATTCCTTGAGTTAATTAAAGGTCCATGCCCTAGAAGGAAAATCAGGTGGAATATTGAGCAATTAGCTAATAAATTTAATTGGTAGAGAAGGTTAATCAAGATGATTTGTTATTTCTAAAATAATGCTAATATCTTCACTTTAGCATAAGTAGGTAAAGAGAAGTAACTTTCTAGATATTTCTATTGATGCTTATATGTTAAAGATAATTCCAGAGATTTCTCAGTTTTCAGAAAAGTCCATTTTGTTTGTTTAAATTCTGCATCTCTTTCTCACATTGATTATTCAAAAGGAAAAAATGTAATAAATATTCATTCATATTTAGAATTCTTCAAATTGTAGAAGCAACCAGCAATAGTTTATTAAAAGAAATGAAAACAGATATGCGAATGCCACTTCAGTCTGGGCAATAGATCAAATCATGATAAAGTTGGAGTCTGTTGTGGCACTGACATTTCAAAAGCAGTCACCATGAAGCATAACTCAAAATGCAGGTTTTAGCATAGACCACAAAATACATATTTACATTTTAGGTTTTTTTTTTAACTATTCCCTATTGTTATGGGCACTTGTCCTGCCTCTGAAATTTTGAAAGAGAAAAGCTAGGAAGAAAGCTGTTTTTTTGAGACATATTGTAGGTGTATGCAGTTTTTTTTTTTTTTTAATAAGGTATGTTCCTCTCCTTGTATTTCTTTCTTTTGATTTGATGTCTGTAAGAGTCTTATCCTTTTAGGAGTATAACTGCAACCCTTCTCATGACCTGAAAGTGTCACTCTGTGGGCTGCCTCTGTGAAAAATGAAAAAGATTGCTAATGAACTAGGCATGCCATTTCCTCAGGAGAAAGGACTTATCTATGGAGAGGAACATTGTCAAATGTTGTTATCAAGATCTGGCGAGTCCAGTGCTGCTAATGGATTGATGCCTTCACCAGGTTGTTCATTACCTTGTATTTCTTCTTTCTTCTTCTCATCTTTCCCCTAACACTTTTCACCCCAGTCCTACAAGTCCATGGCAAGAACCTTAGTCTTTAATAATCATAGCTCCAGGATTCTAATGATCATTCTACTGTACATTTAAATGGAATTTAACTAATGCCACTAAACATTTTGAACCTGTGGCTCCTTACAGGTTTCTTTTTGCTAGAAAGAGGGGGAAAAATGATTGAAACCAGAAGCTGCTGGAGAGATTTGACCTGTTCCTAAAGATATCAAATTTGGTTATTCCTATTTATAATTGTGTCAGGACCTCTAAGATCCATGCTTTGTGTCCTTTAGATGAGGAAAGTAGAAAACATTTGCTTTGTCTGGAACATAACTCCCTACCATTAAACAAAGTTGAGTATATTCTCAGTCTCCATAGGCCAGACTAGGTAGCACCTTCTGGCCAGTGTGAAGGAATCCAGCCTTCAAACTGATTGCAATGGAAGTCACTGACATTTTCATCAGAAGAGAGAAAGAGTGCAAGTGGTGAATACAGCTAGAATTTGAATTTTGGAAAGAACAATCTGGTATGGTGTGGAAAACCACATTGAATGGAAATAGGCACCTTTGATAGGAAGTGGCTGCAGTAGTCCGAGAATGGGATGATGGTGTGGGTAAAGCCCAATAGGTGTCAATAAATGTTTATTTATTATGGAGTGGATATGGAACAATTTGAGAGGAGGCATTTGCAAAATGCCCCTGGGTTACTGATTTGTGCAATGGGTATTCTGTGATGCCTGTCAGCGGGGACAGAGAGGGGCACTGAGGAAGAAGGCAAGGATATAAGGAAAACCACATGTTTCATTTTTACCTATTGCCTTTGGATTTCCAAGTGAAAATATCCAGAGAGCAGTGTTCTACAAGGCACGGAGCTCAGAGGAGAGATCTCAACTGCAGGTAGACAAATGCGCAGCTTTTGCGTGTGGTTGGCATGGAAAGCCATGGGGAATGGATAAGGTTGCTTAAGAAGAGGGTAGAAGGAGAAGAAAAGAGGGCCACACACAGCCTGCCCAGGAAAATGGCAACATTGGACTATCAAGGAAGAAGTGAAGTTTGAAGAACCAAACCAATAGTCAGGGAGGTGGGAGGAAAAGAAGAGTATGATGTTATGAAAGTACAGGGAGGAGAATGTTTGAAGATGGAGGAAAATGAAAATAAAATATAGTGTATACATACTCCTCTATCAATCCTGGGGTAAAACTGAGTTTTCACTTTTAATTTCTTTACTGGGTTTGTTAGAAGTGCTTGTATATGCTAAAAGAAACATCTAATGATAGTATTCTAACTTGAGACAGATACACAGGAACAGGTATTCAGCGTTTGGAATCAGATGAGTGAGGCTTATTTAGTGATTATTAGGCTATTGTGTCACAAATTTGTACCACAAAGCACTTAACATAGTTTGTAACTATAAATTTGCTTTCTTTTCTTCTTTCTCTCTTTCCCCCTGCTTGCCCCCACCTCCATTTTTCTTTCATTGCAGAGACCATGTCTAGTCTCTAACCACTGTGTTCCCAGAATCCAGTATAATGCTTTCAAGTATTCAGAAGGCATTCAATATTTGTGGAGGAATGAATGAATGAATCTCAAATATGCATTAAAAAAGGAAAGCTCTGGATTAAGAAAGGAAAGACTTAGGTCTTATTCTGCTTTGGCTCATGTGGTATTAAAACATCTAGGAGCCTTTCTTTTCTAATATATAAAAGCATGTATCTTAACCAGAAAACTTCTGAGATACCTTTTGGGTCCAAAGTTCTGTGAATGTATTTATCTAATTCTACCAAAAACATTAGAGCAGATCTCTCTGAAAAAAAGTTAGCCTCTTCTAAAAACAGGTTGCCATCCAGGTTGGCTTTAAACTGGACCAGTTTTTTTTGTGCACGATCTCATCTTGTAGCAGCTCACCTGTTGGCTGTTGCTCTGGCAGCTGGGTGACTACAGGTGAGCCCTATAGTGTCTGGCCTCAGCTGCATTCAATTTCTTGCTTTCTGTTCCAGGATTCTCTGCAGCTGCAGAGTAAAAAGGTGGGCAAATACACCACTGGAAGAGTCAGAAATTCACATCGTCAATGGACATTTGACCAACAGGGATTAGGAACCATGATGAAATATTTCCCTCTACACTGGTCTCAGGTGAACAATGCTAGGGTGAATTCTTCAGGGTTTTTCAGAGGATCCCCAATGGCAATGAGCCCCAATTTCTATGGTGGTACTCACTTTAATAATACTTTCCCTCCTCTACTAGTTCCCTCTGCCAGTACCAGCCACAGTTGCTCCTTGGGGAAATTTCCCAAAACAAAGTGCCTGACCAGGCACCTTTTCCCTGAGCCTGCTTTTTGGGAGGAACCAAGTTAAAGAAGATTTCTATTGGATCAATATATGTACATGAGTCCCCTTTACCCAATGAAAATGCTTCAGAAATTTTGAGTATAATTTAATTTTTTCTAAAGCAATATGTTGTCGATTGTTTTATATTTCTATTTCAATCGAATATGCTATATAATTGAATATGATAATATGCTATGATCTTTATTCTGTTATGAAACTGTAATTGGTATAGACTTCTAACTGTCAGAGTTAGAGAGCACCTTGGATATCTTCCAGCTTTCATACTAAACAAATGATAATCTGTAAATAAATATTTAAATGTACTAGAAGTTCAGGTATTTAAAGGAACTATTTTCGAAGAAATAATCACTTTGATGGTAAAAACAAAAGTGCTTACTTGCCAGTATGTGCATTTTCATATATGTTAACTTAGACTATACTTTTGTTATGTCAGGTTTGTATAGATTTTAATCCTTATTTCAGGTGTCCTTGACTTGGACTTAGAAAAATTTCCCCCATTTTTATAGTAATATTAATATTTTTTTCTGATCCATGAACACATTAAAGTGATTAGTATATACACATAGATATTCCTCTTTATTGGGATAAAAGGAAGTTTTTTTCCCTATTGTTCCCTCAACTCATTAATCAAAATACTATATATACTGTTAATTATGCTTAAATATAGTTTGCTTACATGTTATGAACCTCCAATAAGTCAAGACTTTCAAATTATTTGTTTTCCATGTAGACATTTTGATAGTTACTAGAACATTCCGAAAGCTAGAAGAAGGAATAATAACATAGTATTAAAACCATGAATCACCTTTTGATTAAACACTTGGAAATCTTTGTTGTTACATCTTCACTCAGAGAGTAACTCTGTCTCATTTGAACTTGTAGATGTTAATTCCATATTGAGCGTCATAACCTGGTAGAAGCAATTTGTATTCACTGAGATCGTAGTTTGAATTTAAAGTGGATATTGGTGCTTTATTTTAACAACAGTGGGCTCTAATTGTTCAGCTCCAACAGATAGGGCTGAGGGAAGAAAGCGGGTAGCATAAAGTGGACAGTGGCATTTGGTGACAATCTCCTCTCAATGTTGAAAATAACATATCTTCTGAGTTCATCTGTTCCCTCAACTCCATCTCTATTGAAGTAACCTTGACTTCTACTCTTAAAGTCTTAGTGGTTGTAATAAAAGATGCATAAGTATAAAGATGTATATTTTGTAATATTCACATACACAATCATATCTGACTTGAGAAATTATCTTTTGATGCACGTGGAGTGGTGTTAGATATTCCACTTAAGTTCAGATAAATTGTGTTGCTGATGACCAAATTAAAAGAAAAAGCTGGGAACCAGGTGCTTTGATTTCTGGCCCAGTGATATTCCTGGTATAGGACTGTTGTCTGCTTAATGTTCTCACTAGGCATTATCTTCTCAAATAGTGCCTTGCTATCATTCCTGTTCACATCCTTTCCTCCTCCTCCTTTCTGAACAAATAGTGAGACACATCCTGGGAGCTAAATCAGCTATATCCTTTGCCTTTTTTACTCAACCTGAACTTTGCATGAAATCTTGTTGTGATGGTTCATTTTATGTGTCAGTTTGGTGAGGCTATAGTACCCAGTTATTTAATCAAACACTAACCTTGGTGTTGCTAGATTGTGATTAACATCTATAATCAGCTGACTTTAAGTAAAGTAGATTATCCTCCATAATGTGGTTGGGTTTCATCCAATCAGTTGAAAGTCTTAAGAGCAAAAACTGAAGTTTTTCAAAGAAGACATGCTGCCTCGAGACTATAACATCAACTCTCTCCTGAATTTCCAACCTGTCAGCCTTGGCAACCCCCACAACCCTGTGAGCCAGCTCCTCAAAATAAGTCTCTTGATACAAGGTAGGGCATATATAGTCTATTGGCTGTGTTACCCTGAAGAACCCTGTCTGATACACTTGTCTTATATTTTCTGAGACTATCAATATCATAAAATTTGTACTCTATTGACATTTTTATGTTCCTTAAAGGATTTCTGTACATTCGCTCAAACCCCTTTCTTTATTCCTTGCCGAAATTTAAATTTTCAGTTGCAGTGTTGACTCCATAATTTTCTTCATTACTAGGACCTGTCTTAGCAAAATTTTCTCTTTGAAAGTCTTTCCATTTTCTCTGTCTTATCTCTCAATTAATGAAAATAATCCTAATGTATAAGACAAAATAGTTGCCATCAACCAGCTCCCTTCGATCCTCCATTAGTCAAATGAGGGGCACTGTACTTCAGACTCCAAATATCTTACATTAGCCGGACACATATACAAGTAGACATACACACTGAGTTCTGAGAAATATATTTTATTTCATTTTATTTTTTGTTTCAGCCCTATTTTCCAACTTACATATAGTTTTGCAACCAAAGACTAAGGAGCAAGGAATCAACTACAAGTTCAATCACAAATATTGATGTTCAATTGAGTACTTTGACCCTTACAGCCTTTGTACACTAGTAATTCTTAGGTAGCTAGACATTTAGGGTTGCCTACTGGAATTTACCTGGATGTTCTACATGCAACTCAAACTCAACCTAGTCAAAATTTAACTTGTAATTTCCCCTGCAAACTCTCTTTCTCTCTCTCTCTCTCTCTTTTTTTTTTTTTTTGTATTCCCTATTTGGTTATTGGTAGTCATTCCCTGTTCTCAGTGACTCTTGACTCTACATGTTCCTTCACTGTACGTCTCCTACTGGATCCTAAATCTTGCTAATTCCTTTCCATTACTAAACGCACCATGCTCTGTTCAGCTTCTGTAACTTTCACACTGATCTGTTCATTTAACAAATATTTATTGAATGTATAATCTGTGCCAGGCATGGTTGTAGGTGCCTAGGATATATTAGGGAATAAGGCAAAGAAATGTACCTTTGTGGAGCTTACATTCCAAAAGGTGAAGAACAGATAATTAATAATTAATATAATTAATAAGTAAATTATATATGTTAGAGGATGATATTTTTCCCTTAAAGAAAAGAGAACAAGGCAAACACCCCAGCAATTGACTAACAACATATATTTAATAAACATTTTTTAAAGGAGTGATTGACTAGATGCATAGTGATTTAAATTCCCGCATGTCTTGTGTTCAGTGCCCTAGAAGAAATGATTTATGCTTAAATAAGGACTTAGTTCATTTGTTTGCTTTGGGTGGATGAGAGTTTTGGTGTTTTTTGTTTGTTTGTTTGTTTGCTTCTTTGTCTTTGGTAGAATAAATTGGTAAAGTCTCAGAGATGCTTACAACTTAAAATACCAGCTGAGTTGTTTTTTTAAAAAATTATGTGTTGCTTTAATTCTTCTATCCTCTCTCCTCTCCCTCCCTTCCTTTCTTCCTTCTTCCCTTCCCACCTTCCTTCCTTCTCTCCCTATGATCCCTGGATCAGTCTATGCCTGGTACTGGAGATACAAGGCTTATTCATAAAGAGCAACTGAACTTTAGGCTGACACAGTCAGCTCGGGAGACAGCATGCAAAGTAGTCAGTGTAAAAGACACTAGATCCCAGTGGGTGAGGGCCAGTGCTCTGAAGCTATATTCTGAGGCTGGATCCTACGTTACTCTGTTTCTGGGGGACTCAGTCATCTTTTCTGAAAAGTAAAAAAAAATAAGCTACATTAGAGTAAAAAATATCTATGTTATGTTAGGAATAAACTAGTTACCATTTATCAACTACATAGAAAATACTCAACATACAATAATTACTTAGTAAATTTTACCATCTTTTTATTGTAAGTATACTGCCATATGTACAAAGAGGGAAGCATGTCTGGGGATTATGGAAGCCTATTAATGAATGAACTAAATGTTAAAGGGTGCTTCTTAATCATCTGTAAAGTAAGAAGTGAAATCAGATTTCCAGAGTTGAGATGGGGATCACGTTCTTAATGGACTCAAAGAGACAGTGAGTTTGGGAATAGCCATTGGTGATGAATAGAGGCAAGACATGTCGAAGGGCAAAGACTATGTTTGAAATATCAAGATAAAACATACTGGAGAATGGAGACATGGTAGAACTATGTGAAAATACATATGGCAAGCAAACCAGCTGTTTGTAAACCCATGAAAGAAATAGTGGAGTTCTCACTTCAGTGGTTAACCAAGAACTTTATCATTAGCAGATTACTTGTGGCAAACAGTTGTTAGCACCTTAAATTATAACCATTAACTTTAAAGTGCTAGTCGTTGTTTGAGAAACTTAGAATTTCATAATTTACAAAGGACATCATCTTTGTGTATTTTAGCAGATTTTTATGTTTACTCTACATACCATGATGCTTTCTTACCTATAAAATGAATTTGATACAATTAAGTCATGTATATTCTCCTAATTTTAATCTTACTTCTAGTTAATGTTTCAAACTATAGCATTTCATATGTTAAAATTTCATTTGGCAGATTTATTTTCAGGGGATGTAGTTGAGTTTATGAATACTTTTATGTGATATACAGATATTAACACTAATTTACATCCATTAGATAATATATTGTATTTCTCATTGTTAATGTAGAATGGAAAAATAACATTTTTTCCTCAAAATAAAAATAATAGCATAAAATAGCCTTAATACACACACACACACGCACACACAAATTCCATGAAGGCATATGTTTGTCTTCAAGGAACAAAACATAATTTGGAAAAAAGGGTGAACTTGCTAGGATTTTAAATCAATATTTTATGACACCTTTTTATCTACTGTCTGGAAGAAATAAAAACACATTAAACCTTTTATTAAAAGTAAGTTAGAGTAACTGAGAACATTTTCAATTGCATAATAAAGATTTGTGTCAGACATAAACAATGACATTCTATGAGCTCTGCCCTGACATTGAACGAATTCAGAATGACATTTGCTATCCAACAGTGTTTTTCCTTCTAAGAATATAGCCCGCTAAGAATCCCCAAACTTCTCCACCTCTTTGCTTTCTGTATAAATTATTAGGCAAGAACAAAGGACACGGTGAGCATTGTAGAGGGGAAGGGAATGCCTCTAACCCTCGCTAGGGAGAGGTAAAGATAAAATGTATCCAAAATGTTTGTACCCTCATAATACCCTGAAATAATAATAAAAAAAGAACAAGAAACAAAAACTGGCTGGCTAAGTCTTAGTAAAGAAATCTGCACAATTGGGGAGGCTTAAGCAGAATTTTCCTGGAAACCTGTAGCTGGCAAAGCAGGCCTCAGTTCTTCCCCTTTTCTGGCCAAGGAGTAGAAGAGAAAGGAGAAAGACTGGGAGGTGATCCTCGACCACCTAGACCACACCCCCAAGCTCTACATAATTGGTGTATCCACATTCATTCATTCACTTCATTCATGCAACAAAGCTTTGCATGTCAGGCAATGTTCTTGGTACTAGGATATAACAGTGAATAAAATGAAGTCCCTTTCCTCAGTCTAGCTCAGAAGACAGATAAAAAACATAAATATGTGATAAGTCAGGTCAATATATACTAAAACTAAAATAGAGGGAGAAAAGGGAATATTGAGGTAGGGTTAGACTTGTGAGATAAAAAATAGAATACCCAATTAAATTTGACTTTCAGATAAATTCCAAATAAGTTTTATTAGTATGTCTGAAACATTATTTGGGCCTGTCTTATACCAAAAAATGAGATATTTGGTGTTCATCTGAAATTGAAATATAAGCAGGTGTCCTTGCCCCCTCAAATCTGTCAACCCTATTTGGGTTAGAAAAGGGAGAGGAATTTTATCTTTGTATTGAGTAGTCAAGAAGGTCTTCTGCTGATATGACCAAAAGCAGATACCTAAATTAAGTAAGGGAGCGGGCCATGCAGATATTTGGAAGAGTAATGTTCACTAGAGAGAAAAGTATGTGAGTGAAAAGACCCTGAACCTTTGCTAGTTACAATTAAAAGTTAAGTCATATTCATAGTTGTTTCCCAAGCAAAGCAAGCATAGAGCAGGATTGTCAAACATCTAGGGTGGAGTGTCGATGTGACCAGAGAATTATTCAGTAGACTCATCATGCCACTAGGAAATCCTCTTCTGGTTCTGTGGTTTGTCCGTCACCTAGCGTGGGGAGCCATTGATGTTGCAAAGTCATCTCTACACCAGTCAATGGGATCCAGGCAACAGGACTGTGCAAGCTGTTAAAAATGCCACCTCTTTTGAACTCTAAGGCCTTTAGTGTGTGGGCTATATGTAAATAAAAGTGTGATGCTGAGTTGCTTATCTGTTCCTTTCCAAATGCTCAGAAACTCACAAGTTAGTCAGCAAAATTGGGTTGAAAATTTGGCCAGAATTCTAGAACATCCACTCCTGGTGCTCGCCAAAAATATCAAAAGAGCAGTCTTTCTTGTGGTACTTAGGCTCTGCTGATTTCAGGTCCAGTTAAATACCAAGCACTTTCTTCTTCCTTTTTGGGTGGGAAAGTATTATAGAGAAAACTAGGGGAAGAAGAAATAGCTAGATATTTAAAAATTAATCTTTTCGTATTTTTAGATCTTGGATTGAAAGTAATATAAACTAATGAGTTTGAATATTTTTTGTTTGAGGTAATAAGAGCAGCATAGAAAAAATAAATGGTGCCTATCTCTGTGCCAAGACCAAAGGACAATTTTGTGTCCTGGCCATTTAAGTTGTGGGTTGCTTTTCCACAGCTATGCCTCCACTGCTATTACTTAGTCTGCTCAGAGTTCTACCCTCACTGGTACCCACATAATGTAATAATGAGATGGATGCTCCTGCCATGTGTGTTGCTCTTAGATGGTGAATTTGGAGATTTAACTCTTTCGTGATCTTAGGAGACAGTAGGATGGAAAAAAATGTTGAGTAATCTAACATCCTAAAATAATCAATGTAGGTTGCAAACTACTCAGTATACGAAAGGGGACTCTAGTCAACAAAAATAGAAAACCAAAAAAGAGTAAGTGGCTTGGAAAGATTTCTTTCTTGTTTTTTCAATGATTAACGGTCCTGGAAATTATATTCAAACTATCAAGGTTTTATTAGGGACCATTAATTAAATAAAGACTCATTGCATAGTTTGTCAGAGGTAAAATATCTCCATGTTCTGTATAATTGAGTGATATGTATTAAAAGGTCAAAATCTAGGAAGAAATGTCACTGGCTAGATCATGGCCCCACAAATAAGATTTTGCCTTTAGATTTTAAGGAAGCTGAAAGACATCTAAAACGATATCTAACTAGACAATTCCTCTTTAACTAGACATCTGTGGGCACCTCAGGAACAATAGGTATTCCAGAAATACAGAGAATAAATTAGGCTTAAGAAGTTTGCTCCAGATATGTCTCCTTAGGGTGTAAATTGTGAACTTTGGTTGTGCTGATTTAAGCATCACCTTTTCTAGAATCTGGCTTATAAGTGTGAAAGAATTTCCCTCTATCTGTGAAAGATAGAAAATCCTTAGTTTGATTGATGATTTACTTATTTAATTATTTAAAATAGATTTTTATGATTTCAACAAAATTTATAAAAATATGAGTGGATATCCACACAATATAGAGAATAAAATAAAAATTTATTCCCACTAACGTGAGGTGGGAACAATACTGATTTTTTTGTGTTCTTTTGTTCTTTTCTTTTTTTAAATAAAATGTATACCTATATATTAATTTGTCTTGTATTCCTATAAAATATCATCATATTCTATATTACATAGTTTTGTTTTATGCTCTTTTGCAATTAGCATTATATTTGGGGTGAATTTCATGTATTAAATATTCATAAAAACATGTTTTTTAGTGGTCACATATTACTCTGTTATATGACGGACTATAATTTATTAAATCATGTCACATTTTGGGAAGTAGTGACATGACTCCAAATTTCTACTATTATAAATGATCATTCAGTAAATACCATTATACATAAAATTTTATACACATTTCTAATATTTTAGAAGACTTTTTCCTGTGTAATTCCCAGATGAAAATATATAGTCAGTTTTAAGATTTGTGCTGCATATTGACAAATTGTTGTCCAGAGACATTTGTTTATTGTAAGATCCCACAGCACTCATTTGTGTATGACTGTATGTGTGTGCGCACACACACAAGCATTTTAAGCCTTTATTCTAGTCTGCTTTCTTTGCATTTTTCTTACTGAGACTTTGATGTCTTATATGGTTTGTATTTGTGTTCCAGTGGTTAGCTTTATAATTATACCTCAGTGTATTATAAGACCCTTAGTCCCCACTCCCTCTTTATCTTTTAGACAACATAGTATGTGTGTGTGTGTATTTTTTTACTATAGATACTCTATTGTCTATTGCTGCCTAAAATAAACCCTAAATTCCAGTGACATAAAACAACAATAGTTTATTATATCTCACAATTTTGGGGGATAGAAATTCAGGCAGGGCTTAGCTGGGCAGTTCTTCTACTCCATATTTCATTGACTGATATCATTTAATGGTATTCAACTGTTATCTTGGCTGGTCTTAAGATTTCAAAATACTTTAACTTCCATGTTGGTGGCTTGGTGAAGATGCTAATGGCCAGGAGGTTGTTGGGCACAGTTGAGACTCTCTTCTTTCCCATGTGGTCTCAGGGCCTTTCTTTGTGGTGTCTCCGGTAGGGTAGTCAAACTTACCATATGGAGCTCACGATTCAAATAGTGATTTTTAAGGGTGCTGCATGGAAGCTGAAAGGCTTCTTGTGACCTATCCTTGAAATCAGAAGTAGTGGAATGGTTCAGCTGCCTTCTATTCAGTAAGCAAGTTACTAGGGTCAGCCCCAATTTAAGGGGAAGGGAATTATACTTGAACTCTCAATGAGAATAGCAGAAAATAATTTGTGGCTATCTTTAATCTATACCTTCCATCTTCTGGCCATAAATTATTTACTTTCTCCAACATATGAGATACTTTGATTTCCTCCCAAGGTCTGCAAAAGTCTCATTTTCTTATGCCAACAGCTTGCAGAGCAGGATTTTGTCGATTAAGTTAGGTCCACATGCTTTCTGCCCCCTTCCTTCTGCCTGCCACAACACAGAGTGGTATGATAGAGACAGGATCATTACAATAGATAATCCACTCGAATAAGGGTCACAGCAGTTCTGAAATCCAGCATTATTGAAGGGCTTGTCCAACTCTCTAAAAATGATCCTCTGTGAGTCCTGGCTACACCCTCTGGATTCCTCATTCTTCCCTTGGTGTCATCCTTCCTTTTCCGGTAGAAATTACCGATATTTGCATCTACACAGGTTTCTCAACCAGCTTTGTATATGTAGAAACTTTGAGGTTCAAAGTCTTTTTCATTTTGTACAGTTTTTTTTTTCTGTTTCAGTCCAACGTAATATACTCACTTGAAAAAAACTTTTTTGATTTCTTATTTATTAATTAATAATCCACTCCATTAGATAAAAGCCAAGTCCACAAATCTTTTTGATATTAGCTATTATTTTTTTTTTGGCTCCCTGTGAGATTGCTAAGGAAAAACACCCTTAAAAGTCTTAGAAACATCACTGTCTATTTGATGAACATTTTCTCAGTATGTACCTTTCTGTAACTTGTGCCTTCTGTGCTGCTGAAGACCTAACCCATTCCATCACTGCTTCTGCTGTCATTCCAGCCCTCCTTAGTGTCTTCACAGCCAGTGTCTCCAATGAACATGTTGTCCCTGTACAGAAGGTACATATTTTTCTGACGCTTTCTGAGATCCGCCACTAACTAGTCCCCTCAACATGCCACCCCATTTCCAATATTTTTATGCCACCTCTGCTGCCTCTTTCAGCAAGGATACTTGAAAGGCTTTGTTAGCCTCAGCCTGCTTTAATCAACACAAAATTTGAAATCTGTTTCCTGTATTCCCTGGAAATGGAGTTCATGGGTTTTGTTGTTGTTTCTCTTGTGTAGTTTCCAAGAGAGGAGGGAAGAATCAGATCTAACCTGTTATCATCTTACTACCAGAATTAAAATAGAATTATTTTAATATTTTTACATATTTTTTTAATATGATCACCCTTAGAGTGGTATGTCAGTCTGATAAGGGGTAAAATAGAACATTTTGAAACAGCCAATTTGATATTACCTTAATTTGTATGGACACAATTTATTGAGGCCATTTGGGTATCACAATTTTTATTAACAAGTAATATGTCAAATGAGACACCCCATCGTTCATTTCAGTAATGAGTTCAGAGGGAGGTGAGAGTCAGAGATAAGATGAGAAAGTCTACTGAATAAATTAATAAGTAAAGTAGAAAAGAGGAAGAGAGATTCAATAGGAGGAGGACAATAGCCAACAGCTAGTCAAAATAGTTAAAAAGAGTGGAAAAGAACTGAAGTCAAAGCAACTGCATAGAAAAGGCTAAGTCCAAATGGATTTCTCAAGAAATATGCCATTCATATTGAGAGAAAAAAAACACACAATGTATTTTCATTAACAGAAACTTGCAGATATTATAAAATCCAAAATAAAAGTTAAATAAGGTTTTAAGTTAAAATAGAAGATTCTGTCTGGAATTCTCTTGAATCTCATCTTCACATAAGTATCTGGCTCTCATCGCTTAGGTCTCAGGTTAAATGGCACCTGCTCAGGAAGACCTTTTCTGACCTGCCCCAAAATAGCCCATGTGTCTCCAGCTCATTAACTCATTTTATTCATTATAGCACTTTTTGTTCTTATGTTTCCTGTGTATTTACTCTTTATTTTTTTATCATTCTCAGCTCCACTCATCCCAATCAATTGCTTGCTCTATTAGAATAGGATCTTATGGATCATTTTCAATGCTGTTTTTTCTATAGGTGGACAGATCCTGGTGCCTGGTAGGAGCACAGTAACATTTCGTTTGTGAATAATAAAAATAGCATACAAATTTCAGATTGTCAGCAGCATGTCACAGAGGTTTCCACTTCCGGGATCTAGTCATTCTTTTCTACTGTTAGGAGTACTTAGATGCAAACGGGACTTTGTTCCTATAAATTGGTTATTTCTAATATATAAGAAGCTAAAGACTGTATTATTTTTCTGTTACATTTGATTATCTTACCAGCACTTATTAATTTTAAGCATTTTAGAGGTATATATTTTGTTTCCACTGTGGTCTAGTCATAGAGTTAGCTCTGTTTTCTCCTTTCCCAATGTCTGTTTCTTTCTTATTAATGATTTAACTGGCTGTTTAATTAGCCAGGGCCTTCCAAACATTATTATGTAATAATGATGATGGTGGGAATTCTTGCCTTGCTCCTGAATTTAATGGGAATATCTCTAGTAATTTAACAATAAGGTGAGGCTGATGAATGATTTAAGAGCTATTCTGTATCATGGCTAATGAGTAATGGGATTTTATTTTATCCAATCAGTGTCTTCATAATGGTTAATTTGATTGCTGGTACTTGTATTTGGTGTTCACATCTGTGTAACTGAGATACATGTACAATTTTCTTATTTTCTTGTTATCCTTATCAGATTTTGATGCCAGATATTTAATTTTTAGAATTAAAAGACTACTTTTTATTCTTTTTAGGCTCTAGAATAAGTAATATAGAGCTGCTGGCAGTTTTATTCTTTGAACATTTAAAGACAAATGCTCCTTTGTTGAAATAAAATATCATGTTGGCCTAGAGCCACGTTTGGATATAATTTTTTTGTATTGTTACCAATTCATTTAATGGTTGTATATATGGGTTGCCTTTAAAACTTAGTACAATTGAGAAATGTATATTTTATCAGGAAATTGCCCAGTTTATCCAATTTATCAAAATAATTAAGAATTATCCATTCTAATACGTTATGACTATTTTATCAAATGATTTTGTTAGAAATAGTATATTTGTTAGGAACACAGGCTTTTGAGTAAGGGTGAGAGGTTGCTGTTTAGAAATGCCATCTTTGATATATAAGGAGCTTTGTTATAATACTAAGTTATACCCCCAACTTCAGTAACATTTGTTAAAAAAAAAGGGAAATAAATACTTCAGAGTTTTATTTTAAGGATTAACCGAAACAATATGCAAAGCTTTAAAGATGGCATCTGCTATAGAGAAAGCACACTTTACATTGTAGGTATTTATCATTATAATTACTATCATGATAATTTCCCTCTTGATTTTATTTGCAGGAAGTTTTCTGTTCTTTTATACATCTTGAATTTACTTAATATTTCTATTATCTTTCTCTTTTGTAATAAATTAATTTCTGCTTTTATCTTCACTCTTATCTTCCTCTATTTCCCTTAAGTGTGTTTCCTTTTTCTAATTTCTTGAATTGAATGATCGGTTTCTTTTCCTTTTTTTCTTATGTGATTGTGAAAATATTCCAAGGCTGTGATTTTGTCTCTGGATACCACCTTGGCTGCATCTCATAAGAATTAAAATGTAATATACTCACTTTCATTATTTTCTAAATCATCTGTGGCTGTTAATTTTTATTTCTTCTTGGTACAAAGTTATTTAGAAAAATTACTGTAAATGTCCTAATGGTTAGAGTTTTTTCTTGTTTTATTTATTTAGTCTTTTATTATCATTTCTTCTATTATTTCATGGTAGTCAGTCAATGAATTTCTGCTTTGTGGAATATATTTAAATATTTTCTGAAACCGTACATGACTAATTTTCTATGTTTTGTGAATATATTTTATATTCTTTGTAGAATTCATAATGAAAATATATTTATTAATTCAATTGTATTAGCTACTTTTCTCCAATGATTTATATTTTCCTCTTGATCTACTAGAGGCATCAAGGACAGGGAACAGTATAAAAGCCTTCTATAGAAATTCTGTTTCTGTCCATTTTAAATATTATTCTTCGATCCTATTTATTTAGCATATAAAGATTTGTGACTTTTTTGCAACTTTATTGTAAAGTCCACTTTTTCTGTATAAATGGCCTCTTACTGCTTTTTCCTTCAAATGTGTTTTCATTTTAAACTAAGTTTTATCCCTACAATTGAACAGATGGACAGTTTTCTGGGTTAAATTAAAAGGTATCTGAAGAGACTGGAAAGATCTAAGTCCATCAGGATATATTTAGAGCAGGATAACTACCCTTGTTCTTTTCTGGAGGGAACATCTTTGCCTGAAGAATTTTCTTTTGACGTGCAAGCGATAACATGCAACATTAGTATGGAAAGTTGTGAGTAGGAAGGATTTGCTCTTGACTAGTTAAGAAATAGGCTTAACAATACACAAATTTCTTATGGGATTAGATTTTAATACCTAATAATCACCTTTGTCAAGGAAAATGTATATGACGCTGTGGGAAGTAATTGCAATTTATGGAAATGTTTTGAACCAAGGAAAGAAACATAAAAAAGATGGCCATCAGAGAATGGTAGTAGAAAGCTGACTCACTGTGCTAGAAGGAAGAGGCATCTTGACCAGCTCATCCTCTGGTCTTCCTCTAAGACAAGACTTCATATCAGAAATACTTTCTCAGCTTTGTTTCACTAAACTCATACTTCATCATCACAATTAAAATTCCTTTTACACAATACCTTAAAAGAGAGATTGCAATTCATCCCACGGATACCTTTTTCCCTTAATGCCTCACTTCACACAATGATCATTTTTTTTTTTTTGACATCTGACTATTCATACAAATCCTTGCTTAATGCTATTTTACTTGTTCATATCTTCTTTTTCTGGTCACAGATGGTAAGCTTCTAGAGGACAAGACTCTCTTGAGCTTAGTTTGCTCGAGGCATAGCACAGAAACATGCTAAAAAATCTTTCATCATCTGTGCCTATCGCTTTTTACAAATATTATCCCTCCGTATTCTTCCTACTGTCCCCCCCCCCCAAATGAGCAGAATAATTGATGCTAGTCCAAGTGTGAAGTTGAGAGGTGAGGTCTAAAGGAAAAAGAAGTTTTCGTTTTTCTTTTAAATCTTCAATCCTGGACCAAAATGATTTAAAAACTGTATTTGACAAGGCCTGTAATATAAATATAGTTTGAAATGTTTTCGTAAAATTTGTAATTGCATAGCTAATTGGGTGAGAGGGAGTAGCAGATAGTTAGATTAAATGTAAGTTGCTGTATCATCTCATCAAAAGAATCTAAGTAGCCTCTTTGTCTCAATCTATCCATTAATTTTCAACTGCTCCAACCACTTCATAATCTACTGATTACTGAATGAGCTATTATCTACGTAGTCTGATATTTGGGGGCCTTGAAAAGAAAATTGTCTTGAACATGCAGTACCTGGTAGAGGTTTGAATAAAACAATGCAGAAATATACTAGTTCTATCTCAGGACATCTAGGATCCCTGAATAGTCTGTAATTAAGGAGGAGTTGGGCGGAGTGGTACTTGCATCATGTAAAGGAGGGACACATAATTGAATTAAACAGTGGGGGAGGGGAAGAAAACAAAGATCAAAGCTTAAATAACATCAGTTCCTGTTCTTGGCAATGACAGTAATGATGAAAAGATTTCTTTGTTCTTTTGCATATTATACCACTCTTCTTAAGCTGAACACAGTATTGCAAAATTTGTAATTTACACAACGACCCTGACTATTTGACTGTTAAAGGGAAGCTTTACCCGGTTTAGCTTCAGGAGGTTTAGAAATCTTCTCTTAATACTTCCTATGTGGGACTTTATGTTGGAACATGAAAGCAGCTGACAATGTTAAGAGAAAGAAAACCCTTAAAAGTGAACACAGTTATTGGTGTCCTACACATAAACTGTACAATTGGGAATAGCCTCAGGGGGCCATTTCCAGAGAAAGTCTCACCTGGAGAGGTCAGAACCTCAGGATTTTAAAAGCGAAGGGCATGCTTCATTACAATGTGGGCTGAAGGTGAGCAAACAGCCCATCACACTTTAGAGAAGCTGTTTCAAGGCTCACCTAAGTGCTCAGGCATAAATACACTAGCAGGAGACCCTTTAGATGGGGTTCAAGTAAGTTATAGTACTACCTGAATTCGAGCCAGGCCAAACTGCACGGGCCCGAATTAAAAGGAAACAGTTTATAGGCTGCAGGGCCTCTTACCAATCCATCTTTTTCACTGGGGAAAGAAAAAAATCCCTTTTGCAGAGGTGATGAAAACCTGTATTAAAAGGTGACACAGCAGAAAAAAAGGGCTAAGCCAATTGGTGGAGTATTTGAAAAAACAAGAAAAAAACCCACATGGTTTTTAAAGTATTTAAGTGGAGAGGGGAAAGAGGGAAAAATAATTATGATATATTCTGTGATTAACAGTTCCAGGCCAAATAACACTGACAGCAAAAAATATTTAGAAAATTCAAAATTATGTAATTTTTAAGTAAACTTCTGGTCTTATTACGACTACATATATGAATGTGTTGATGAACCTTTTACAGTGGTGTGAGATCTGAGGTTTGTAAATTTCAAATGCAGCCAAATAAGTAGGCCCATAGCTAAAGCCAATGCTCTTGAAAAGTCTAGGAAGGAGAAATCCAGCCAAAGCACAATTTATGAATTTGGTGATTGCTCTGTTCTGCTATGGATATTAGTCTATAAATGACCTTTGACATACTTCAAGTTCTTATGCATACAAGCCCATGGACACTTGCAGATACATGCATACTTCCATGTAGATTATAAACATTTATTACCATTGCCCATTATAGGTTGAAACTAGAATGCACAGTAATACACATACAGTATTATGTTAGTGGTCTTTGGAAGAGTGCCCATATAGGACCTATCTTATTCTTTTGTGCTAATATAAAAGATATAAGAAGATTTGCTGATGATTCTGTGGCTTGAAGGAATGGAAATGTGTCACCCAGCTTCCCCTGCAAAACAGGACCTGCTGCCCCAACTGCTAGCAGACAGTCTCTACAGTCAGCTCCTCGGGGGTTTCCAGAGTTTCTGTGAGCTGTGTCTTCCAAGATCTGCTCTTCCTACCTCTCTGGGCCCCAACTCCTCACCCCCATCCAGTGACTCATTGAGGGAAGATATAAATATTCAGCCATTTCTGCCCAAGGCAGGACAATTCTGAAGGGCTACATATGCTCCAAAGCACTCCTGAACTTTTGGCCAAGGTTTTATTGGGCCTCCATGGCTGTTCAACTTCTCCTCCTGTCCAACCTTACCTCTTCTCCTGATGTATCCTGCTTGCCAATTTATTCTTAGTGCTTTCTACCAGAGAAACCAACCTGGGAATACGAACATATTAAAAGGATTCTAATAAGTGTTCTGTGCATAAATCTTATTTTATAGATTGGGCAATCAAATTACAAAGTGCAGACCACCTGCTAAGTTTGAATAGTGAATGACATATTTGTTATCAGGGCTATGATTTTCTAATCTTCTGGTTAGCCACACATTCTCCCGATTGTAAGACTTATCGGGACAGTCAATGAAAATGCATAACATTGAAAGTAGTTCCACTGGCAAGTGAAAATCTAGGCTATCAAGTGACTTTAGTTGTCTATTGAAATTATAGATAGGGTAGGTAATGAAGTAGAACATAAGGGAATATTAAATAAGTCACCATTAAGGCGCCACCTTTTTCTACATTTTCAGTAGAATTATGTTACTGGAGGGGATCTTAGAGAATATGTAGTCCAAACCTTTCAACAGTACACAAGCAGAACATGAAACTTTATAATCTTGGAGTTAAACAGGAAAAGTGGACACAATGCTTTGACTGGGCCACAGGTATATAAACCCTGTGACAATCGTTACATTACCTGGTATTGGTGGTAGGCATGAATTAAGAAAGGCATGGAAGGTGTTATCATCTTTAGGCTAATCAGCCAGTTTTTAGCTAACGGCTTGTTAATACACATTTACTTCCCTTAACATGATAAGGGTAGATGAAACTATAGGACATATCCTGCTGCTTATCTGATTTTAATGTATGACAAAACTTCAAATTGAATCAAATATACCCATTGAGATCATGAATATTTATTTAGTACCCACTAGGTGCTAGACAATGATTTAGGTGCTGGAACACAAAGTTCCTGACCTCATGGAACTTATATTTCTGGTGGAGAAGATGTAATAATTAAGAAAGTAAGTATAGGAATAAATAAATGTAGCCCATAAATATGTACTATTTATGTCAAGTATGTTTTAAGATAAAAATGAAGTAGGGTAAAAGGGTAGTGTTTTACTCAGGGTTCTACAGAGAAACAGAACCAATGAGATATATACAGATATATAGAAAGAGCCTTATTATGAAGGATTAACTCACACAACTACGGAGACTAAGAAGTCCTATGATCTGCTGTCTGCAAGCTGTGGGCCCAGGAAAGGCAGTGATATAGTTCTAGTTCAAGCCCAAGGGCCTAAGAACCAGAGGAGCCAATGACGTAAGTTACAGTCTAAGTCCTGAGAAATAGGGGAGGGAGGCATGATGATATAAGTCCTGGTCCAATTCTGAAGGCCTAAGAACCAGGAGCACTGATGTTTAAGGAAAGAAAAATATGTATGCTCCAGAGCAAGCAAAGAGAGAAAATTCACCCTTACTCCACCTTTTTGTTTTATTGAGGCCCTCCACAGATTGAACGATGCCTACATCTAGTGGTGAGGGGATCATCTTGACTCAGTTTACCCAATCAAATGCTAATCTCTTTGGGAAATACTGTCAAAGACCCAGAAGTAATGTTTTTCCAGCTTCTGGGCATCCCTTAGTCCAGTTAATTTGACAAATAAAATTGGCCATCACAGATAGAGACATGGCAAGCTACTCTAGGTGGAATTGTAAAAGTTGCATTCTGGAAGGTTAATTTTGAACAGAGAGGGGAATAAAGGAAGAGAGCGAGCCATGCAAGTATCTGGAACACAAGTATTCCAAGCAGAGTGTAAAAGCCCTGAGATGGGAATGGCTTTGGGGTATAAAGGAATAATAGGAAATTAAGTCAGGGTGGTTGTCAGAGGCTCAATCTCATGTGGACTTAGAAGCCATGAGAGGGAATGGGAATTTTATTCTAAGTATAATGGGAAAGCATTGGAGGGTCGAGGATAGAACATGATGTAATCTGATTTATCTTTGAAAAAGATCACAGAAAACTGTGAGGGAGCCAAACCGTAGGGAGTAAAGATAGAAGGAAGTAGTATGGGCAATAGTAGAGACAAATGATGAATAATAGCTTGGCTCAAGGGGACAGCCTGGAGATGAGGATAAGTTGTTGGGTTTTAAGTATGTTTTGAGTATGAGCTGACAGTGTTGCTAATGATTTGGATTTGGGGTGTGATAAAAGGAGAGTGGTCAGAGATGACTCAGGTTTTTATTCAGAGTGCGTAGGTAGATAATATTCTGTTTACTCAGATAGGAGCCACTACGGGAAGAAATAAAATGGTGCCATAAGTAAACATTGAACTATTGCCAGTGGTTCATGTATGGCACGATGGGGTTTCTAAATGTCTTTTTACCCGGTTATGGCTCTGCTTTTGGTTCTCAGTCCTTCACCATTGAGTTGGGGTCAAAACAAGTATGGAACAAGAATGTGACATGACAGAATGCCAAATGAGAAAGAACGAGAACTGGAGAGCATGAGACTGTAGGACAGTGGAGAAGCAGTGCTTACTGCAGAACATTTTTACAATCTCTGGAATGGTTACAACAAAGCAAAAGAGACATTCTGCCCTTCCATAAGGAATATAAAAAACATAACATGTGTCCTTTTAAATTCTATGATGTCCTCCATTTTTATTGATATTTCCTTCTAAAATAAAGTAGAAAGGAATTATGCAAATGACCTTCCTGATTGCAATTTGCATTTCTATTCCCCGAAGTACAGTACTTCACCCACAGCTCTGTAATATTCATTGGCAAAATAGAGAAATATCAGTCAATTCTTCTGATAGCCCTGTTTTCCTCCAGTGTTTTATTGCTGCCTTTGGTGGAGGACCGCTCTAGCTATGGCTTTGTGTATGTTTGTGAGGAGGAATGTTGGTTGCAGGTTTTTGAAAGATTGTATTTACATTTAAATTTCCTTTTAAATTTCAGTCATAGTGCTTAAATTCAGTTTGTTTCAAGAAATGCTCAAAAGGTCACAGCTATGGCCCCAGCTAAGGTCCCCTGAGAATTAGAAGCTGCTCTGGGTCTCAAGGCCGATAGAGTATATTTGAATAGTTGATGTTGACTAATTCTACCACCCACCATACCATCTTTCATCCAACCAGCAACAAATGCCTAAAAAGTAAATTCTTGTGTCAGTCCTGCCAAGACAAATGTGCATTTGCCTTAGGAAGGTTTTGCCAAAAGCAGGACATGCTGGTGAGGAGCCCTTTTCAAAATCATCATCTCATTACTGTTATCATTGTCATCATTATTATCTTGGGGTGAGAGACAGGAAGACTTGAGATAAAGTGATACATTTGTTGGACAAGAAGAGTGTTTCTAATTCCTTTCCCACACACCTTATAGACTCTTGTGCCTTGAGATCTTTTAATATGCATATTCAAAGACTAGTGCTGATAATAAAGCTAAACTGAATTGATGTGCTGCAGTAACACATAGCTCCAACTAACTCTTATAAAGTGACAACCAACCTATAGAGGAAAATTTTAATCCTTGATCATTAGGAATACAGCTGTCTATGTGATTTATCTCTGAAGCCATTTCAATAGGCACTAAAATTTCAATATAGGTCAATTAATGTCATATTAATTGTTGGTATTATGTTGCCCCCATTGACCTATTTCATATTTGCAAGGCTCCAAAGAAGAGGAGGAAAAGACAACAGAATAAACCTTTGCTCTTAAGCTGCTGTAATGTCCTATCTTTCTGGAATTGCATTCAGAGTAGGGATTTTGCATGAAAGGGCTTCAGGAAGTTACAAAACTCCTTTACATGGCCTGTTGGATCTGTGTACAATTTCCAGCATTACCCAGAATAAATACCAGGAGACTGGTGTGGTTTATACAAGAGTTTATAGAGAAAAAAAAATCCACCCACCAGCTCCCATGCTGAGGATTACAACCAGGTCCCTGCTGCCAAGTTCTGTGTTTAGGTAAAGCATGAGAAAATCTGCCATTTTTTTTAAAGTCACACAAGGGTTTCTATAGTAAGGAGCGGTAAGAAGCTGACAGCTTTTTATGCATAAAAGGCAGCTGTTCCTTCTCAGGTAATATTATTAATAAACCCTAAGGTAATGTTTGCTCTGAAATATGTCTAATTGAAATAATTTACTCTGACCCTTGGAGAATTATGAAACTGTTTTCATCATGTTCACACACAGCAAAATAATTATGAGATGCCATATGGAAAAGCCATCATGTGGTAGATGTCTTTATGGATCTATATTTTTGAAATGTTTCCCACAGATAAATCATATAGCTAATTTACAAAGTAGAGGTGAGCAGTCCCTTTCCATGTAGAGATTTGATGTGAAATGTTTGCAGTTCCAGAATATTAACAGGGGTGTTGACATCAGTAATTACTATAGTTACGAGACATTTTTCACAAAGTACTATGAAAGCAATACTTAGTTATACAGGGAGAAAAAAAGGCATGGGACTTTATACATAGCATATGAAATATGTAGGTACCATCAGTCTCAGAAAACAGTGTGGGCACATTGGTGACTGAGGTACTTTTTGCCTTTAGCATAAAATCTGTCTGGAAAGTTCCAGCAGTTTCCACTGAGATAGCACATTTGGCAAAACGAGGCTGAATGTGGTATGTAAGGACTTTCGGGAAAACTTGTCAGCTTTCACAGGGAAAGGTCCAAGTGTTTATGGGAACTATGAAGTGGTGTTGGGTGGCTCTCAAAGGGATCTGTGGGGTCACTGGGGACAAGAATTGGAAAGCTTTTTGATTGAAGCTCTTCTGAACTTATCAAAATGGTTAAAAGTCTGGCTGTGAGTCTCATGAGAGCAGAATTTCTTATGAAATTTCTGGTATGGTGCTTTCCTGCTGGGGTGAGAAAATCTTAGTAGGACAGACTTTCTCATCATATTTTGATTCTTGATATCCATGTTCCTGCTAAACCCAGGAAATGGAGAATCACAGGAAACAGAGCTTTACTTTTCAACCTCTGGGAAGTTAAGATCAGATTTCTCTAGAGTTTCAACTGTTTAACTAAATCAACTTGTCTAATTTCCTGACCATTTTTCTCTCCCTAACCCCAGCTAAAAAGTGGGGTACAAGAAAAAAAAAAGGAAAAGCAAAAAAGAAAAAAAAAACAAGATTTTTTTTTAAAAAGTGTAATTCATTTTTCCCTAAGTTTGCAGTTTCTCCAGACTTCCACTGAGCAAAAAAACCCCAGCAAAGTGGTAAATAAATTACAGCTTGTTAACCCTGTTGCACTTAAAATACCTAGTCTGCTTTTTTCTACCTATCCCTCGGGGATATCAGAAGACTTTCTGACCCCTAGCATTGTCACATTTATTTGAGGGATCTTCATTTCCAACTGCCTATTATTGGATTTCAGAGAACTTGGTCACAGAGGCAACAAATGAGCATTTTCTTCTTCTAACAGCTCATTTGAGGCAAACCCTGGGATGTGGATCAGGAGTCCTGGTCAGTTAGTGTCATCTCACAATTAGCTAATAGTTGGCACACTGAAGTCCTAGTTGCAGTCCCCCTGGGTCCTTGTGGGAGACTCCCATTTGTTTACAGCCTCGTCTTACTTCCATTCCCACTGTTCAATTACCCTTAAATTGTCAAAGAAAAACAAAACTACCTACAAGCCCATGTATGTCTATATGATCCACAGATATTTACAAAATTATTTTAGAAATGCATGACAGAAATTTTTTCAGTTTTCCGAAGTTCCAGCTCTACCTTCCAAAACAGAACATGGGATTTAAAAAAGAAATAGTGAAATGCAAAACTGGAAACCTGACAAAACGATGAAACTGCTGCTATTCTCTAATATATTTCAGGTCAAATTCTTGTACTTCTCATTTTTAAACAACTGCCAAACATTCTTTTTTATATCTACTAGACATCTGTGCTATTGGTGAGCACTATTTCTAGCTATTGACTGTCCTAAGATAAAGGTAACATTTTTTCTGTGACTTATAGTCTATCATTATTATAGTGCAGCCTGTGAATGCATGAACCAGAGATTTATTGCACACTAGTGTCTTATACCAGACACATGTAATAGAGGAAAGGTAAAATGTCTTGGCTGGTAGAGGGGTCCCTCCTTTAAGCCGTTGTCTTTTTGGTGTGGTGCTTGCAGTTTGATTAAACTACGTCCGGAAGGTCATTGACCAAACTTTGTCTTTAATAGTTTCCCATAACATGTATTCCTCACAGGGAGCTTTTCTCAGCTCAGGTTATTTCTAACAATGTTCTCAAACCAAAAAAAAAATGGTCTTTGCAGTAAACCAGCAAATTCCCACATTTTATCCTTTATCTCTCACATAAACTATGACAGCATTTATATTTCTTCAGCTGTCTGGGCCAAAAACAACTGGATTCATGAGGCTGTCTCTTTTTCATAAGTGTATTATATTCTTTTTTTGACCTTTCAAGCATGGGAATCTTTGATTTCTTAAGACTTATTAAGGATGGGAATTCCCCAGCCCCAGGCTGCCCGACTTCTCATCACATTTTCCCCCTACATGGTCAGCCTTCCATGAGAATTATGCATTCATCTCGCGCGCTCTCTCTCTCTCTCTCTCCCTCTCTCTCACAGCAATCCTGCACACATTAACTGGAAATTTAGTCTATAGCAAAAGTGAAAGCAAAGATTTGCTGTAGGATGGGATTCTCATGTTATGTCACACTCCACAAACTTTTTGGAGGACATTATCCTGAAAAGATTAGATAAACTTCATAAGTGTTTCGAGAAACCATAATAGCTAATGCTAAATGTGTGAAATTTAGGAAAGGTAATTTGACACCTGATTTCCTTTTCAGAAATATCTGAGTGATATTTTCATGTTTTCTTATCCATTCTTGTTTATTAACGCTATAGTTCCTGATTCCTGATTATGTTTTTGTATGTGAATATGTGAATAGCTGATGACCATTTGGGAATAGAAACATAAGAATAGGGCTACATTCACAAAGCCAGAAGCTAGTGCTTCTTTTATATCCCTCAGTCAGACACCAAAGTGCTTGTAAATTTTTATTTTTGATTCTAGAATCTCTTTCTGAGGTCAGTAGTTATTTTCTTTCTATTTTTAATCTGATGAAATTTAGCAGAGACTAAGGCAACTTGATTATTTCCTAAAAGAGAATGTTAAGAGGGCAGTTTCTCAACACATGGCTACGTGCACCTGGCCCTTGCATAATCAGGCTTCCCATTGTGCTCAGAGCATGAGAGCAAGGGAGTGATCACTGCCCCAAGGTTTTCCTGTTTAGATCCTCATTTATTTTTGCCATCTCAGAATCATAAGCTCTTTTTTGGTAAACTTAAAACAGTCAGACAAATTATTTTATTCTATTGGAGTATGGTTTAAGTAGAATCATCCTTAGAAATTCCATTTCCCCCCTGTAGAACAAGGACAGCCAAAGGAGCTGGCGTCTAACCATGCATAAGTTAATTGTAAATGAAAAGGAGGGTGTTTAAGTATGAAGAAGGAGGTGGGGTCTTTTCCACATGTCTCTAGGTTCTACTAAGCATCTGTCAACCAGAAAAATCCATTTTGCTGTCCTACAGGGATCTCATAATGAACATCTCTAAAGTGGAATTTTTTAAATTCATATTTCTAAACTGTTCCTTTTGGTCCCTACTGCAGCATTCTAGCACCTTAGTTTAAACCATCATCATCTTTCACCTGAACTGCTGAAATAACTACTGTGTTGAATGAGGAAAACAGAGTCAATGCCTGGGAGTTGCATTTAAGAAGCATAAAATGTATTACAAAGGAATTAGAAGAGCTGAAAAACCAATCAAAGAGGGTGCACCAACACAGACATTAACTATATTAGTAAACTGCTAGTATTCCCACACCTAGAGGGCAGAGGGAAAAAGTGGTATTACCAGAGCTGGTGTCACTCAGCAGGAAGGGAAACCACAGTGGGAAGAGTTGCTTAAATCGTTGATTAGAATTAGAACCATGGGGAGATGAGGCCACTGCCAGAGACTTTACCAGAAGCAGTGGGAAAGTTGGTTTGGTGGTGGTGGTGGTGGTGGTGGTGGTGGTGGTGGTGGTGGGGCTTTATTTATCTCTTCCTTCTGCCCCAAACTCATATCAGGGCTTCCCATTTATCTGACCTAATTAGAAAGCAGTCCACAAAAATAGCCCTGGAAATATCTGTAAGAGCCAATTTCTGGAGAGCAGAATAAGAGCGAGACATCAATCTGTGAGCAAATTGCAAGTAAGTGTCCCAGTCCATCCTTTTTCTAGGTAGCATGTATTTTCCCCAACCATATATAAGTTATTCCCAGATAACAACGACTTCATTCTTCCATCTAATAAAGTGTAACCCTAAACACAAAAGAAGATGTTCTCACACCTTCCCACAAAAGGGGCAAAGTCTCATGCTTCACTGTTCACTCTCAGAGTTGAAAGTGTCAAGTGATAGAACACTCTCTTTGTCTAGATGTGGTTCCTCAGAATATATGATAATCTGTGAATTAAAAATGCAAATTTAACCATCATGAACCTCTTCCTATGAATAGTAAAGAAAGAGGAAAGGGCAAAATATAAAGAATTTGTCAATATATACATAACAAAAGTAGGCAGAGCTGGTGTACCCTCATCTCTGTCTCTAATCATGAGGGTGCTACTTTCACTCTCCCTTTTATTTTTGTCTTGCCCTCAGCCAGAACCTTGGGTGGTCAGGTTATTTATCTGGCTGGTGACCCAAGATGTCTTTCATGAAAGGTTTGAACCCTTAGTGGTTTGGGCTTTATTGGGTAACTGCTTATGGTTTTTACTGGTGGATTTGAAAATATTAAGAGAGGATCCCAGTGAATCCCATCATGTTTCAGGAAACCAATTTTCTGTTGGTAACCAGGATGAATTCCCACATCCCCTTTCTTTGCCTGATGGTTCAATGGCAGAAGAAGCCCACACTATCTGGATGGTGGTTTCAACTTGTCATTCAGTGGAAAAATTCTTGTATCATTAATGAAAGTATTTCTCTTTTGGAAACTGAGACTTCTACATCTGCAGAGTATGACTTTCCAAGGACAAAAAGCAAAAATGAAGCAAATATAGTATTTAGTGTATTAGTGAAAACAGTAACTACCCTTTGTTCCAAACCTTTATATATTGGCCATGGGAGAAGTAGCACCTCATGTTGGTCCCTTGTTCAAAGCACGGACATTCCCAGGATGTGGTCTTCCAGCTGACTCTGCAACTGAATCATCAGCAATTCATTTCATTATTATTAGGTCGGTTACCTTCAGGCAATAGGGTACATTGAAAGACAAGTGAATTACACGGGTATAAATTCCTTGCTGCACTTTTTGCTGTGAAACAGCTTGTTTCCAATATCTTGTGGGATTCTATGGTGATTAACAGGATATTTCCACAAGTTCATGGATGATAGTGCTGGCAGAAGCATACCAGATCCATTTATATACAGGTATCTACCTAGTGAAGACACATTGCTGCCTCTTCCAAAGTGGTAGAGGTCTACTGTAATCAACCTGCTAACAGCAAGCTGCTGATTCCTTTGAGGATGGTGCCCTGTCTGGTGTTAAGTGTTGGCCACTAATGTTGTACATGAAAGATTGTGCTGTGGTGACAGAGTGGAGGTAAAGGCTGTGCTGCTGAGTCCTTGCATTGCCTCTGTCTGACACGGTGGTACATTTGCACATGGGCCCATTGAGTAAGCACTGGAGTGTCTGGGGAAGGATGTTGCCCAATAGCCATTGTATGAATTATTTTGTCAGTCTGATTGTTGAGAAATTCCTAAAGAGTGGATTTCTTTTACCGAGTATATCACATGGAATACAAACATCGTCATGTATTTTGCCATTCTTGCTACATTCATAGAACTTTTCTCCAGACAATATTCTCCAGTCTTCTAAGGCTCTTCTTCTAATTCCTGACCAGCTAGCCAACCAACAGCAACTGCCTATAAATCAGTCTGAATCTCAGGCCATTTCTCTTCCCTGGAATTCTGGATAACAAGATTTGCTGCTGTAAGTTTTGCTCAGGAGAGAGGATACCCCTTTATCACATTCCTTCAGGGCCACGTTTAAGTGGGGCTGCAGTGGACCAGCAATGCATGGCTGCCTGGTGCCAGCATATCATGTGACTTGTCTGTAACTGGTCTGAGTGTTTCTTCCTCAGCCAAATGGTCATAGGAACTTCCTCATAAGTCACATGTATGGATTGAGAGAGGCGGTGATAGTGACTGTGTGGGCTACCTGATCTGCAAATGAAATCAATTTTATTTGACTCTTTTAAAAGGCTGCCTCTCTGTTCTGCTGTTTGGAATTATCTACCTGTCTATTCTGCTCAGTTATCACATCTTAGGGGGTGTTAGGACATTCTGGGGTTAGAATAGCTTTAGTGCTTCACCTGGGTGCTGTTTTTAGAGCCTGGGAATTGCCTTAGTAAAGTATCCTCTCTGAATCTCTTAGTAGGTCTGCATTTATTGAGTGCACAGAACTCTGAAGAGTTCTCTTTGATGGGGCAATTGTTACCTTTGTTAGTCAAAGTGCACATAGCCAGGACCTTTGAGGTGGAATCTGGCAAATGCAGCTTCTAGCAGTTTCCTTATTTCTTTTTTGGTTCCAATTTTATTTCAGTAAATTTCCAGTGTCTCTGCTATTGCTCAAAAATTTATCTTGGGGCAGAGAATTTGTATTTTGTAATTCCAGAAATCATGAGAATAACGGACTCTGATCATTTTTCAACTGATGACCCAAACCTCTTCCCTGCGTGCTCCCAAAAGGCCTGCTTGGAGCGAGGCTGTGTGTTTCACACACATAAGAAGACTCTAAGGAGGACCTGTATCTGTCAGGATCCTTAGTGCAGCCACAGAAACAAGTTCTGGATACTTTAAGCAGAAAATGAAGCTACTAAAGACTATTGGGGAGTTTGCCTGGGCCAGAGAACCAGGTCTGGATAATGCACCACTCAGAACAACATCTAGACTCATGCCATAGTTCCAGCCATGAAGCTGTCACTTTGCTGCTACTCCTCCATCACCGCTGAAGATGTGAGTGCTGGACTCTGCACACCCCTGGGAGAAGTGTTGCACTTTAGCATCATGATGTGTTTTCTTCCAGGACCTTTTCAAAGTGGACATATATATTTTATCTCTATCCAAAATGGGTTACATTTTTTTTAAGGTTAGCAATATATTGTAAACATTTTCTTCCCATGCCCAGAAACATTTTTCTATAATATAATTTATAGTGGTACATAGTAAACTATTACATAGATCTACTATAGTTTACTTAACAAATCCCAAATAGTCTGTGCCATTTCTAAATGTTGTTATCTTACACAACGCTTTAATGCACATCTTTGCATTTGTTTACTAATTTAAAAAACACGGTGGTTTTTATGTTTTCTGATGGATTTTGCCAAATTCCAATTCTGAGAGTTATTTTGAAGGATAGAGTATATGACCAAGATGCTATTTTGAAAAATAATTTGTTATAGAAAACAGAGTAGGCTAAAAAGTTCTTTGTTTTCTTATTCCTACTCTGTCATTCTACAGTTTCACTTATCTGGGTTCAAATTCTAATTCCAGCCCTGCTGCATTTTTATATGATTGTTATGTTATATAATACATAAAATTGCTACTTTAACCATGTCTTGCACAACCTAAAAACTTTTCAAAGGTTAAATATTAGTATTTTTATTATTAATCTGTTTTTCTCACCCATCTCATCACTATTTGTCAACTTTCTTTGTTATAATGTTATTTCCTTACTTTTGAAGGACTTCTGATATTCACAATATATGTAGGAGAAATTTTATCCTTGGGGAACACGGAGGTACCAACCGAAAATGATGTTCTTAAGGTGAAACATTTATAGGTGTAAAATCAAAATTTTCTCTCTAACTACTAGATATCATATTATCTTTTAACCAAGTGATAGTAACCAAGTGATCTCTCATAAATTGGAAAACATTATTTTCACTGATATTCTTAGAAATATTTAGGATAAAAATGTATTTTAAATTCATCTTGACAGAAATGATTTGTCACAATTACATCACCAACTCATATGTGTGTATATATATTACATATATGTCACCTTGACTTAAAGTAACCTGAAGAGGAAATTTGTAGGTTTAGCAAATCCCTTCTAGTAACACCCACAGCACTGAAATCTTATCCCATTTCTTGGTGGTCTTTTACCCATCCGAAGCTCCTGAGAACCATAAAAACTATTGGTTCCTCTCCTAAACTGCTGTAAAATATATTCTGTGAGACCCAGGGGAAAATCTTTCTGAGACTGAGCATTCCATGGATACTCAATATTCCGTATTGTGAAATGCAGCTAGAAGTGGAAATGGATTTATTTCTCAGGATCTTTTTGTTCATAATTAGGGAAATAAAAAATGGAGTTCAGAAAGTGAGTGAAATGTAATTGAAAGAAAAGCCTTGATTTTATATACAAAATTTCTTTACCAGATGGGTGAACTGGGTAACTTAACACAGTACTTAAAATTAAACGGCAACGATGAAACTATGAAATACAAAACTTCTGACACCCATAAGCTAGTTTCTAGAAAGAAGGTTATCATATATTGTTAATGTGTTCACACATTTAACAAATATTAATGTGTTCATTATATATAAAGCATGAGAACTTACACATCATCCAATGGTGATATTAATCATAATTCAATAATCACTAATGACAGTAATGACGTTAGTGACCACAAGGTAGGCTTTTTCCCTGTTTTTTCCCTGTCATCTCTCTCTCTTTTTTTATTTAATTATATTTTTACCACCAGTTCTCTTGAATTTCCTTAATTTCTGAAAAATTTAATCTTTGCTTGATATGCTAAGAAAGAAGGGCTTTATATTTATTTGATATTAATCACTCATTTAAATATAATCTATCTTGTTCCAAAAAGTATTTATGGCCAATATGTTTCTATTTGTTATCTAGAATTCTTTAATAATTTGGGGATCATGCTAGCAGTATTGTCTTCCATTTTTCCCTCCATTAATTGGGAAAAATTGTTGTGATTTCTTTCTTTCCTTTCTTTGAAGCTATCATATATTGAACACATTCCCTTGTGTGTTCAATTTAATATCTCTGTGAAATTCACAGTCTTTAATAACATTTAGCTAGGGCTTGGGTCACAATGGCATGGACTTAGTCATCATGTTGACACTGGCTTAATTAGACCTTTTTGTATGATTGGAAAACCTGGTCCCAATGTCTTGAGTTCTGAGGTCTGTTTCAGCAGAGAAAGCTCATTCTTTTTTATGGACTCAAGACTGGTGTCCTTTAACTGTATTCTGGAGGTAAGGGAAAACTGTAGTCATTTTTGAGCATCTACCATATGATTGTTTTTCTCTTTTCTCAGTAATCCTCCCTGCAGACTTTTGTCTTATTATTTTCTCCATTTTAATTTTATTTATTTATTTATTTACTTACTTGAGACAGGGTCTTTCTCTGTTGCCTGGGCTAGAGTGCAATGGTGTTGTCATAGCTCACTGTAACCTCAAACTCCTGGGATAGAGCAATCCTCCTGTCTCAGCCTCCAAGTAGCTGGGTCTACAGGTGAGCATCACCACACCCAACTAACTTTTTAAATATTTTTATAGAGACAGAGTTTTGCTGTGTTGCTCAGGCTGGTCTAGAACCCCTGGCCTCAAGTGATCCTCTTGCTTCAGCCTCCCTGAGTGCTGGGTTTACAGGTGTGAGCCACCATACTAGGACAACTTTCTCTATTTAAATGATTAGTAAAAAAGGTTTAATGCTAATTGGTCAAGCTGGGATTTAAATCTAGCTTTGCCTTCATTTATTCAAACAACAAACATGTATTATATGCCTTATTGTGTTTTAGGTATGGTGTAACAAAAGGTGTTGGAAATTATGGAAGTAATGGTGGTAGTGGTTGTAAAGTTACTTCATATTCTGCTATACTGTCGCTGAAACTATTTTAGGTACTTCCTTGGTATTTCTCAAAGACTAGCACCCTGTTGTAGTGAAATCAAATTTAATTTACAATTGAATTATGCACAAACTAAACAGCAGCAGCCAAAAATGCACCGATTGTGTCTGCACTGGCATTGTCATCAACAGTGACAAGGTCTTGATGTAGTCTACTTTACTCTGAAAATTTGTAGGGTTTGGAATATCAGTGTGGACTCAAGGCAAATACTCAGCTAGTGTACACCAGCACATCCATAGCCAGAGGTGGATTTTCATGAAATGAATAATGTTTAATCTTTTAAGATCATGGAATAGTCCCGATAATGATCTTTTTTCCCCCTATTTATTTGTAAAAGCATATAATTTATATTAATTTTCTTCATGAATGTATACCAAATTATGTACATTTTACTCTGAAGAAATTAATTATCCAACTCTGGTTGCAGTAATTTTTAAAATATTGACCTATGTACATAACTGGTTAGTTATTAACCACAACTCATGTTTCTAGGGGTCAATTCTACACTCTAGCTCCAGTGGCTTCTCCTTGGCACTCACCTGGACTTCCTAATGGTTCAGCAACAGAAAGGTTATGCCAGTGCAACAGGGAGAATGCAGAACCCTGCCCCAGGTCCAAGGGTAACACCTGTTTGGATCCGTCATTTCCTGGGCTGCATCAGTGGCTAAATATTTTGAATATCACCACATAAAAATCTGAAGGTCCACCTGAATTTCAAAACTCTCATAGCTATTGATGAACAGTTTTACAGAAATTCCAACTATTTTGTCAAGATTTAATTACTTAGGCTTAATAAATGGATAGGACTTGAATCCATCTCAAAGTCCAAAATTTCCTAGGTAATTAGGTCAACCTCAGTTAGGTTTGTAAATCAGATGACCAGTTAATTCATGACATTTGTTACATGGTGATTCTTGTCTTTCAGGATCTTGGGGCTAAATACTTCTCTCTTTAATCTCCTTTGCTGAATTAGACTATATTTTAGGATATTTTTATAGTTGTTCTCTTTCTTTCTTCTCATTCATGATCCCAAGGGTTAATTTTAAGCCCTGTATAACTAAATAATTAATATTTTTACTTGACAAAGCATTATTTGGAGTTCAGATGGATCCCAAATTGGATCAATCATAAATCATTGGTTCATGCCACATGAAAATCATTGTTCATTAACAGCTTTCTTTCATTTTTATTAGTTAATTAACTAATTGCAATAGAAGGAATGCCCATGAACCCACCAGTCAACCTGAGAACTGGAGTCTTACCAATAACTTGGGTGATCCCATGTCCTGGTTTACCTGGGATATTCCCAGTTTACTAGTATTATCCCTGTTTAATTATTAATAGTGCCCCCTGCGGTGGCTCACGCCTGTAATCCTAGCTTTCTGGGAGGCCGAGGTGGGCGGATCATTTGAGCTCAGGAGTTCGAAACCAGCCTGAGCAAGAGCGAGACTCTATCTCTACTAAAAAAATAGAAAGAAATTAATTGGCCAACTAAAATATAGAAAAAATTAGCCGGGCATGGTGGCGCATGCCTGTAGTCCCAGCTACTCGGGAGGCTGAGGCAGAAGGATTGCCTGAGCCCAGGAGTTTGAGGTTGCTGGGAGCGAGGCTGATGCCACGGCACTCTAGCCCGGGCAACAGAGTGAGACTCTGTCTCAAAAAAAAAAAAAAAAAAAAAATATATATATAATAGTGCCCCCTTTCTCTCCCAAATTTGTTCTCGTCTCAATAATAAATTGCATTATAACTTGCCCCTGGCCTTCTTCCTGTCCCATTCCTCTGCCTCATCTCAGAGGAAAACACTGTCTTTTATGTTGTGTTTATTGTTGTTTGGAATTTATTTGCTTGTTTGCTTTTGTCACACCTATGAATATGCCTAAACTTTATATCATTTATTTTAAACTTTATAGAAAAGGTGCCATACTATTTTACCCTTCTGAAATTTTCTCTTCCCCAGTCAATATTATGTTTCTAAGATTTACTACCCACTTTGTTGTGCTTAGAGGTAGTTCATTCATTTTCATTTTCCCTGATGTATTATATCTCATTGTGTTATTATACAATTTATTATTTTCAGATGATTATCATATAAATTGTTTGAAATTTTAATGTATTATAACAAGTTTTGTTCTGAGCATTCTGGTACAATTCTGGAGGCCACATGTAAGAATTTTTGTTGGAGATATATGTATGTATATATGTGTATAATATATCATACATATGTAGAATAGCTGCATGTGTGTGTATGTATATATCATGTTTATGTGTATGTGTATGTAAGAGAGAGAGAGAGAAATTAGAATAGCTATAAGGTAAAGGAATGTTCAGTTTTAAAAGTACAATGCCAAGGGACACTCTGAGCTACTGGTATTGTTCTCTTTCTTGATCTGAGTGCTGGTTATAGAGGTATGTTGTTTGTGAATATTCAGAGAGCTATGCAATTATGTGTAATTTTGGCATTACATTATTATTAAATAAAAAGTTTAAAAAGATGATGTCAAATTGTTTTCAGAAGTGATTGTACCAATTTATATGTCCACAGAAATGTATTTAGCATAGGCCTTTGAAGGAAATTTTAAAAGACAATATAAACTTATTAGTAATTTTACCAACACAACTATTTTTTATGTTTATGTATCCCTTACTCCATTGGACAATTTTTAAAAATATTATTTTTTTGAGATAAGAAGGTAGAATGAGGGCTAGTTAGGAAAAAAAAATTGCAGCTCATTGAACATGTCTGCAAAGAATATTTGCTAATGGAATAATAAATTAAATTTTGCCTGTTTGTTAACCATATCATATGAAAATGACTGGGTCCATTTTCACCAAATTTGGAGCCTATGTTTAAGATGGCTTGACCCTAAAACATAGTTTATTTGGCATACAAAGAATGCTTTTTGTAAGTCATGCAGTTTTGCAAAGAGATATGCATTCTCCAGAGCAGCTCGTATGATGCCAACTGGGAGAAAAGTGGCATAGAATTGCAGGCATTAGTGGCAGAGAGAACAAATGCCAACTGGAATGACCCAAGACAGATGCTTTGAATGGAAGGCGTTGATGGGTGATTGAACAGCTTCTCATAAGTGCTCTCCTTGATTCTCATCTCCTTGAGTTTCTTCACACTCCCCTCCTTTCCTTCTACCCTGTCTTTTTTGGTTTGTTTTTCTGTCTCCTTGTCCTGCTTGGAATTCTTTCCAGCTCTGTCCTGGGTCCTTCTCTTTTCTCCTCACCTCCTCTTTCCCTAAGTGAACTCTTCCAGTCCTGTTTTCCAAATACTCTCTGTAGGTGGGTGAATCGCAAACTGTCCTCCCCCAACACGTCTCTCTTCTGGGCTCCATGCTGTCCATCACGCTGCTTATGAGATACCTCCACTTTGACACTCAGGGGCAGCTGAAACTTAATATCTGAAGCTAACTACCGATTCCTACTCCCCCGATTCCTACTTCCCCTCAATCTAGTCCTGCTCTCCCTTTTATTTTTCCATTTCGGCAAATGGTACCAGCATCTACCTAGCTGTTCAAGTCAGAAGCCTCATATTATGTTTGATTCCTTTCTCTCTCAAGCTCCATATTAATTCCATCATTCATTCCTAAAGAATTAGCTTTGCAAATAAACCATAAGCCTACCCACCTCTTTCCACATCCACTGCTATCATCTGCCCTCACAGCCATGAGGTTGTGCCATTTCTCTCCTGGATTAATTAGATATTTTTCTCCATAGTCTCTCTATTTCTACATTTGTTCTTTCTACTCCATTATTCACTCCACAGCCAGAATAGACTTCTTCAATGGTAAATCAGATCATGCCACACAGTGGTTTAAAACCCTGAATGGCCTCATGGTTTATGCAGCATAAAAATTTAAAAACCGTAAGGATCTACCTGATCAGATCCCTGCTAAACTTTCCAGCATCTTCTTCCATTTCCCTTGTTTTTATTGTTCTCCTATCACTCCGGTCATCTTTCAGTTCTTCAAACTTGCCTGCACTTTCATCTTCCCAATATGTTTTTATTCCTTCTTCCTTAGATAATTCCAACTTACTCTTTGGACCTAAAATGAAGTGTCAGTTCCTCACAAAACCTCGCCTCACCTCATCCCCCATCTGCATAAAATCCCCTGGTAGACTCTCTTACAGCTTCTTGTCCTCTGCCTACACAGCACTCATTGCTAGTTGTAATTATACTCATATTTCTGGAATTATTGGCTTAACATCTCTTTCTGTACTGGAAATACATTTACTACTTGAGTGTAAGGGACAGTAACTTTTTTTTTTAACCTGGTCCATACTCGGTGGTTATTAAAATTTACTGAGTGATGGGTCAAATAAATATGTATTGAGTATTTTCTGTTTGGCACAGTAGTGATCTTGCACGAGGAAGAATACAGATACATTCAAAATAAACCAAAACTCCTAAGCCACCAAACCTCTAAACAATTAGAAGATAAAGGATGACAGTATACAATTAAGTGTCAAAATGCATGGTTCAGAGTGAAACTGTTAGAGGAATGTCAGGAAGGAAAAGAAAATCTGGAACTCCAGTAACTGAGCGATTCTTCACTGAGTAGGTAGGGCTTCCCTGCACATAGAATTTGGTCGCTTCAAACAACACATATAATTTTTTACTTTCCCGTAGCCAAGTCTTAATTATTACAATTATTTTTTCATAGCAGTTCTTTTGCTGTTGTAAAGGGCCTCATAAATATGTTATTATTTAAAATTCCTTTTGTCATCTTGACATAGTCATATGTTTTTCTGCTTTTTGTACCACTAGTTTGAGTGACATCAAGAAATGCTGCTTTTGCCCTAGAGAGACTTTCCCAAATCGGAGCCTTCAGAAGGAATGGTGTTCATGGCACCAAAGTGACACTCCCCCACCCCCAGCAACAGATGAAATATTTCAAAGGGGACATCTGCCACCACCACCGAGATTTTATGGAGTACCCACACATGTAGACTCACTAAAGTGGGCATGACAGCTGAAAAATATTAAAAGTGTATGTGTTTTTAAAAACAACTTATGGTTAGGAATTAAGAAATGACTTTTAAATAAGAACAGAATTTTTTTTTTTTTTTGCCAGTGTGTACTTTTTCTCCCCCCCCCCCTTTTTTTTTTGTTTTTTCTTTTTTTTGAAGACCCCACACTTGCAAAATCTTTTAGGTCATGTGTTTGCTTTACGAAACATTTGGCAAGTAATAGGTGCCGTGGGAATATATCCACTCCATCTGGAATCAGCAGATCCTCCTGGTTTCGCTGTACCTGAATTAACCACCAGTCCCCATGGCTTACAAATGTTTTTGTTTTCTTTCTTTAATAAATTTTGGATGCAATAATTAACTGAAAGAGCCTTACTGAAGTGCGTTCTTCCTTAAATTTTGTAAGGCAAATCTTAGGAAAGAAAGTAAATGCATATTTGCCAATTTGATGTTTACAAAAATGAAACCTGCATAGATGGTAATTACTTCTTTTCTCTGTAGAGCATTTCCTTTCATGAAATGAGGCCCAGTGAGCACACATTATTCCTGACCTAGTCCCCGCCTCCAGTGGAAAACTTTTTAAAGGCATTTAATTTTATTTAGATAATCACAAGTTATGGGTCATGTTGTCCTAACTTTTGTGTTCCTTTTAAAAATTGAACAAATATTGAAACTGGGAAAATGATTTGGTTATCTGATCCATTCCCCATCAGAACAAGATTATTTCCTGCTATATCCTTTCTGATTTTCAATTTTTGTCATCGATGGAGGGTGGTTATATCACTTCACAAAGGTCTTTCTGGACTTCCACTCCTTTAATTATTATGTTTTGCTTTGTCTTACTTTATTTCACTTTGTTTTATTTTATCTTATTTTATTTTATTTTATGGAGGAGGTCATGTAGAAAATCAGGCTTATAATCTCACAAATACAGAGTCTCTTGTTTGATATTTGGATCTTTCTTCTTTCATTTTGGCAAGAAATACTGTGGGAATAAGTGTTTCTGCCAAGTATCAGTTATTTAAATATTTCATTACCTCACAAAATAAAATAGAAGACAGAAAAAAAAAATAGCTTCTCTAAGACAATTGGACAAAGACAAATTCCTGATCTATCTGAAGCCCGAACTCTTTCCCTTTCTAAACACTAAAATATTTTAGAATCCCTTTTTTAAAGTTCTGGAGGTATTCATACTATTAAATTAATTTCAATGATCACAACTGAAAATAGTTTTCTAAGAAAAAAATGTTTGTATCTAAAAAGGACATTTTCCTACAAAAGCAATAATAAAAAAATGAAATAACAACAGAAAATCTAGTAATAAAGAACTACTCTAAATATATTACTGTCACAAGGAAGAAAACACACACACACAATGCATGTGTGCACACATACACATTAAGCAAATGCTTTTTATTGCCGTTTAATACCTCCTACCATTTTCCTTTTGCACACATATTCCTAATTATAAAGACTTGAAGAACTAGTAGTCACAAGAAGAGATTGGAGTCTGTGTGCATGTGTGTGTGTGTGTGTGAAAGCCAAGACTGTGAGCAAAACCGAAGATCCTATATAGAAATTAACTATTATTCATGTGCTAAAATTTTTTGTTTAATTGCTACAAAATACAACTTTGTTTTTTTTTTTGTTGAGAGCTTATCAACCTGAAGATTTTGACCTTTAAACTTAGTAGAATTTAAGTATACCTAAGTAGGTCTAATTTTACTACTAATAATATATTGTCTGATTTATATGGTGAGAAGCATTCAAACCATATTTAATAAAACACATTTTTAGATTTGTATTTACTTTGTACAACACTTTACAACTGTGGCCTCCATATCTTTATTTACAAACTTGCTAAAACATGACAAAATAAAAGAAAAAGAGAGAGCTAATATATTTTACAAAAAGCATCTGCTTAGAACATTGCATATAGCCATGGAGCATTTGATTTAAGATTGCTTCTTGTAGTGGCACAAAAATAGAGATATAGACCAACGAAACAGAACAGAGAACCCAGATATAAAACCATCCACATACAGCCAACCAATCTTTGACAAAGCAGACAATAATATACATTGAGGAAAAGAAACCCTATTCAATAAATGGTGCAGGGAGAATTGGATAGCCACATGCAGAAGAATTAAACAGAATACATATCTCCCACCACTCACAAAAATTAATTCAAGATGGATAACATACTTAAATCTAAGACATGAAACCATAAGAATGCTGCAAGAAAATGTTGGAAAAACTCTTCTAGATACCTGCCTAAGCAAAGAATTTATGAAGAAGACCCCAGTGGCAATCACAGCAATAACAGAAATAAATAAATGGGAATTGATTACATTAAAAGGTTTCTGTACATCCAAGGAAATAATCAACAGAGCAAATAGACAACCTACAGAATGGGAGAAAATATTTGCAAGCTATACATTTGATGAAGGGCTAATAACCAGAATCTACAATTAACTCAAGCAAATCAGCAAGAAAAAACCCAAACAATTCCATTAAAAAGTGGGCAAAAGACATGAAGAGAAGCTTTTCAAAAGAGGATAGACAAATGACCAATAAACATATGAAAAAATGCTCAATGTCACTAATCATCAGGGAAATGCAAATCAAAAGCACAATGAGGTATCACCTTATCCCATTTAGAATGGCTTTTATTAAAAAGTCCAAAAACAATAGAAGCTGATGGGGATGCAGAGAGAAAGGCACATTTATACACTGTTGGTGGGACTTCAAATTAGTATGACCTCTATGGAAAACACTATGGAGATTCCTCAAAGAACTAAAAGTAGACCTACCATTTGATCCAGCAATCCTACTACTGGGTATTTACCCAAAGGAAGAAACAAAGTCATTTTATCAAAAATACACCTCCACTTGAATGTTTATTGCTGCACAATTCACAATTGCAAAGATGAGGAATCACCCCAAATGCCTATCAATTCATGAGTGGATTAACAAAATGTGGCATATGTATACCATGGAGTATTACACAGCCATGAATGCCTTTTGCAGCAATCTGGATGAAACTGGAGACCACTATCCTAATGGAAGTATCGCAAGAATGGAAAAGCAAACACCCTCATGTACTCATATTAAATTGGAACTAACTGATGAGCACATGTGCACAGAGGGAAGTAAAACTCAGTGGAAATCAAGCAGGGAGGAGGGGGAAGGAAGGGGGATGGGCAAAAACCTACCTAACAGGTACAATGAATACTATCTGGGTGATGAGCACATTTATAACCTTGACTCAAGCATAACAAAATTGATCTGTGTAACCAAAAACATTTATACTCCCATCATATTTTGAAATAAAAAATTTAAAAAACAAAGAAGATTGCTTCTTTTGGATCCAGTTCAGGAGTCTTCATTATTGATAGTTTCATAATGTCTGTGCTTTTAATCCATGTCAGCCATCTGACAAATCCGTAACATGGGTGCAAAGGAGGAATTTTGTCACATTCCACTATATTATTATTTAATTATATTTTAATTTCCTAATGACAGATGGAATCCCCTGTATATGCCAGCCTGTTCTATGCCTGAACTTAAATTTCTGTGTAGAAATAAAGTAAATTCTTCCATTTCAATCTAGAACAATAGGTTTCTGAATGAAAAGAACTGAGCTTCTGAGAAGCTGAAGATATTCAAATACTTTAGGATACATTCTCTGTGTGCCCTTGGATATAATTTGAACATCAGTAGCTTACACACTGAATCTATGTCAAATATAAAGCTCTGATTTTAATTGGTGAAAAGATCATATTTTTAGACATTGTTATCTCTGGGAAAACCTATCAATATCTTGTCTCTTATGCTTTTTGTATGATTTTTTAAAATATTAATAAATAATCTTTTTGTTTATTCTCTTTGGAAACAAAGAATACATGATTCCTTTGGCATAGATACACATTATTAGACTTAGAAAGAAAATGTAGGGTTAAGCACAGTATCAGATTTTCAGTTCATGTTGTTTTGTAAGCACCACTTTTCATATCTGCAATGTTTTTGTTTATCAGGCTTTCTGTTATGTATTCAACTCTACTCACTGGAAAAATGTTTTTGATTTTATTATTTTTAATTGACATATAATAATTGTACATGTTTATGGGGTACAGTGTGATATTTTGATACATGTATAAAATGTGTAGTGCTCAAATCAGGGTGATTAGCATATCCATCACCTCAAACATTTATCATTTCTTTGTATTGGAAACATTCAAAATTTGTTCTTCTAGGTATTTGAAAATATACAATAAATTGTTAATTATAGTCCCCCTATGGCACTATAGAACACTAGAATTTATTCCTCCTATCTAGCTGTGCTTTTGTGTCTATTAACCAACCTTTGCCTATCTCCTCCTCCCTTCTCCCCTTCCCTTCTAGTAACCACTATTCTCCTCTTTGCTTTTATGAGATCAACTTTTTTATCTTCCACATATGAGTGAGAAACATGTGTTGATTCTAAAGGTGAAAAGAACAAGTGATTACATTAGAAATTACAGAACAGACCCAACACTTAGACTTGTGACTTTAGCTGATACTTACTGAATTTCTTTCTTAATAATTATTTATGGGGACAATTCTGTGAAACCTAGTTACAGTAAAACTCCACTTTAAACATTTCTATATACTAAGAAGGAGCAGGAGAAAACTTTGAGTCAGATATACCTCTCAAGTCTTAGATGACATAAAATACAGAAATAATATATATATTTCAATGCTTATTTTATTCATAAAAGCAGGTTTTAATGAAATTTTAATTTATTGATAAAAATCTTGGAAAAATAGCTTATTTTCTAGTATAATGACTCAGAAGGTGTTTCATGAAATAAGCAATTTCTGAGACATTCTCTGTCTGTAAATTATGGTTTTAGTAATTACTGCATTATCTCTTTGGGATGTTTTAATCTTAGTTATAGACACACACACAAATTTTTCATCTTTTAAAAATATTTTTTATTTTTGTCAAGTTATTTAAAAATGTGAGATATGGGCAAGGAAGTAGATTTAGGTTTTAAGTGGTTTTTTTCCCCCCTGAGACAGGGTCTCACTCTGTTGCTCAGGTTGAGGTACAGTGGTATGATCACAGCTTACTGCAGCCTCAAACTCCTGGGCTCAAGCAATCCTTGATTCTCAGCCTTCTGAGTAGCTGGGACTATAGGCTTGCGCCATGACGCATGGCTGACTTTTAAATTTTTTTGTAGAGATGGGGTCTTGCCATGTTACCCAGGCTAGTCTTGGATGGGCTCCAGTATCCCCTTCCACCTCGGCCTCCTGAAGTGCACGATCCACTCCACCCCACCAGATGTAAGTTTTGAGGCTTGAAAAGTATAAAGTTTTGGGAATCCTCCTTGAGAAAAAGAATGCAAAATGATAAATATAAAAATAGGTACAGGATCTTGGAAGTTAGTGAGGTACCTGGATGCTTAAGCTTCATTAGAGTTTCAGAAATATTCCAGTAAACATGGGAATGTATATTGAGGCCTTTGTGTAAAACTGTAGGCTCTTCTCTCATCTCCTTGTCCCCTCTGCACTTGACTCCTAAGGGGAAGTATCAATGATGATGGTCAAAGACATTTATGATGCTAATGTGCTCTTCTCACTCTCCCTTTTTATCTCTCCCTCTTTCTCTCACCATTTCTCACTCATTCTCTTCCTCTCCCCCACACTCAGTGTTTGGTCTTTTGCAGATTTTTTTTTCTTCGTCCCTTCCTCTTCATATGTTTTTAGGTTGGAATAAAAGACCTGGGTTGGAGCAATCACTGTTTTTATTGGTTAAGAAACTTTTGCTTTTACTGTGTCCCTTGACACACTTTTCTCTGAACTTATTATTCCGTCATTGATGCTTTCAGACTCAGAAGGCTAAGATTCAGGTGTAGTGTTTAGATCATATGTCTCAAATCCAAAGCCAGGAAGGTGATGAAAATGCAGGAAGCAGACCTGTTGTAAAAGAAACAAGTGGCAGAGACTAGAATTTTTCTGCCTTGTGGACAGAGAAGCCAAGATTCCTTCTAGACAAATGTTCCCAGATAGGCATATGATTCCAGTAGCGCATTCTTTCTTTTCCCCCTCAGAAAAAAAGCAACCAGGCTTTTAAAATAAGAAATCTTCTGATTTTTAATGTTTGCCAACAATTCAATATTTCAAAAGTACACTGAGAGCTGAAACATATATAACCCTGTTGTGGCTTATGGTCATCAATTTGCAATCTCAGGTCTATGGGAAAAGGAGAACACCAGGCTGTCAGTCAATTTAGGCAGCTTAACTCTGTCAATAGCTTAGGGAAAAGGAGTAGTCCTCTGGTCCAGCCTAGGTTTTCAGGACTTTTGTCTATTGCTTCAGAGGAATGAAGAAGATATATTTGCTTAGCCGTATCCACTGCCCAAATAATCTCCTCAAGAGAGCTCAGGTGAAGTGAAGATGGAGATAGGAAGTGAGAGGACCTGCTATGGCTAGTGGCAGGACTATTGTATTCAGGTATTTATGATCCTAGAGTTCTAATAAAATACAGGCTTGATTCCACCTTGCATGCTACTAACCACATGCACTTTCTTTTTAGGATATTCCTATAACTTCTTCTTGGTCTTTAATATGTAGGAATGGTTCCTTAACTCTGTAGTTGTGGAATTGTGGTTTCCAATCCATCCAGGAATGCCACGCTATTGAGGATTTTCATATTCTCACATTAAACATGGAGAGGAGCCCGATTATACAGAATGCATTTCCTGTCATTTGGCCTCTTGACATTTTCAGTACACTCTATAGCTGAGCCTGGCAGGGTTTTTGTATGTAGTTTAAATCACTTGGAAAAAAAAAAAAAAAAGCAGGTCTGGAATCTCATTTCTTTTTTCTCTAGGGAACATCCATGTTCTAAATTGACATCAACACATGATAGAAATTGGTCACTCCCTGATATAGTCATTCAGGAATTTTTGCTATTTTAAGGCCTATTATTATTTCCAGCAGTTGCTACTTCATCATTCAGCAAAATACAGTCGTCCAGAACTGCCTGACATATCAGTAGTTCTGTTCCCGGCCTTAACTCTGCAGTAGCTAGCCGTGTCACTTAACACAGACGTGATGGGGGCAAGAGCTTACAGGCTTTGGGGCTAAGAAGAAATGTAGTCCCATCTGTTTCCATCCCTCCCTCTTTATTTTTCGTAGAAATCTAGGTTTGTTTGGCCACTCCGAGCAGCCTTATCTGAATGAAATCAGGCAGACTTTGAGACTGCAAGCTGCCTCTGCCAGTCCAACAGCATTTGCAACTATGTTTTGTGCAGAATGAGGGTTGAGGACAGTGAAGACAGTGAAGAAGAGAACAAAGAAGAAACACAGAGTCTGTTGCAAAATACATTGGAACAAATAACAGAAAGTATGGGCAAGAGGAAAGGATGAGCCTATAGGAAAGAATAAATAGGGAGCAGTTAGGAAAAAAAAAGTATGCTCAATTATAAGCTTCTCTTTCTTTTCTGACTTCTAAAGAATATTTGAGTGTTTTACAGAATTTCTTTAATTTTACATGAGAGTACTTAATGGGATGAGTGTTTTTTTATTACTTATTTTATTTCTGTCCATTATACTGGTTTACTATAGATTCACATCCATCCAGCTGGTAAATTAATGCTTCATAAGACATACTCCTCACTGATTGCCCAATCTTACCTTCTCCTTATAAATGCTTTTGTTTTGTTTTCAAGGTTTTTGAATCTCTAAGGTTCGAAAGCATGGATAACTGAAGATTCATTAGCTTAAGCACTAATGAGTTTCTAAATAAAGGTTTATATGAATATAGCCTTACATATATAAACATTTAGCCAACTTCAGAGAATAAATCAGCCGAGCATGGCAGGAAAGAGCATGTGAGGACTTTGCAGCTGGGAGGATTTTTTAAAAAAGTAATTGAAAAGAGGTCATTTTAAATCATAGTTTATTGCATTATCAGTTTATAGTAGGTAGTAGGGACTGATTCTGAGCTGCTGTTTGCTTAGATGACTAGGTTGTCATTTTTAATTAGCTTTATGCTTTTCTTAAAGGCTAATTGCTTTTTTCTTAAAATCAAGATTACTTGATTGCTAATGACAAGGGTGCCATGGCTACATATTTTTAAAGAAAATTCCTCAACATGTCTAATGGTACAGAATTATATTTCCTTTGAACTTTTTTCTACAATAAAGCACATATTTTTAAAACCAGAAAAACACATATTTACTAATAATATTAGTAAAATAAAAATGTCTTGTTTTTGGCAAGAGGATTGCAGCTAACATATTTAACAAAATGTAAACAAACATTTGTGGTCCTATTTGCCTTTAAAATATACTTTATATATCCATTTTCTTAGGAATATCATAAATTTCTGGACAAATACACTATAGCAGCCAAATAAATATGCTATATATGAAAGTGTTTTTACTGAGACCCTCTATTGGGAGCTATATGCTGTCAAGGTTTTCCTTCTCCAGCTCATATTCTGAATTACACTTTATCATCCACATTTTCTTAATGTTGTGACTTATTGTGTATAATGTTTTAGGTGGAAAGATGGCATTAGGGTGGTGTCTTTGTGGAGCAGAGATTTTCTTTCTGGAGAGCTAATTGTTTCATTGATTAGCAGGTGATTTGGCTCGTTACTGCTCTAGGAAGCAGCCAGGTGAACCAAATTTCAGATCAAGAATGTTCTTCATCAAATTCTCATAGGCTCCTTGTGGGGTACAAATTTTATGATCACATGCCAGGCACTGTTCACAATAGTGAACAAAACAGACAAAAACCCTTGTCCACAGGGTGTTTATAGTCTAGTTAGAGAAAACAGCTTATAAATGAGATGAATAAGTAAATGGAGTGGAACATTAGAAGGCAATAAGTGCTGTGAGGAAAAAGTGAAACAGGGAAGCCAGGGGGTGGAGGTGAGGGTAGGAGGATTGCAATTTTAAATAGGGAGGTTAGAGATGGCTTCATTAAGAAGGTGATATTTGAACAAGGATTTGAAGGAAGTGAGCTATAGGAATATATGGGGGAAAAGAGTGCAAATAAAGACAACTGCAAAGGCAGTAGCCCAGGGGTAGGAGTGCACCTGATATGTTCACGGAAGAGCAAGTTCGCTGTAGCACTGGAGTACTGAGCCAAAGAATGAATACAAGAGAGTTAGGTTAGAGCGGTAAGGTCAGGTGATCTTAGGCAGCCTCACAGACCCTCAGAATGTTTGTGAGTTTCATTCTGCAGGGCATGGGAAGGAGGAGACAGATGTCAATATTTCACTTACGATTGAACAAGAACACTCAACTGGATAGAGAACAGATACAGGCTGAGGGATCATTTTTAAGGTTAGTGAAATCATCCAGGGACAAAGAAATAATTTCATTAACTGTCCTTAATGTTCCTCCAGTTATCACAGTAGAGAACTTCAGTTCACTACCCTCACAAAGAAAATTATGGTCAAGCATTGAGAGGTCACCAGAAGCTCTGAACGTGACTCTGTTTTTCATACTTTCTCCTATCATAGAAATGGTCATGGGGAAAGCTTCCAATCTAGCCCTGTTGATATTTTGGTAAATATGTAATTATACATGCAGCATCTTCACATGTTCTTTTTGGCAACCAATTAATAGAAACCAGATGTGTGGTGAGCCAGCATATTCTCTGGAGGTTGTCCTGAGAACGTAGAGACACGTTGATTTAGAGTCCACACCTGCAGTTCTTGCTGCTGTTTTGCTGCTTCTGCAGCAGCTTTGACGTCAGGCTGCTTAAGGAAAGCCTCTGCTTCCAAAATCCTCTCTTGTTGATTAAGTAGAGGAACTGCGGGTCAAGAAGATTCTTTAATCACCTCATTGCAAAACACAGAGAATCAGGGAATGGCATCTTCCTATAGGAGGTCACTACACCGCACCTGGTGTTTAACATGATCGGCTTGCTTTATGCTGAGTTTGAAGCAATCACCTCCAGTTATTTGTGAAAGTAAAGCCTCAGAAAATATAAGAACAGGTAGGAGTATCTGAAAAGTTGTGAATAAATAAGTAACCTCCCTCTGTTTTCCTGATAAGCCAAGAAATACAAGCTTTCACTTTTAAGCAAAATTGTATACATAAGACATTTTAAAAAGAGGTGAGAAAGAATGGCTTTATTAAGTAGACAAATAGTCAAGGAAAAGGATGGAAATGTTGGGATTTAAAATTATTTATGAGAATAATCCAAAACTGTAGCCAAACAAAGCTCTAAACACAGCTCAGAACTAAAGTTTTTTTTTTCCTTTTATTTCTCTTTTTGACTGCTTAAGTGCTGACTGGAACTTTAAAATTGGTGAAATATGCACTGTTATAATACTCTTCTTAAAGATTAAAAGTCCAATAATTATTGAGGATATTAGCAGTGACTATTCCACTTTGGGCACTGATATTTTTTCATATTTTAGTAATGTCCACCCAAATCATTATATTTGGATTATAACATGAAATCTTTACTTGTAATAATATTTTATTAATAAAGATTTTATGAACCTATCAGTTGTTTTTATAACTTTTCTTGTACAAGGAAATCCTGATTTCTTACAAACCACACAATGTTCAAGGTGGAGTAATTTATGCATCTACTAAAACATGCAACTTAGATTGTATTTCCCTTGGTCCAGAAGAACTTGTGCTTCCTCCCTTTAATCAACAGCCCAAGAGCATTTTGTTGATGGAAATGAAATGTCCAAGAAAGAGCTTGGTATTTTAGGTAAGGGCAAGAAACATATCCATATGGGGAAAAGTTATAAATGGGGATTATAAAAGAAGCACTCTCTCAGTGCCGAAGAAGTTTAAAGTATAATCTGAAGTTTGGTGTCTCCTCCCACACAGCAAATTCATATGTTGAGATCCTACTGCTCAAGGCGATGGTATTAGGAGGTGGGGCTTTTAGGAGATAATTAGACTATAAGAGTTTCACCTTCATGATTGGGATTAGCACCCTTATAAGAGGCCCCAGTCACCATCCTGTCAGGACAGCAAGAAGATGCCATCTATGAGCCAGAGAGCAGGTCCTCTCCAGACACTGAATTTGCCACTGGCTTGATCTTGAACTTCCCAGCCTCCAAAACTGTGTGAAATAAATTTCTGTTGTTCATAAGCCATCCCAGTTTATGGCATTTTGTTATAGAAGCCCAAAGAGAAAATTGGTATTGAGGAATGGGGGTGGTACTGTGACAGATACCTAAAATGTGGAAGCAGCTTCAGAGTTGGGAAATGGGGAGAGGCTGGGAGAGTGGGAGGGAGTAGGCTGGAGAAAGCTTAATGTTGTGAATGGACTGTTAAGGCTCATGCTGGTGAGGCCTTAGAAGGAGAGGAGAGCTGTAGAGAAAGCCTCATTTTTTAGAGAATAGCCACGTGATTGTGTGCAGAATGTTGATAGAGCTATGGAGAGTAAAGGCCATTTTCATGAGGTCTCAGATGGAAATGAGGAACATTTTATTGGAAACTGGACGAATGACAATCCTTATCATAAAGTGGCAAAGAACCTGACTGAATTGTGTTTGTGTCTCAGGGTTTTGTGGAAGGTAAAACTTGTGAGCAACGAAATTGGATATTTAGCTGAAGCTATTTTCAAGCAAAGTGTTGAAGGGGAGGCTTTGCTTTTTTTTATTTTTTTTTAAATTTTTGACTGCCTATAGGCTAACTATAGTAAAATGTGAGAAGAGAAAAATGACTTAAAGACAGAATTCATTTTTTTTTTAATTTCAGCATAAGACAGAATTCTAAATCAAAAAGGAAGCAGAACTTTAAAATTTGGAAAATTCTCAGCCTATCTATATTGGAAAAAAATGAGAAAACCTGTTCTGGAGAGAAAAGGTGCTTCTAAACAGCAGTTTGATGAAGAGATTAGTATGGTTGGACCAGCTCAACAGAAGCTGGGACCTATCGTGTTAATGATTGGCAAGTTAGAACTCTCTTCAATGTTATCGGCTACTTCTTGTGGCGTAGCTATGGGTCCTGACAATACTCAGCACTGCCAAATGTTTCTACTCCCCTTAGAAATCACTTGGACTCTATGTTCTTCCAGTTTTTTTTTCTAATAAAATATAATAATAGCTTCTTATTCCATAAATATGAAGGGTGATATAATTGATAATGTTTTCTTTTTTTAATCTCTGGACAAAATAAATGACTCAAGGGCAAGGAAATGCCTATTTGTCCCTTTATTTATTTTTTTTAAGAAAAAAAGAATAAATTAATTTCATTTGAAGAAACCCAGATGTCCTCAAAATAGGTCCTGTGTGCCAAAAAGAGTTCTTTAGAAATTCTCTGATGAGTCAAAATTCCAAGGTTCTTTCCCATGTTGGCTTGTGTGGTTTCCTAATATTGCTTTGAGTTAGGTAAGACTGATAGATAAGGCATCTCTCACTAAAATGTCCCTACAATCCTCTTAGCTGTTAGTTGGTTCTCTGAATTCAGAATTTCTCTAAAATCTTATCCTGCCTGGTCATTTTTCATTTCTCACTGATGCCTGAGCAGAGCCACACATTAGACAACAAAGGGAACAATATTTGTATGAATGCTGATTGATTCAGATACTAATTGGTAATATATGTGTGCAGTAGTTTCCTTCAATATGTGTTATATTGTACTTAACTAGTCTCCTGTCTCGGATATCAGACATTATGTATTTGGACCATATTTGTTATACTTTGTTTAATTATCTTTTATAGATTATCAATAGGTGTTTAAGAAAATGAATGAGAAGTGTGTGCAGAGTGCTGCTCCGTAACTGAATGGATGTGTATAATTTTCTCCTTGGTAAAATTTCCCAGAGACCCTTCTCTGAAGTAGTCATTTAAATGATAGTGATCTTTGGATGATGCTGTTAGGATTAGATAATAAGGGTATGACTCATAAACATGTCATTTAAATCTGGGAACAAGTAACTAGTACCTACTCTTTCTAGCCAAAAACCTTTCATTTTTGTGGGTTTTCCACCCCCACATGAATGGCATACACCTCCAGTCTTTACACTGGCAGGTTTTCTTAGAAAAATGACCCATTCTTTGATGAGAATACCTAAATCCCACAAGTAAAAGGAGCAGCCTGTTATTACTCTTCCTGTCCAGTACATGAAAAGCAGAAGTATGTGAGAAACAGACACAACCTGTAATTTACTAGCCAAGCATCAGATTTGTGCTGTAACAGGAAAAATAAAAATATAGCTCTGCTTTGGTATTCTTGGATGGTCTGCCCTGGAGGAGTGAAACTTTGCTTGGTTTTCTCACTTCCAGAACAATGTTCTTGTCTGCCACTAGATTCCAGTGAAAGAAGATTGTGCATGTGGGAAGTTCTGTGTTTGCTTCCATTCTAAGGACTGAGATTTGAGAGTATGTGGTTTGTGTTTCCTCTGTCACTTATGAAGCCTTTGTCTACTGACACACATACTTTTTCTTAAATGCCTTTTAGGGTTGAACTCATTTATGCTGTATTCCCTTCTCTTTAAGCAAGGAACACTGTTGACTCACTATTGAAATAATCAGAGTTCCTTATATCCATGATTGACTCCAACTTGCTCAGTGTCAGAAAGAACAGTTCTTTCTGCTTCAGTCTATAATGCAATAAAAAGGAGATTGATGATGGTCCTTGTTTTATCAATACCACTGACACATGTCAACACTCTAAATATCTTATTTAGAGCTATAATTTTTATACACATACACACATATACATACATACCTACATATACACACATAAACATACACACATGCATATGAATACATACATATGGGTATATAATTTAACTGGGAATATTCATATTTACTTTGGTCCTTATAGTGATAGCAACAGAAATGATAAAGACATTGTTATTATTCTATAACTGTCACTGAAGACAAGATGTTTTTCACAGATAAGGAGAATTTGACACAGTTGCAAGAGAAATAGCTTTTAATCCACACAGAGTCCCCAAAGCACAAATCATTCCATGAAAATGCTGGGAATCTGAAGCTCAAAGGAGAGGCTTGATGCCTTGCCAATAGTCCTTTATCTAGTAAGTGATCTGGAGTCTAACCAGGGATTTGACTCTAAGGCTAGTGAGTTCCTTTATTCCATGTTGATTTGTAACCTGAAGTGTTTAGATCCCAAGTGTTACTGGTTCATTACTTCCTTAGCACTCAATTCCACTAAACTTCATATTGAGTAGTGTGTATATAATAACAGAACCTTGGTGCTCTAAAAAATGCCCACAATTTTTTCCATCATTAAATAGAATTGTATAAATGTCATGATAAAATTTTATGTGGGGTATGCATTCACAAGGTATCACAAGAACCACAGTATCACAAGATAGATATTACATTATTTTCCTGGTAGATGAAATCTAAAGACTTTTTGGTGGGTTTGGTAGGTGTTATGGGAAGAAATAAAATGTAATTAATTTCAGCAAATCTTTGTATTTAAAATACCCATCAGAAGGTTAGACAAAAACTAGCTTTGCCCATTCTTTCCCTGGCCTTACCCTAAATTGGTGGAGTTGACCTCTGTGTTTCTGAAGAGCTAAGTTGCCATGACTTCCCCTTTCACCTCTGGGCCTAGGAAAGGGGAACAGTGAAGACAAGTAAAATACTTTTGTATCTCAGGGGCATGAGGAGGATGAATGAAGGTGTGAGAGCTGAGCTGGTGCTCTGAGTTGATGAGGCTCTGTTGTAAGGGTGCTTGGAGAATAAAGATATTCTTAGGATGCTGTAGGTCTTCCCAATGCTAGGAGACAGCTGCATCCCTTCAGTCCCTCCAATAGTAGATATTCCTGACCCCGAGAGATGCTAATATCACTCATGAGGTGCTTCCAGGGACTCTGCAGGTGGGGCCTGCACATTAATAACTATGGCTCTGAGGGTCACAGTGAGCAATACATGTGCCAGCAGAGACGGCTCCTGATGGTCTCATCTGAGGAGTATCAACAGCAATGTGCAGTGTGCACTGATGACCAGAGTGCCCTGCTCCAAATGTTTTGGAATGACCCAAGAAGTAATCATGGCTAAATCACAACTTCCAGAAACATCAGAGGAAATGCCAAGCAGATTGATGTTAAAGAGAAATTAAAAAAAAAAAGTTAGGGACTATATTTCCTTCATCTGACCAAAATCCTAGCCTCCTCAGATAGGTTCCCTCTCCCTTTTTGCCTTTGTGCATATCCTTTATACGAACTTTGAGGTGAGAAAGATGAGTTGAGGAAAAAACTATGAAAGTTATTTTCTGGCATCTCACCCAGGAATGAGTGATGAACAGGGCCTGGAAACAACTTTAAAAGCCATTTTCTTTGCTCATGTGAGGTCATGAGGTTGCTCCCTGCAACTCTCTGGGCACCAGAATGAATGAAAGTGGCACAAAACACACCCAAGGTCTATCATTGATTTAAAATGATTGATGGCTAGTCTTATCTGATTGTGCTACATTGTCGAACCATCCATCATCCCAAACCAACTCTGTGCTCCATAGTCCAATATACAGTTACATGTGGCCAAAGGGCTTTGGATTTTTCTTTTTTTCTTTTCTTCCCCCCCCACCCCCCCCCCAGAGCAGTTGGTGGTGGGGTGGGAGGAGAAAAAGAACATGTTGCTTCCTTTTACAAAACTGCAAAATAGTTATCTGTTAGGAAGAAAGTACTCTGATGACACATGCTAAATTCTTGTTAACTTTATGTAGGAGTGTGTTCATTTCCATGGAGCAAACCACATTTTCCACATTTCCCACACTTTCCTCAAGCTGTGTCTTCCCCAAGCTTTTTTTATAAGGTCTAATATTTGTCCTACTTAGACAATCAGTCATTCTTAACTCCTAGAACAATCTTGGTTTGAGACAGGAAGTTCATTCTTGTAAGGATACCTAAAAGGTGATTATTAATGTACTCATTACCCAAAACATGGAAGATAAAGAAAAGTATAAGGAAAGAAATATAAATCACACATGATCTCTTCTTATCTTTAAGATTCCTACATCTTGAAGAGTATCTCCACTCTTTCCCTCCACTATGTTTCCCAGGAGTTGAAGTTTATAACGAGTTAGGTATAATTACATATTTGGTCCCTTTAATATTAATATAAGATCATGCTGTATATGCAGTTGTATGCCCGCCCCCCCTTTTTTTTTTACCACGTAAGATGTTTTAATCTGGTCATTGCAAAATCTTCAAATGCATGATTCTTTTGGCCTACCAGGAATGTGTTAGCATGTTCTGACTCACTCTGTTGGGTTAACTGGATTGCTTAGGGATGTGCCACCACAGTACCAAGGGTGAGCCCACCCATTCTGAATCACCAGTGCTGCTTATCTCACCCCTGACATGACATCTCATGCTTACCTCCGAGCTCCAGGGTTGAGCTCAGAATCTAGCTCGTTTCTCATGCCCTGCAGTGCCCCCGTCACAAAAATCTCAGTTTCAATTTTGCTCTAGGTGCCATAGTTCCTAGAACTTGGCTTTTTCCTCAATCATCATGCAAGTCTCTGTTTTTACAGAGTAATGAGGATCAGGTTCTGCTTTGACCATGTATGCTAACTCCCTATATCTTTTTTCTATACACCTATCTTTCTAGAACCCAGAGAGGAATGCTGTTCTTGCTTGACATCTGAGTCTCACTTGCTTAGATCCCACCGCCTTCCTCTTTGCCTTCCTGATGCTACATTCTGACTGTCTCTTAGCAAGTTCTACTGTGCCCTGGACCCTCGTATTATGCCTGTATCCTGAACGTGTGTTGCTGTATTCCACTAGCACATTCCGTTTTCCCAGATGTTAGCCTCAGTCATGCCTTCTACCATCATCAGCTTCTGAGTCCTATAAAAACAGACTTGCTGTGGCTTCAGTAGCTGTAAGCCAGTTGGCTGAAGGAATTGCAGTAGGCCTCACACCCTGTGATTCTTTGATTCTCAGATTCTCCCTCAGCTCCTGCAAAGTGATATTTAATCTGGGTACTATGCATGACTTCTGGGGTCAACATCTCCCAGAAGGTTTCCTCTTGGCTCATTGACTTATGCTACTGGTTCTCAACCAGGAGTAATGTTGCCACCCTTGGGGACATTTGGCAATGTCTGGACATTTTTGGTTGTCACAGCTAGAAGAATCTACTAGTATCTAATGAGTAGAGACCAATGATGCTGCTAAACATTGTACAAGGCACAGGACTGGGCTACACAATAAAGAATTAATTGGCTAAAAATGTCAGTAGTGCCAGGGTTAAGAAACCCTGCCTTAAGGTGTGTACACCATGGCCCATGAGCATATGATGCCACACCCAACTCTGGGTCATGGTACCTCTCCTTTCTCTACAATTCTTGGAGAGATGCTCACACTCCTCCCTCCACCTGCCTAACTCAACAGTAGTGGATAGACTCAATACCAGGCCTTAAATCCTTTATATTGAAAATAAATGACCAGACCTCACCAAAGAATTCTAACTATGCATCACTATACGAATGGCACTAAGCAAGGTACTGCGAATAAGATAGTCTTCATGCTCTGATACTTTTAGGCTAACATGGGAAATAAAATGTGTTCACATATGACTCCTTAACATCCACATCAGTGCACTCTGACGTGAATCTGTGCAAGTAATCAATTTCATGGAATATGGCTACTCCTGGCCGTTTCTCACCCTCCTCATTCCCAGGAATATCCTCAAGTCTGGATAGGCACTTGCACAAAAAATATCTGAAGAAAACTAAATTAACATCCAGAAACAATGTATAAAATATGCCAAGCCAGTAATTTCATATGGAGGCCAAATTCCTTGTGCTGCCAAAATTCTTATCTGGTGATATCCTTCACTTCATCTAATAATTTATATGTTCTAACGAATGGGAAAATGAAACAGTTTGCTTCCTTTCTCAGTGAAATGTATTTTTACTATATATTACCATGCTTGTCCTCTCTGCTCTTGGTGCTTCCTTTACTTGTCTATATAGCGGAAACAAGAGAGGCTTTTCTTCCCAGTCAGTTCTCAGCTTTCTCCTCAAACTCTTTTTCCTAATATCCTTTCAATCTGACCTCTCTCTGGTAGCTTTTCTATATTAAGTAAAATGATTAAAGTTATAAGATGGCAATATACAAACTACTGTGGGAGAACAGAGGAGGGGTTGCTACATCCATCTGGGATTTGAAGCACCTACAGGGGAGGTGGCATATGGTAGGGCTCTAGCAGAAGGGACAAGCATGGCAAAGGCAGCCTTGCAGGGAAGTACAAGACATACATGGAAATGTATTTCAGCATATTATGAGGGTACGAATGTTTGGGTTATGTATATTGCCTTTGCTCCACCTGAGTCAGAGCTTCAAGTGTGTCTATCCCCCAGATAGTACGCACCACACCCATTAGGTGTGAATATACCTATCTCCTCTTCCCTCCCACCTGCCTGACACCCGGTGAATGTTATTACTATATGTGTACATAGGTGTTGATCAGTTAATACCAATTTGATGGTGAGTACATGTAGTGCTTGTTTTTCCATTCTTGTGATACTTCCCTTAGTGGAATGGGTTCCAGCTCTATCCAGGATAATACAAGAGGTGCTAGATCATCTACCCAAAGGAAAAAAAGAAAGTGATATGACGTGATTGGAGGGTACTGCGTGTGAGTGAGAAGTAGAGAGGCTTGAAATGTAGACTTGAGCCAGATTATTGCAGGCTTTAAATTCTAAGGCTGAGAGTTTAGGCTTTATTTTATAGGCAAGAAGGACTCATTGAACTGTGTTATAATCAAAGTTGTCCTATTGAAAGAATACTCTGGCAGCAGCTTGAGAGACAGGGGGCTCAGATGACCAAATCTGTGTGCTAGATCTGCTAGGCACTGGCCAAGTGAACCAGCATAGGTCACCAAATCTTTCTTCACCAGTTTCCTCATCTGTTAAACGGGGTTGGCAATCCATATTCTGCAGGGCTTTGACATGAGTTGGAGAGAATAGGTTTGAAAGACCAGTACTGAGCCTGGCAGATAGTAGGGATTCAACAAGTATTCACTGGGAAAAGACAACATTGAGGCAGAAAGATTTAAGAGTATTTCTCAATAATATGAGTAAAAGCTGCTAGGGCTTGGGGAAAAAGAAAGAAATATGAAAGAAAACGTAAAAGAAGAGTCTCTAGATCTTGAGAAAAGTTAAAAGGGGAAAATAGAAGATGATTGATGTGTTGACTGTTGCTGACAGGAAGGATGAAAGTGCAATTATCAGAGACAGAAATAGTATATAAGGAAAATATTTGGCAATTTCCATAAGAATCATATATCCCATAGAATCTGGCTCCTTACCTGGTTCTTTCTGGAAAGAGTATCAATTACAATAGTAGCTAAGGAGTAAATGACACTTAATTCTCATATAAATTTTTGTGGTAGGTACTTCATTAGGAATTATATTAATATATTACCCTCATTTAAAAAAAATTAAGAAACCAAGGCACAGAGTGGTTTAATAAATTGCCTGAAGTTGAGTAACTATTAAGTATCTGAATCAGGCATTACTCCTAGGCACTCTCATTCCAGAATTGGGAAGCTTAATCTCTGTGTTAGACTGAAAGGATTAAAATACTGGAAACATTTCTAGATAACTCAGCTTTTCTGAAGGACTGGTATGGCCTGGCTGGTATAGTGTGGAGAACTGTGAAAGATGTAGCATGCCAATGACTTTCCAAGGAAACAGATACAAATTTTAGTTAACAAATTAAGAAATGCTATGTCTCTTTATTTTTTCAATCAAATCAAATCAAATTAAGGCTACATTCTACCAGGATGGAAAGAAATTTTAAGATATTAAGGCTACCCTTGATATATGGTGGATCCTGGGTCTTGGGTAAGCAAAAATGTTGGAGGACTTCTCTAGTCATTAGTCATAAATCCACATTACATATTGCTGAAGCTCCATTTGTACCAGCCTACACAGGCACCTTCAGGCCTGGTGTCTCTGTAACTCCCAGGGCTTTTAGTGGCAGGGGAAAGTTGGAGATCATGGGAGTCCAAATTTCATGTCCATTGACCTTATTTGCATCACATCCCTTCTCTAACATCTTGTCCCCTCCACAGAACCATGCTACAAACAGCGACTGAAACACCTGATGTCTCCCTAGTACAGAGCAGTCTCTCCCTGTCCTTCTTCCATTTGGAGGAATTCTGCTACTTCTCCTCCCTTATCAAGATACCACAGATAATATTTCAATGAGTTTTGGCTTTTGCAAATAAGAGGAAAATGCATCTACCTTTAAAACTACAAAAATATAGTCTGGGACTACATATAACAAGTAAAGAGATTGAGTTAGTAATATAAAGACTTCCCACGAATATAATCCCTAGTCCAGATGGCTTCATTGATGAATTCTACATGACATATAGAGCAGAATCAGTACCAAATCTTTATGTACTCTTCCAAAGTTCAGAATAGGAGAGACTACTTCCCAACTTATTCTAAGAGGCTGGTAGTATTTGCTACAAAAACCAGAAAAAGATCTCACAAATAAAAAAACTATAGAACAATAGTACTTGTAAACATAGATGCAAAAACACTCAACATAATACTAACAAACCATATCCACCAATGTACAAAAAAAATATTATACACCATGACCAGGTGAGATTTATTCCAGGAATACAATGTTGGTTTAGAATCTAAAAATCAAATAATGGAATACAACATGTCAGTAAAGGACAAAAATTACATGATCATTTCAATAGATGCAGAAAAAGCACATGACAAACTTCAACATCTTTCCATGGGGAAAGCACTCAATAAACTAGGAACTGAAGAAAACTTCATCAACCTGATAAAGGGCACCTGCAAAAATACTCACAGTAGCCATCATACGTAATAGTGAAAGACTGAAAGTTTTTGCCATAAGATCAAGAACAAGACAAGGACATCACCACTCTTGCCACTTACATTTTACTGGTAGATCTTGCAAGGGTAATTAGGCAAGACACAGAAATGAAAGTCTACTGATAAAAAAAAAGAAAAACAAAACAACAACAACAACAACAAAAACCCACGACTACTTATATTTGCAGAAGCCATGATCTTGCATATAGAAAATCCACAAAAGAATCCTATGAATTCTAAAAAATCCAGTAAAAAATTTAGAGAAAATAAATGAGTTCAGCAAAGGTTCCAGGTATAAGAATAATATACAAAAATCAATCATATTTCTATACTCTAGCAATGAATAATCTGAAAATAAAATAAACAAACAATGCCATAAAAAGAATAAAATACTAAGGAATGAATTTAGCAAAATAATTATAAAATATATACTGTTAAAACGATAAAATATTATTGAAAGAAGCTAAAGACAATTTAAATAAATGGAAAGATATGTGATATTGATGGGTCAGAAAATTTAATACTGCTCAGATGGCAATGCTTTCCAAATTGATTTGCAGACTCAACACAATCCTTGTCAAATTTCTAGTTGTTTTTTTCTGCAGAATTTCAGAAGGTGGTCCTAAAACTAATATGGAAATACAAAGGACCCTGAGCAGTCAAAATAATTTTGAAAAAGAAGAACAAAGTCTAACGATTCACATTTCTTGATTTAAAAACTTACTAAAATAGTTACAATAATCAAGACAGTTTGGTACTGGCATAAAAACAGATAGATAAAATGGAATACAACTGGAATTCCAGAAATAAACTTTTGTATTTATAATCAATTGATTTTCAATAAGGGTCCCAAGACAATTCAATGGGGAAAGAATAGTCTTTCGACAAATGGTCCTGGAACAAGTGAAAGCCCACATGTCAAAGAAAGAAGTTGGACTCTGCCTCATATCACATATACAAATTAACTCAAGATGGGTCAAAGACATAAATATAAGAATTAAAACTATAAAGCCCTTAGAAGAAAATATAGGAGTAAATCTTCATTACCTTGAGGTAGGCAAAGCCTTCTTAGAAATGACACCAACAACAAAAGTGATGAAAAGAAAATAGGTAAATTGGGTGATTTTGTCAAAATTAGAAACTTGTGAACTTTAAAGGATGCCATCAAGAAAAATGAAAGGCAACCCAGAGCATGGAAGAAGATATTTGTAAATCATATATGTGATAAGGGACTTATATCTAGACCATATAAACAGGGATTCTTACAATTTAATAATAAAAAAGCAAATAACCCAATTAAAATTTGACAAAGAATATGAAAAGGTGATATACAAAAATGATATACAAAGAAACAATAATCACATGAAAAGGCGCATCACATCATTAGCTATCAGGGAAATGAATATCAAAACATGAGATACTGCTTCACATCCGCTCGGATGACGATGATAAGAAAAACAAATTGTGACAAGCATAGGCAAGGAAGTGGAAAAATTGAAACCCACTACTGGTGGGATTGTAAAATGGTGAAACCACTGTGGAAAATAGTTGGCAGTCCCTCAGAAGGTTAAACATAGAGTTTCCATATGATTCATCAATCCCACTCTTAGGTATATGTACCAAAGAGAAATAAAAACATAAGCTCACACAAAACCTCACACATGATATTCACAGTAGCCTTAGTAATATTAACCAAAAAAGTGGAAAGAACTCAAATATACATTAACTAGTAAATGGATAAATAAAATGTGATATAGCCATACAATGGAATATTATTCAACCATAAAAAGGAATGAAGTATTTGATACACGCTAAAACATGTATAAACTTTGAAAACATTATGTTAAGTAAAAGAAACCAGTCAAAAAAGGCCACATATCATATAACTCTGGAATAGATATGTCCATAAAGACAGAAAGTAAATTACTGATTGCTTAGGGCACGAGTGTTTGGGGGTGATGAAAATATTCTAAAATTAATTACTGGGTTAGATGCAAAACTCTGTGAATATACTAAAAATAATTGAATTGTATACTTCAAATGGGCTTATGATAAATGGTTCACAAATTGTAGCTCAACAAAGCTGTTATATAAAATAGTACTTGAGGCAACAAAAACGCTAGCAGCTTTGGGAAGAAGGAGGGAAAGATACACAGAATAAAATTCAAATTTCTATCTTAAGAGAAATAACACGATGTATTATCTGTCTATCCTGCCATAATATTTTGTTCATGATTCCCTATGGAACCATTTTGGAATGAAAGGAATCAAGTGGAATGAATATTTTCTGGTTGAATGTTGGCAATTGAATGTTTTTGTCACTGTAGAGAAAACAATCAGTATTTCTCTTCTCCACTCTACTACATCATTCCCCATCCACCTTCCCCACATCCAGACCCATGGTCAACCACCTGGTCAATTCTGGAAAGGAAAAACATTAACTGATGTAAATACACATTGAGACATAAAATATTCATATCCCAAACTTTTCCTGAAGCTCAAAGATCCTTGGAAGTTAGTGAGCCAGAGTATCCCAAAGGAATATCTGCAGTCTCTGAAAAAAGATCCAGCCAAGTTACCATGTTGCCCAGGATTAGAATTTAGGGCAAGGGGGCCAATTTGGGAAGAGAAACTGCTGAAGCTCCTATAAGAAAACCATGGTTAGGTTATTAAAGTTACTACAAAGTAGCAACAGTTTTAAAAATTGTCCCTTGAACTAGAACCAGAGATTAGTATTTGAGGAGAGTTGAGAGGATTTAGTTAAGATTTGGGAAGATGTGAGGAACATTCAGATGAATCAAATTTGAGAGAACATTAGAAAGGAAAAATGATATTTTCAAGACATTATTGGAAAATGAGGTGGATTTCGCTGTTTCAGAATGGCAAGGAGGGGACAAAACAAAACCAATAATTAATCTTATAATATATGAGACCAAAGGAAATTAAAGTAAAATGAATAAAAATGACTTGAGTTTGTTTTGGAATAGAGAACCTATTTAATAATGAAGCAACTACCCAGAATGAAAAGAAATATTTGGGAAGAGATGAAGAAAAGCTTGTGAAGACCAAATTTATTGAGCTCTTAAAATATGATCATGTTGCAGTGAATTTCAGAAGTTGTGATTATTGAAACTACTTACCACTTCTCTTCATTTTCATCTCGCCGAATCCTGCTGGTTAAAGAGCACACAACTTAAACTGTTGCAATGAAATTTAGAGAACATACAAAACTTCATTAAATGTCCCCCAAATCACACTGAATCTAAGAAAATCAGTTTGCTTGTCTTTCAAATGTTGCTCTCCTCTCAGCATCCATAAACCACATATGGAGTTGTAATGAAAGAAATGCTAAGTTGCAAATGTTCTAGAGATATTGTGATATTTATCTGCAATAATAATATATTTCCCACTATGCCCCTTCCTCCCTTCAGTATCCTAGCAAATACAGATGATATGTGCTATGGGACTAGGAAATCCCAATAAAACCATGATCTAAATACCTAGTTATAACTCTTAAAAAAAAAAAGAAGCAAAATCCAAAACAGGTATGTTTCCTTTTTAAAGAAAAAAATACAAGCAGATGAATTTCAGATTTTGAATATTAACATTAAAGAGATTATCCAATTCGAATGTCAGAGATGGGGTGAGAGAGAAGGAAAGGTAGGAGGACGAGGCAGTGTCACTGGAAATACATTGATAGATTAACAATGAAAAGCTTAACCAGAAGGAAACTGCCTACACATTTTTACGAGAGAAGGTTAATCTAAAATGACACCAGTCCCGAAAAGGTTAGCTGTCACATTTAATAGCAGGGGCATACAGTGGTCACTGGCTACCTAAGGGAAGAAGTTGGTAAATGACTTTCTGCAGTTCACGTACTTTCTGGAAAGATCAGCTGTTCGTTGTCTTTGGCTGGCCTGCATTAGGAAGGCTTGCCATTCCCTGCAAGGTTTTGTTAACCTAGCTCAGCAGCAGGTCCTGATTGGTCATGGGAGAATCTGGGCTAAATGGTATACATTTCCGATGATGTAAAAGTAAATTAGAGAACAGGGCAAGTTATTACACCAGAGAACGTGGGGCAATGGGGAATAATAAAAATCAGGCTACTCTAATTTCCTTTGAACAACTAAATATATACAGGTCATTATTTCCTGTAATCCGCAGGCCTCCCAGTGCAAGTCCCAGCCTCGTGTTAAAGCCTCCGAGACAAAAACAACAAAATGCAGTGTGGAGAGAAATGAAAAAGGCTGCAATGCTATTTAAAGAATAGATTAAGTACAGTTTACAGATGCTGGATTTCTTCCTATTTTGGAATGTTAAATGAAACAACCGAAGAGGAAAAGTCACCTGGTTTGAAAAATTCAGACGTTTTCCTAACAGTAATTTCATTCATGTTCCTTTGCAGCATTTGTTCCTCTACATTGCTGAGGTGGCTGAGCCACATTTTAACTTCTTTGCCAAGGCTGGATCATAAAGGGACTCAGTTTCTTCTTGAATAGGGTTTAGGCTATACTTAACATTATTTCTCTGGAGAATGTTAGTCCTTAATTTTAAGTCTATGCCCAAATTGGTCTATTTTCCTAGGACATACAGCATGCTACTTCTATAGGATGAGGAAGTTTCTTCCAGTAGGTAGGTAGGTCTATACATACCTCCCAATGTACGAGCACTTCTAGGCAATCAGAAAAGGATATGTATACATTTATGACATCCTCTGTGTTGGCAAGAGAATGACTAAGAAAGATGAAGCTTTTACTTCTGTTTAGGGCTGCATGAAACCCCTACATCCAAATTGCCAGATGAACTTGAACATGCTGATTCTTGGGCATTTAGTCAAGCTTGCTGAGAGGTGGAACCCAAGATCCATTTTAAATAAAGGCCCCAGGAGACTCTTATACATACTAAAGTTTGAAGACCATTGCTACACATTCTTCACATTCTCCACCAAACTTATCTAAAGGGATTGCTAAGGATCTTCTTTATATTTGTGTCTGGGGACATGTAAAACAAAAATCATCATGACTATACCAGGATTTGCTCTTTGCGCTATAATGTTGTGGAGGATAGAATTTTCTTCCCATGCTACTAAATTCTTTACTACTAAGCTAGCTTATAATAAAGTCCCATTGCATTTTCACATGTCCCTATTTTTTCACCTATGGAATGATGCATAATTAATGAAGCTTAACTCACATGGGGATTCTTGGCTTTCTGGTAGCTTGAACAGAACAGAGGGGCTGAGGAATGGTAGACAGTCCTCACTCTTGCAGGCTGGAATGAAGACACTAAATTCTCACCTGGTCCCAGTAAATCTCTCTGGAAAGGCTAGAAGATGTCTGATGATGACAGAGGTTAAAATAAAACTGTAGGAAACTGCAAATGTGGATCCAGGAGATCAGGCTGAAGAGATGGGGGCAATAAGTGAAAGACAAAAGGAGCAGTTTGGCCAGAAAAGTGACAATGTATATCTAAACGTGAATTTCTTTACTAAAAACTATTTAGATTATTTAAATAATTACATAAGGCATCCTATTTGACTTGGGATAGTTCCGGCCTAGGTTTCTTGTCTCATTGCAATCCTTAATTGCTCCTCTTTCACTCCCAAAGGTATTCCAGTTTAGAGTTAAAATGATATGCATGTACAGTAAAATCTAGTCCTCCCATTCCCTTTGCTGATGCCACATACCCACATTCTATCATTAGAAGATGACCAAGTCCCTTTAAGCACATCTGACTGCTTAGCCTTAGAGTAAGTTTCAGTAAGGTGATCTGAGATTGTGAAGGCAGTGACATTGGGCTAGAGAAGCACCAGGTCTCACTGGTACTAGGTGTGGAGCACAGGAAGGGTAGCAGCAAAAAGAATGGTATAGAACGGGAGATTTGGGACAAGAAAGGCAAATTGTGTCAACTTCACAAGTTTGCTTCAGGTCATTTCTGGCACTACTGAGAAACATTACTTCTGATAACATTTTTTCATAAAAAAATTATGTTTGTAATTCAGAGCACTCAAAATGTTCAGAAATTCCTTTTATCAGACCATTAAATGCACTTATTTTTATAACTATTTTCATTAACTTTTTAAACACATTTGAAAATCATACTTTTATTCTGATTTATTCATATTAACATTTATAGCAACCTTTTCCAGGTTTTTTTTTTCCCCCT
>VBSM01003200.1:3995130-4031226 GCA_008086735.1 Cheirogaleus medius | reverse complement strand
TTCACTTAATTTGCTGTTTGTTTCTAAAAAAAAATCCACCCCCACATAGGTCACTTGGAATTCATTTTGTCTACATCCTGGACTGCACGTAGGGAGGGGAAAAAAAGAAAAAAGGAAAAAAGAAAAGAAAAAAAAATGCCTGGGATCTGAAAAGAGGAATGTGGTAGGGCATGGGAATCGCAGTGTCGTGGTGGTCACCAGAGCATATTTTGGCTTGTCTTAAAACAAGCAAGCACCGTTGGACCTCTGGAATACGAGCAAATTAGTCCCGCTATCAGGCCACCTATCAGAGGCTGGACGCCTGAGAAAAAGCGTGTGGGTTTGGAGCTGCAGCCCGAGGCGTTGGCAGGCCCTTCTGTCTGCCCTGCCCGCTTTCTGACTTCCAGCGCTGCTCCGACCTCTGCCCCTACCCGGTGTACTGTTACAGTTCATTTCAATAATTAAACAGTTCGGAGATGGCAAGACTTTTGTGTTGTCAAGAGAAAATCAGGGCAGTGGCTTTTTCTTCATCCTGAAATCAAGGAGCGTTTGGGTTTAATTATATTAGCCAGTGCCTGTTCATTAATTTTCCCAATCACAGGGAGACATGTTTGCCGGGAAGATTGGCAACGGGTGAGAGTGGTTATTAAGGCAGGGCACCCTGCGAAGGAAAGGTATCCGAACTCTGACAAAATCAGACGTCTGAAATTTCAATCAAGAGCCCCTGGGTTCCGGTGGCAGCTTTACTCCCTGAAAAAAGACAGCTTCTCTCCCATCTGGAATCCCATGTCGCTCAGGGAAACCGGCTAAGTCATTGGATACCAGCTCCAAATATGCTGATTTTCCAATGCCAGAAAAATAAATGGCTCCCTCTGAACTCCAAGTAATTGGTTGATGTACCACTTTTGAAAAGTCTCTTACATCCTCACTCACTTCTGCTCAGTGAAGCTTTACCACCTCCCCACTTCCAGAAAAGAAAAAAGAAGGCAATATAATGTACTTAGTGAAACCAGCAAATTTGCCATTTTTGCTACTTTAGCAAAAATGTTAATACTTCAACTTTTTGTTAGGGATGTCTTGGAAATTCTGCTTATTTTTTTCCCCTTTGGAGAGTTTAATGTGTACCTTAATGCCCCCTTTCATTATCGGCCTGGACTTCTTCCCAGCTCTTCCCTGCTGACTCCGGACCTATCCTGGTTATTTTGTGGTCATGGCTGGCTCTTGGTCATTCAGACATGTTTGTGGCTTATAATGTATCAAATTAGATGCTACAGTCTCCTAGGTCTCCTCCCTATGCCCTGACAAAATTTGTCTTGCTCACAAATCTTTACTGCCCTCCCTATACTCTTTAATTGCCTATATGCTGTGTGGGTCTGAGAAATGCTCAATGCATATCTCTACGTACAATGAAAATGGCCAAGTCATAATAATTTAAAGGTGTCCTACTAAGGTTTCTTAATACTTGAGGATACAGTTCACCAGTGAATCTTCACCTAGACATACCTTGCAGAAAGAAACAAAGAGAAAAACAAAAACAAAAAAACAACAAAAAAACCAATTCACCAGGGAATCGCCTTGAGGTTTAGGTCCTCAGCCAGTCATGTTGCTTATCTGGGGCTCTAGAGAATGACGCAATGGCTATCATAACCCTAACTTGTACCAATTTCAGCTGAAGAGCTATATTTCTTTCCTGACTAACCAGACATTCAAATAGAGTGACTGTTAGAATTTGTATAATACTTTTCATAGGTTAGCTATAACTCCTGTAGGTTTTGAGTTTAAAAACATGGATTTTGGAGCTAGACATGTTAGGCTCACATTCTAATCCTGCATATTTCTATCTGTAGGACTTTGGGCAAGTCACCTATGATCTATCACCATTTACTCATCTGTAAAATGGACCTGATAATAGTACGTATGTCAGATGTTGTTGGAAGGATTAGATGAATAAATATGCCTATAAAACAATGTCTTGTCATAGGCAGTAAGTGTCAGTTCTTACTATTATAGCACCATGAGCCAATTTCCATTATAGCATCTAAGACTCTGGTTTGTAAATTTTATTTACCTGCTTTTATTTCTTTGTAAGCTCTTTGAGAATAAAGGCTTGAGTTCTCTTCATCTCTGTGTCCTTAGTGTATCATTGCAGTGCCATGTATAAAGTTACTCAATAAACACTTGTTAAATGGATGAATGGATGGATGACAGCTAGCTGGATAGATGGATGGGTGGGGAGATAGATGGATATATGGATAGATATATGGATATATAGCACTGGGGTTGGTCTTAAGCAATCATTTTAAGATCATAAAGGTGTCCCTTGTGACATCTCTCTTTTTATCAGTTTTTTCAGCTATTCAGATTATGGTGTCTTTCCAATCTTGGATATTCTCCATGCCTTGTTTTCCTTCTTCTTATCAAATTTTTTCCTCTTTAGTGCTTTAAATGAATGGTTATCTGATTTGATCAGTAAGTGAAAGGGACTTTATGTGCTACAACTTTTAGATAGCTTGTATATTTTATCAGAGATTTTTTTTTCCTCGCTGCTTCATTCCAAGGAAGTGACTAACATGGGAATTTAAGTAAAGCTATTAGGAAAAGTATTTTCTGTAGGAGGCTTTGGAATTTCTTTAAATCATACCCCATAAACATTTGCCTTCCCTACCTGGGGCTAACGCTGACCCTGAACAGTCCTTTGTTCCAACACATAAACAGATGAATAAACTCATTTTGGGTGAAAAGATAGGGAGCAAATATTGAAAGAGGTAAAGCCACAAGCAAGCCCCCCTAGCATATGCTGAGTTATACTTTAGCGATAGGTTGAACACTTGCAGTTTAGCCTCCCTCCCCTCTCCTTGGGGAAGTGAAGCCAGAGTGTCAATATGAAATATTCAAGTCTCACATTTTCCAGGTGTACACGAGCCAAATCTTGCAATGATGTTGGCAACATCTCACAGTTGCAAAATAATGGGGAAATTTTCAAGCGAATGATTCTCTGGCTATCTTAAGAATATCCTTTATTCCTACTTATTCTTTCAAACTTCATATTTTAACAGTGGTGGAAGGTCAAAGTGGAACTCAGACCAGTGCCACCTATTTTGCTGAGGTAACAGGTATAGAATAAGGACATTCTAAAGCTAAAAATACAATTGATGAAGCAGAACTGAATAAAAGCTCTAAAGTTGAATATTCACACTTTTGGGACATTTATTAATCAGGTTGGGGATATTACCAGTCCAAATGCCTGGCTAATGGCTGTTATTTACTAAACACATATGCAGAGCACAGTTGAAAGTACTCAAACAACAAAGGAAGGTAATGTAGGAGACAGGATACCATTGGGTCCACGTTTTCATTGTAAGCAACTCCTACTCATTGTGGATGCTCTGCAACAAGTTCATAAAAGAAGATGTAGAGGAGAAAAAGAGGGTGACATCAAGGTCACGCATGGTTAAAGAGTAAGGAAAGAAAGGGAAGTGGAAAATCAGCATAGGATGTAAAAAAGAAATAGTCACAGAGGAGAGAAAAATCCAATAATTTAAGCTGCAGTGGAAAGGAAAAAATGATCAGTGGAAGGCATAACTTGCAGAAAGAGAACAGTGTGAGAAGTAAGAGACAGAGAGAAGTTATGTTTATTATATACCTACTATATTCTGGGCAGGGTTGGCCATGTTGTAACATACCAACAATCTCTAATATAGGTATTTTTGGTCTCCATTTCATAAAAGAAGAAATGGGGACTCCTAGAGGTAAAACCATTTGCCTTAGGTCAGTGCCAAGTAAAAACAGGTCTGAGATTCCAATGCACATTATCTAGAGCCACCTGCATTTTTTTTTTGTGCCTTCTGCACTTTTTCCTGTACCTTCCAACTTGGAAAGTGCTTTTGATTGGGCTAACATGTTCTTTAGTTTCCTAAAAAATGGTGGAGCCTCCAGAGGGAATAGGATGGTGTGGTGGAAAGGAAGCTGTCATGGGAATGATGGATCCCTTAGTTCCAGTACAAGCTTTGTCACTAAGTAGCTATGTGCTTTTAGCCACCAGTCTAGGCCGCTTTCTTCCTCATCTGTTTAATGAGGGGCTAGGGACTCAATGTTGTACTTAAGGTAGCTGTTGGCTCCAATATGCTATGGTTCAATGGAAATAAAGGAATGTGAACATAACTAGCAAGGGCTGGGTTCTAGAAATAGTATATAAATATACTCCCACCAAGTAAGGACTGTTAAGGTCATTAGGAGAAGTGCTTTAAATTTACATTACATTAAGTAGATGCAAAAAAAAGTACACGAGAATATTGAACAAATATGAAATTCAGAAGACAGATATTTCAAAACTTTTTGGAAAGCGTTTGAAGGGAAGTCAGTAGGAGAAAGGTTGAATCAAAGTTTTTCCCTCTTTGGGGAAAGAGCTACACTGCAGATATTCCTTTCCTTGTAACAGAATTGTGTACTGACTTCAGAATATAGGGCTACTTGTAGTATTTTTCCCCCTCACTCTACTAATTTCAATCTGCTAATTTCAGATTATATTCCTAGCTAAGTAATTTCATATCCTTTGTTTATTTTATAACTGGCTATAAGTAGTTAAACATAAACAATTAATCTCATACATCTTTGTACTCAACTCAGAGACTACTAAACTAAACAACACAGTTATAATAATTATATGTTGCTTAATCATCAGACCTTATATATGTAACACACTTTATAAAGTTCTAAGCTATTTTCTATATATCAAAACCTTTCTAGGTTTTTTTATGCAACAAGGTTGGTATGGATGAGTAAGATTAAATTATAAATATGTTATAAAATTTGATTCTCACACAATTGCATAAAGAAGATAAAGTAGATTTTGTTATTCTCATATATATATGATAAATCCGAGGCACAGAGAGGCTAACATTCTTGCCTCAGTTTATGAAGTTAATTCGTGAAAATATGAGTCTACAATCCAGGTGCTCTAACTCCAGATCAAGTTCTCCCTTGACTATGGCCTGCTAATGTTCTCCTTTGTGCTCAGGTAGCCTTGGGGACATAACAAAAGTGAAGCATCAGAGAAAGTTTGGAATAGAAGACAGAGAATAGAATTTAAATATTTATTAATAACTCTGGGTGCTAATGTGAACTTAACCATGAAGAAACTTTTTCTTCACTCATAAAATGTGGATGATTACCCATAACCTGAGAGGTTGTTGTCCAAAAGAAATAAGATTATCAATTTAAAAATAATTTCATAATTATAATTTCATAATTATATAGTAGATACATATTACCCACATTATTATGAATATGGAGCTAAATCATCAATTATCTATATTTTTATATAGTAATAGCATAAAAATTTTATATAACTTCAAATTTATTATTTCATGTAATTTTAATACAGTTTACTTTCAGTAATATAACATGGCCATGATATCATAAGAAAAAGAAACATTTTAAAATTCACCTTGTCTATCCCTAGACTGTATCTTCTTTTGCCTGTTTGCAGAGACACAGCACAATTCTCTGATAAGTGGTTCTTAATGTGTGACTCCCCAACCCTCAGCATCAGGATCATCTGGGAACTTGACAGAAAGGGAGGTTCTAGGGTCTCTCCTCAGACATATCGAATCAGAAACTCTGAAGTTCAGGTCCAGCAATCTGTGTTTTAACAAGCTCTCCAGGTGATTCTGACCCACACTGAAGTTGGAGAACAAATGCCTTAGATTAGTGTAAAGCACCCTCCTGAAGTATGATAAATCCTGGGAAATCCACAAATAGTCATTGAATGGCTACTAAATGCAAGATACTGTGCACACCGATTAGAAAAATAAATGAATAAAGGAGATCTTACGATTCTTGCTTCAGGGTTTAAAAGAGAAATAGGGAAGGAGAAAGGACTGGCTCAAGTTGTATAAACTTTAAATTTAAAATCAGCTCATCTGGGTTAGAAATGGCAAGTAATTCAATTCAGGACAGAAGGACTTTCTTGTTATGTAACATTTGAGACATATTCCACACCACCAAGAGCAGGGTCTTCACAGGATGTGATTGTCTTTCCGATTAGCATCATAGATTAGGAGCATACCAAAAATGACTTAAATTTCTGAGAGAGAAAGAAAAAGAAAGGGGGCAGGGGGAGAGAGAATATTCAGTCACAACAAGATCTTTCTCTGAAGGGAAAGTAGGACATTTTTGTTCTGCTCAGCACCTTGAGCAAATCTGAGTTGGAAGAGGACTGGAGGCAGAAAGCGAGAGACTACAAAAGAGGAGACAGACATTTTTGTCTTACCTGCAAAGTAGAGCAAGTGGAAAAAAACAAAACCAAACCTTAGTCATCGCCCAGGCCAACTGCATTACTGTGCGGGGGTAGGGGGGTGACAGGTGATGGGAGGGTTCAGTCAGGTGTGTGGGGGGGAGAAACTGTTACTCTCCCTAGCACTTCTCCCAAATCTGTGCTATCAGGAAGCTATTTGGCTGTAGACACTTCCAACTATGTTGAAGCCATAAAATAACTGCAGTCACACCTTCACAATGTATAATTATTTATGTGTTTTTTAATAACTTTCATAAATTTGCAATGAATACAATCCAGACAAGAATATTCAGAAGATACAAACAAACAAATAGATTTCTAATGTTAACAGTCTCTCCACACAACCCATCGGTTTGCCTTGCTCACCCACTTTGGAAATCACTAGTTGACATTAAGGGGAGGTTGCAGTGGGAGAGGAAAGATGGATCTGCTCATTATGTCCTCAAGCATCAGTGACCTAGACATGTATAGATTGTAATTTTTGATAGTTAATATATATTTCAATCTGCTAGGTCCTCTATCAACTAACAAACCCATTATTCCCCTCCCCAACAAAGTCTGTCCCGATGCTTTCTCACTAGTTTGCTTCAGAATCCAGCATAGCTTCTTCTAGTGGTGGGTGATCACCGTGACGTATACGGAGAGGAATATCCAAAAGCAGTCGAAACTGACTACACAGAAAGCAGTCTTATTTAGCTGCACACAATACCCCACTACTCATAAACCCACAGTTCTCTAAACAGAACAAAACCCAAGAGTTGCAATGTGTGTGTGGTTGCTTTGGGCAGGTGCAAGGCTAAGGGGAAATTGTTTTGAGGAGTCCAAGACAGGTTTAAAGGTATATCTTTAAACAACAATTTAGTGAGCAAGAATTTGGACAATGCCAGAAACTGGAGGCAGAAATGACTCATAATAATTTGAAGAAACCTTGAGTAGGTTTTTGGATTAATCTTTATTTCTGTTATGTGATGTTTTCATGCGTGTGTATGTGCGTGTGCAGCATGGGGCAGAAACGTCGAGGAGGAGGTTTTGTTGGAGAGAAAACAATAAGAAATATTAACTCAGTTTGATCTAGAAAAAAGAGCCAGGCAGCCAGGACTGAGTTCTTAGGTCAGGTGTCCTCAAACTTTTTAAACAGGGGGCTAGTTCACTGTCCCTCAGACCGTTGGAGGGCCGGACTATAGTTTAAAAAAAACTATGAACAAATTCCTATGCACACTACACATATCTTATTTTGAAGTAAAAAAACAAACAGGCAAAAACACCCGCATGTGGCCCGTGGGCCGTAGTTTGAGGACACCTGTCTTAGGTTCTCCAGGCTGGGGACCTGACCTATCAGGGGAAGAGGATAGCTCACCTATACTGTATTTATAATCATGAACACAAGGCAGCCGATCAAGAGCCTTTCCTAGGTATTTGTTTTGAGACTGAATCTCCTCTTTGAATAATGAATTGCCTCAGTTTAATGCCTGTTTCATGGCTTAGTTTATGCCCAGGATTGAGCCATTCAAACCCTTCTACCCCGTGCCCTTCCCACGTACCTTGCATACACTCTCGTTACTTTGGCAAGGTGATTGTGTGGCTGAGATCAGGATCACTGAATCCAGCTGCCTATCTCTGCTGTATGAGTTCAAAGAGTATATGTAGAAGAAAAAACACACTAGATAAATATACCCTTATTACTTATTTCAGAGGGAAACCAATGTAGCCTGTTTATGGTGAACCAAACTGATCCACATGTGGGCCTGTAGGATTCCTTTTGACTATATTAAATTAGAAGAGAGAAGATCCTAAATCCCATCAGTATTATGGGAGGGCAGAGTGAAATAAGGTGCAATTCAATAGAAAGATTGTACACAAGATAATTTTCTAGATAGAATTAGCAGCTTTTAATGACATCTCACCTCTCAGGAAGAAACCAAACCCTCCAGCTATCCCCAGTGCAGGTATTGAGGATGGAATGAGAGTTTGGGGAAGAAGGGTCAAGTACGGTGACTATATTCCATTCTATAGTTTATAACAGAGTAGAGTGCATTTTAAAAATTTGTCTGAAAATTACCACTTTGAAAAGTCAATGGGAATCTTCAAGTAGTAAATCCGTATGTATTTGGGAAGTAGAAGATGAGCCTAACTGAAGATAAAATATTGTCTTCTACTATGATATTGAATTGAGAATCAATTCTGCCATCACACTTGGACCAAGTATAGAGACGTGTTCTTCCCAATATTCACATCAGAAAGGTTATTTTGCAGAGGCTTTTTGATTGCTAAGTCTTCACATTCCTGATCCAAGGATGCAAAACACACATTTCATCTCAGGTTTCAGCTCTGCTGTCTTGGTGGTGACTTCCTAGAGCATATATTGAAAATGAATCATATGCCATGAGATTTTCATGATGAATTTGCAATGTTTCCTGTTGTTATGGAAAAAGGGAGTGGTAGTGTGTATTCATGTATTTGACATTCAAGAAGAATAGGAGTAGAAGGTGAAAAGGAAAGAGGAAAATATTTGGACGTTTGTGGTGTGTGCAGAAAGAATGGTGAAACAGGAATACCATTTGAAGAAATGGAAGATTCCCAAGGAGAGGGCAAGGCTTATGCCTGAAGATAACATGACAAGAAAGGCTCAGATACTTGACCTAAAACAATTTTAATATTTTGGTATGAAAAACTCCCAAATCTATACACACTTGAAAGGTACTAAGCACAAGCTCAAACAAGAACAAGTTTGTGGCTGTTTGATGTAGGACAAATTCAGGACGGAGTGGTTGGAGCCCTAGGAGTGAGTTTTCCCAAAGGATTATAAAAGGACGCAGGGCTGGGCCAGGGCACATTCCTTCTCATGTTCTCCTTTACCTTTTCCCAGCTTCCTTTCTCATGTCTCTTGTTGTTTATGCTGAATATTTAAGGCTTCTTCCTTTTAACAAATTCTTTAGCCTTTGACTTGCCTGTCACCACGGAGTTTTATGCTTTTGTTATAAGGCAGTGAGCTTGCTCCACACACAGTCCAAATTGAGCAAAAACCCCTTCAAAAGCCCCCCAAATGATGGCATTGTCTGTTTTAATGTATGCTTAGAGAATGAAACAATCTGTTTCATTCCTTGTGTTAAAACAGCTGGAATGAAATGAATAGAGGGGGCTGAGCAGTTCTGCAAAATCTTTGATAATAGAGAAGTACAAGTGTTCCCCGTCAGCAGTAGGATGATAATTTCTCCGGTATGAATGATGTAACCAAGTGGCTGTATATTACTGCCCCATTCTTTCTGGTCCCAAGGCACCCTTGGAAACGCAATGCTACATCTCAATGGGATTTTCCAGTACAAAGATTCTTTTCAAATAACATAATTGTGGATACACACCACTCCTACAGAGGTAAGTATACTGAAGATGTGCCAAAACATTAGGGCAGAAATTCAGTTCCCATGGCACACTAGCAGGAATCCAACCATTTGCAGCAATAAATAAAATTTTTGTAGACTCTGAGAATATAAAGTATGCACTCTCTATAAGACTCAAACTGCTTGTTTGTTTGTTTTGGAGTAAAACAACCTGATAAATGGCACAAGGGAGAAAAGTCTACAGGGATGCAGAATATTTTTGTTCCATAGCTGAAAATGGTATATTTCTGTTGCTCTCAAATATGTGAAGCCAATAGATGATGAGTAATTAAATAATGAGATAACAATTCTTTACACAATATTGATTGAACTTTTACTTTCTCGATGGTCTGAGACTATGTAAACAAAATGAACAAACAAGCAAAATAAAAACAACAACAATAAAATAATTGTCCGATCTAAGCGTCAATCAAAATGAAGTCTAGGAGAAAAGAGTAGCATAACAGATAGAGAAAAAAATGGGTGAAAATAAATAGTTGGGTGTCAGATTGCTAGAAATTATTCTATATGTACAGTAGTTGAATAAACTTGCCATTGAAAATGTGGAGCTCTACTATATAGAACATATAATAATAATAGGCATGGTTTAGATGATTTCAGAAGAAAAATTAGAACCAATGAGTAAGATATACAGGGGCAGATACCAGCTCAAGATAAAATAAAAATTAACTACTTTTACCCAACAGTAGTAATAACCATCATGACTGGGAGTTCTCAAGCAGAGGTGCTAATAAGAAAGACCAAAGGACTCCCTGAATTTCCCAGGCTATGATCGTGAAGCTATGTCAGGTATAGTTTGTACATGTGGATGTTTATTCCCTTAGGAGCACTATGAAGAATAAAATATAAGACACTTCTGTTAGGAAGTGGGAGGTAAGAAGGGGTCTGGAGTGTGTTGGTCACTGTTCAGAACTTTAGTAGATGATGGTTTTGATCTAACATTCGTTCACCCTCTTTTTTATACTAAAATCATTCGCATTTTCCTACGAAAACCAACTCTCTGCTACATTTAATTCATTCAGTTGAGATTCCCCAGTTTCAGGGGAAATCTTGTGACGTGGATCCACTCAATAAAATCATTTCCTCCCATGGCTACAGTGATTGGTTGAGCAATGTGTGTGTGACTCACAGCCAGCCAGTTAGAGCCAAAGAAGCCTATTGAGTCTCTATGCTGCCATTGTTCAGAGGTTACAGCAAAAGCCTAGAGCTACTGGAAATCATCTTGTCATTACGACAGAAGAGTCAGTGTGAAAATAAAGTTAACCCAAAATGAAGCAGAGCTGAGAAAGGGGAAGAATAAAGAGAAAGACAAATTTATGTAAGCTCTTGAAACCAGTCATACTTAAAACTAACTGGAACTTTTCATTCTGTGAGCATCTCTTCCCATACATCACTGTTTTACCATGCCCAAGTTGGTTTCCAGTGGTATGCAACCAAAATGTTCTGATTAATACATGGATGTCAAGTGAGAACAAAGATGTGAGGTCCTTGGACAGTCAGCAGTCTCCAACGGCCAGGAGAAGGGCGATGGCAAACTTGGCTGCCTCATGCTTTTGTCTAAGAGCCATTCCTGAGTGCCACACACTATTAACCTTAACCAGATTCTCTCTTCCTGTCATTGACTGAATCTTATTTTTTTTTCTCTCCACCTCTGCTAAATAATTTTATTTCTTCATAGCCTTTCCAAGCCAATCACATCTGATTTCAGGCATTCTGGACTTCAAGACATCTTATTTTTTACATGCCCAAATACACAGGTGTAATTTGGTACAATGGAAAAAAATTGACAATTAAATTGATTTAAAATGCTTACCTGTTACTGTCTTGCTAGATTTGGCATATTTCCATTTCTTAAATTCTTATATTGAGTTAAGTATTTATGTTATTTATTGAATTATGTACTGTCTTTGTGTTTCATTTGAATACGCTAGAGAGGGAATTAAGTTATAAATGTTTAGAATGATGCACTATTTACATAATTATTTTATTTCTATTTTGAAACTATCTTGGTAACTTAAATTCTCCTTAAAATACTTTGGTCAGATTTCTGGTACTTTTTTTTAATTTGCAAAGGAATTTAATACAATTTGATTAGATAAAATTTCTAGTACATAATGCATATTTAAGCAATTATTTTTTCTATTTTGTTTCTAATAGATAGTGCCTTGCAGTAACAGATGACAGCATCATAATAAAGTTAGAGGAAGTAAGAAAAGTAGAATTTAGAAGGCCAGTATCTTAAGGTAGGAAAATGGTTTTTCAATATCTCACTTCTAGTTGAAAAAATAAAGCTGAATAACTCTACTTTACAAAAGAAAGAAAACCAGTAACCTCTTTCTTCCCCTTGGATTTCAGTGCTTTTTAATTTTGTAAATAGTAAGCTATGTATAGAGAACAATAGTACATGTTCTGTATTGTGGAGCTAAAAGACCAAATTGCTGGCAAGCACAAGTGACTGGCCCAGGGTCCCAGCCCCTCTAGTCCCATCTGTCTACTCTTTGAGCAGAAGGCAGCCATATCCTGGGCTTACCTAGAGTTTACAGCCATCCCTAAAGCTAATTATTCTGAAGTTTGGTCACTTTTAGAAGGAATTTTAATCAACAAATGGCTCCAAAGGGAACAGAACTGTTACTTAGTTTCCCACTCAATTCCATTCTGACACTTTTGAATAAAAAAAGGAGAACCTCATTTTAGTTATCCCAGCCTGCTTTCTGAGATAAGCATAAGTTTGTTCATATGAATTATCTCATTTAAGCATTTTTTTTTCTGTTAAAGATAGCTACACCACATAATTCTATGGTTTAGATTCTTGTTTCCAAAAGGCTTTAAACATGAGCCTCTTCTTGCCTTAATTTAATCTGTCAAATACAAACTCAGCTACAAGGTCCTATAACTTTGGATAAGAATACACTAAACCTAGGACATTATAGTTGAGAGTTGTGACAGCAAAAATATAAAAGTATTACTTTTATTTCAGGATTTATACAGATTACATCCATGGCAGATTCAAATAAACTAGCAATAATCTTTTCCTTGTGACCTTATCCGTGGTCTTCACCCGCTCCCTAACAATAGTACTCTACAAATCCAAAGAGCCAAAATAAAAGTCAAATTGTGGTTTAGATATTAGAATTACTTAAATGTGTGTAGTTTAAAGAATCTGATTTAGAATTCAGGGGCTATGGGATTTAGTCCTGGCTCTGCCTCTAGCCTCTGGTCTCTGACAATAGGCAGTCTAGATCGTGGCTTCTCAGACTTGAGTGAGTATTGGAATCATGGGTGAAGCATCTTAAAAATGCAGATACCTGAGTAGAGATTCTGATTCAGCAGGTCTGGCGTGGAGCTCATGCATCTGCATTCCAAGTGAGGCTGATGTGTTGCTCTTCGAAAAAATCACTGGTCTAGCCAGTGATTCAGTTATTCTTATGTTTACAACGCAGAGATCCAATAGACCTGTCAATTATAGCCCTGCAAAGTAAAAGATGACGAGAATTTCCACTATGTAAAGGAGAAAAGATGTCAGTTTAGAAGTTCCATCCTTTAACATATTAGTGAAAGATTTCCTGAGTCTCACAAGCACACTGTGAGAAATGTAGAATGCATATTGGCGCCATGGTTCATATGTGGAAATAGAAGCATTGGATATTTGTATGTCTAAAGGTATCCAGCTGCATAATAGGAGAGTTAGGATTAATCTAGTCTCTCCACTCAGTCCAATTTTCTTCTGTTTATCCTTCACAACTTTGTCTAAGTGAACAATAACCCCTCTATAGCCTGTAATTATTCATGGTATTTGGGAGACTGATTCTGTCTTCCTTAGATCACACATATCTCTTGAACATAGTTTTGTAGCAGAGGCAGGTAATAGTTAAAAAATGAAGAAGAAGAAACAAAACATAAAAAACTCATATGATGTGGAACAAGTCACTTTTCATCTTTGAAATTATCAACAGTTCTACTAAGACAGCCACAGTCTGGACTCTTCTGCAAGAAAACTCAACCCCTATATGCTCTGGTGGTGCAATTTTTTTTCTTTCATTAATTGAGATGAGACACCAGCTACAAGCAGATTCAGCTAACACTGCAGTTCTCTACCTTCTGTCTGAACCTAATTACTGTCCCACACCACCAACTGTTTGCTCTTACCTCACCTTCAGTATCTCAGCTGCTAGAGAGTAAATCCCCAAACATTCTCTGATTAAGTTCTTATTTCATGCTTGTAAGTGAATATTGAGATGCTAAGCCAGAAGGTGGAAGCATTGTTAGTGACAACGAAAATTAAAAACAAAGTGAGAATTAATTTGTTCCTATAGCTGTCAATGGGGACTCCTCCAAGGAAATGCCGGTATATAACTCCAGTCGCTGTACTGTGCTAACAGGGATTGTATCCAGTTGCTCATCTTCAATAAATACTATCATAGAAATTTGACATACAAAGGGATTTCAGGACATCCAACATGTTGGACCTCGTGATGCTTTTGTTTTATTTTTTGTTTCAGATATATTTTTAAAATACTTTCACCCAGCAGTTTTGCTGCTCTTAAATATTAAAACAACCTACAAGTGATATTATTTGATTTTCACGTTTTCACTTGTTTCTTTTAGCTTATTCTTTTAAATCTTTAATTTGGCAAATTGATTTTGAAATACATTTCCAAAGGTCATACAAGGGCAAATAAATGACAGAATACATTTTGCAAAGTGGTTCCCTGACTTGTACTTTATAAATCAGTAAAATTAGATAAAAAATGAGGCTGAGATAGAGTTAACAATTTTCTGTGTAATAAAGAAACTATTGAATATACAATATCTCTTACTTTAACTCCCTCATTTATCAACAGTATGGGCTTTTAAAAAATAAAGTAGAAAAATATAAGTCAAAATTTCAAAAAATGAGCTTTTTAAAAATTATAATACAGTGTCTTTTGTTCTTTTTGTTCAAGATGTATCCCTAAAAAATTATGAATAGCCTAGAAATACTACAAACCACTGTGGAAAGAAGAGAGAGTCTATTATTTAATATATTCTCAGTCCAGGATCCAGCACATGATAGGCATGCCGAAGGGGTGATTTTGTAACTGGACATGCAGAATTTCAGAGTTCTCGGGAAACATGATCTACTCAGGGACTCAGTGAATATCTGTTCACAACTTTTGACTGTTTTCTAATTGGATTGCTTGATTTTTTTACTGGTGAATTTTGAGAGTTCTTAAAATTCATTTTATAGTGATGGAAATGTTGGATTAGTCTTCTTTTGTAAGATATATGGCTTGCAATTTTTTTCTCCAAATCTGTAGGTTCTCTTTAGTTTCTTAATAGCATCTTCTGTAGAGCAAAAGTTTTTAACTTTGATGAAATAGAATCAATCCACTTTTCCTTCCATGAATCATACTTTTAAATTCCAAAGATTTTCTTCTATTTTTTTATGTTTTATAGTTTTGTGTGTTACATTTAAGCCCATTATGCATTGCTTTTTTCTGTAAGATGTGAGGTTTAGGTCAAAGTTCATACTTTTGCCTATGGATGTCTAATTGCTCCACTACCTTTTGTTGTAAAGGCTATCCTTCATTAAATTCCTTTTATATCTTTGTTAAAAATCAAATCAGCATATTTGTGTGGATCTAATTCTGGGCTTTCTATTATGTTCCAATGGCTTATGTCTCAACACCAATGCCATACAGTCTTAAATATTGTAGTTATAAAATGTCTTGTAATCAGGTAGACTTATTCCTCACCTTTCATTCTCTTTTTTTTCAAAATTGTGTTAGCTATGCTAGTTCCTTTGCTTTTTTATATAAATGTTACAATAATCTTCTTTATATCTACTAAAGAATTTTCTTGCATTTTAACAGAAATTGCATTAAACCTGTATCATTTAGAGTGAAGTGATATCTTTACTATGTGGAGTCTTCCAACACATGAACATTCTGTATCTATTTATTGTATTTAGATCTTTTATGATTTCTTTCATCAGCATATTTTCAGCATTTAAATCTTGTACATATTGTTTTACATTTATATCTAATTATTTCTTCTCTTTTTGTCAGAAATTATAAATGGTATTGTATCTTTAATGTTGATACACATGTGTTCATTGGTACTCTATAGAAATTAATTTGGGGGCGTCTATTTTGTACCCCAACAACTTGCTGAAGTCCCATAGTCTTTAGTTGCATCTTTGTACTTTTTGATGTAGACAGTGATATCATCTGCAAAGAACAGTTTTTTTTTTCTTTCTAATCTGTATGATATTTATTTCCTCTTTTCTTACTGCACTGGCTAAGAGTTCCATCACTATGTTGAATAAGAGTGGTGAAAGCAAATACCCTTGCCTTATTTCTGATCTTAGGAGAAAAGTATTCAACTCTTCACCATTAAGTATAAGATTACCCATAAGGGTTTTTTGGTTGCTCTTTATCAAACTGAAGAATTTCCCTTTGATTTCTATTTTTCTGGGAGGATTTTTTTTTTCTATGAATGTGTGTTAAATTTTATCAAAATTTTTTTCTGTATTGATTGATATGATTTTATGTTTTTTTCTTCTTTAGCCTGTTAATATGGTGGATTTTATTAATAATTTTTTGAATATTGAACCAATCTTGCATCATGTAATAAACATCACTCGGTCAGGGCATTCAATTATTTTAATATATTGCTGTATATAAATTTTCATAGAATCTTTATTCCTAACAACCAGATAATAACCCAGATGTCCTTCAGTATATGAGTGGTTAAATCATGTCCTTCAGTGTATGAATGGTTAAATCATCTGTGATACATGGAATACTTCTCAGCAATAAAAAGAATGAACTATTGAGACACAGAAAAACTTGGATAAATCTCCAGAGAATTACACTGAATGAAGAAGTCAAACTCTAAAAGTTACACACTGTATGGTTCTATTTATAAAAATTCTTGAAATGACAAATTATGCAAATGAAGAACAGATTAGTGATTGCCATTGGTTTAAGAATGAGTGGTAGTGTCTACGGCCACACCAGCCTGAACGCGCCCGATCTCGTCTGATCTCGGAAGAATGGGTGGTAGGGACTATGAGAGGAAACATGAATGATTCGTGTAGTGATAAAAATTTTATTTTGACTGTATCAATATCAATATTCTGGTTCTGACATGATTTGACAGTTTTGCAAGATGATACCATTGGGGATAACCGGGCAAAGGGAACATGGGGTCTCTATGTATTATTTCTTACACCTTTGTGTGTTTATATGATTTTCTCAAAGTAAAAAAATAGTTTAATTAAAAAAAAGTTATAGAAACAAATTCATCTTTCTCATAAATCTCAATAAATGTGAATGGCTTGAACTATCCACTGAAGAGATATAGGCTGGCTGAATGGATAAAAAAATACAACCCAAGTATCTGCTGTCTCCAGGAAACACATCTAACCCACAAGGACTCCTTCACACTCAAGGTGAAGTGATGGAAAACAATATTCTATGCAAATGGAAACCAAAAGAAAGCTGGCATACCCATTCTCACATCAGATAACATAGACTTTAAATCAACAAAAGTAAAGAAAGATGAAGACAGTAATACATAATGGTGAAGGGAACAATTCAACAAGAAGACTTAGCGATCCTAAATATTTATGCACCTAACTAGGAGCACCCAGATACATAAAGCAAATCCTACTTGATCTGAACAAAATGATAAACAGCAAGGCCACAATAGCTGGAGACATTAACACCCCACTGACAACACTGGATGGATCCTCCAAACAGAAAATAAACAAAGAAACAATGGGCTCAAACAGAACTCTAAAACAAATGGACCTGACTGACATCTACAGATCATTCCATCCGAAAAACACTGAATATAACTTCTTCTTTTCAGCTAATGAATTTTTTCCTAAAATTGATCACATTTTAGGCCACAAAACAGATCTCAACAAATTTTTAAAAATATAAATTATCCCATGTATCTTCTCAGACTGCAGTGGAATAAAATTAGAAATCAATTGCAACAAAAACGTGGAGGGGGGAGGTGGGGTGGGTATATACATACATAATGAGTGTGATGCACATCATCTGGTGGATGGACATGCTTGAAGCTCTGACTCAAGGGGGGAGGGGGGCAAGGGAAATATACATAAAGTCATGGAAATTAAACAACCTACTACTGAATGATTGTTGGATCAAGCAGGAGATAAAGATGGAAATCAAAAGATTCTTTGAACTAAATGATAATGGGGCCACAAGTTATGAAAATCTGTGAGACACAGCTAAAGCAGTCCTGAGAGGAAAACTCATAGCCTTAAATGCGCACATCCAAAAGACAGAAAGATCACAAATCAACAATCTAATGAATCATCTCAAGGAACTGGAAAAGGAAGAACAAACCAATCCTAAGCCCAGCAGAAGAAAAGAAATAACCAAGATCAGAGCAGAACTAAATGATATTGAGAATAAAAGAGCAATCCAGAAGATTAATGAAACAAAAAGTTGGTTCTTTGAAAAGATAAACAAAATTGACAGATCTCTTGTTAGATTGACCATAAGCAGAAAGGAAAGGACTTTAAAAAGCTCAATTAGAAATGAAATAGGAGACGTTACAACTAATGTCACAGAAATACAAAACATCATCTTTGAATACTATAAACATCTCTAGGTATATAAACTTGAAAACAAGGAGGAACTATACAAATTCTTAGAAATACACAAACTCCTTAGCTCAATGGGGAAGAAATAGAAATCCTGAACAGATCAATATCAAACACCAAAATTGAAGCAGCAATGAAAAATATTCCAGCAAAAAAAAAGTTCCAGACAAGACAGTTTCACACCCAAATTTTACCAAACCTACAAAAAAGGACTCATACCTATACTGCATAAATTATTCCATAACATTGTGAAAGAAGGGATCCTCCTCACCTCATTTTATAAAGCCAATATCACCTTGATACTAAAGCCAGGAAAAGACGCAACAAAAAAAGAATACTATAGACCAATATCCCTTATGAATATAGTTGCAAAATTTCTCAATAAAATCTTAGCAAACTGATTTAAACTACATATCAAAAAAATAATTCACCATGACTAAGTGGGCTTCATTCCAGAGAATCAAGGATGGATCAACATACACAAATCTATAAATGCAATTTTTCATATAAATAGAAGCAAAAACAAAGACCATATGATCCTCTCAATAGATGCAGAAAAAGCATTTGACAACATTCAGCACCCTTTTATGATAAGAACTATTAACAAAATAGGCATAGAAGGGATATACCTCAAAATTACTAAAGCCACATATAACAAATCCACAGCCAATATCATACTAAATGAGGAAAAATTGAAAGCATTCCCACTTAAAACTGGAACCAGACAAAATTGCCCACTATCACCACTTCTATTCAACATAGTGCTGGAAGTCCTTGCCAGAGCAATCAGACAAGTGCAAGCAAGCAAGTGTATCTAAATGGGAAAAGAAGAAGTCAAACTATCACCATTTGCTGACAACATGACCTTATATCTAGAAAACCCCAAGATTCAATCAAGAGTCTCCTGGAATTGATAAATGAATTCATCAAAGTCTCAGGCTACACAATCAATAGCTTTCATATATGCCAATAACAGTCAAACTGAGAATCAAATCAAAGATGCAAACCTTTCACAATAGCAACAAAGAAAATAAAATACCTAGGAATATATTTAACTAAGGAGGTGAGAGAGGTCTATAGGGAGAACTTTGAAACACTGAGGAAAGAAATTGCGGAGGATGTAAACAGATGGAAAAATGTGCTCATGCTCATGGATTAGCAGAATCAACATTATTAAAATGTCTATACTACTTAAAGTGATTTACAGATTCAATGTGATCCCCATTAAAATACCAATGCTATTTTTTGCAGACCTTGAGAAAATAGTTCTATGCTTCATGTGGAATCAGAAAAAACCGTGAATAGCTAATGCAATCCTATGTAAAAAGAATAAATCAGGAGACATCACTTTACCAGACTTCAAGCTATACAACAAGGCTGTAGTAAACAAAACAGCATGGGACTGGCACAAAAACAGAGACATAGATCTATGGATTAGAACAGAGGACACAGATACATCCTCATATTGCCATCTGATCTTTGACAAAGTAGACAAAAACATACACTGTGCTAAAGAATCCCTATTAAATAAATGGTGCTGGGAAAATTAGATAACCACATGTAGAATACTGAAACAGGATCCACATCTCTCACTTCTCACAAAAATTACTTCACAATGGATAACAGACTTAAACCTAAGGCATGAAACTATAAGAATTCTAGAAGAAAATGTCAGAAAAACTATTCTAGATGTTGGCCTAGACAAAGAATTTATGAAGAAAACCCCAAAAGCAATCACAGCAACAACAAAAATGAATGGGACCTGATCAAATTAGAAAGCTTCTGCACAGCTAAGGACACAATCAATAGAGCAAATAGACAATTTGCAGAATTGGAGAAAATATTTGCATGTTATACATCTGATAAATGGCTGATAACCAGAATCTACAAAGAATTCAAACAAATCAACAAGAAAAAATCAATCAGCCCCATTAAAAAGTGGGCCAAAGACATGAACAGAAACTTTTCAAAAGAAGATAGACTAATGGCCAAGAAAAAATGCTCAACACTTCTAATCATCAAAAAAATGCAAATCAAAACCACAAAGTGATATCACCTAACTCCAGAGAGAGTGATTTTTATCAAAAAGTCCCAAAACAACAAATACTGGCAAGGATGCGGAGAGAAAGGTACACTCATACACTGTTGGTGGGACTGTCAACTAGTACAACCTCTGTGGAAAGTAGTATGGAGATACTTCAAAGAACTAAAAGTAGTCCTACAATTTGATCCAGCAATCCCACTACTAGATATTTACCAAAGGAAAAAAAGCCATTTTATAAAAAAGACATGTGCACTCAAATGTTTATGGCAGTACAATTCACAATTGCAAAGATGTGGAATCAACCCAAATAACCTTCAATATATGAGTGAATTAATAAATTATGGTATATATACACCATGGAGCATTACTTAGCCATAAAAAATGTAGATGTAGTTGTTTTGTAACAACCTGAATGGAACTGGAGGCCATTCTTCTTAGTGTAGTATTACAAGAATTTAAAAACAAACACCACATGTACTCAATACTAAATTGAAACTAATCGATCACCACTTATGTGCACATATGGAAGTAGAATTCAAGGGAAATCAAGTAGGTGGTAGGGGCGAGAAGGGGATGGATAAATTCACACTTAATGGGTACAATGCACACTAACTGGCTAAAGGGCACACATAATTTTGATTCAAACTATACAAAAGCAAATTATGTAACCAAAATGTATGTACCCCCATAAAATCCTGAAAAAAAATTGAATTGACTTGTTTCAGGAATCTTCCCTGTATCACATTTGAAATAATACTTGAATGTATAGTCTTATCTAAATGATCTGAACATTTTATTTTAGACAGTATTAATAAATGTGGCTGGTAAGAAAAGACATTTTTTCATAAATGTTGTATAAGATTTTCTTTGGAAGTTTTTAAAAAAATCAACAGTTATTATATCTGTTAATGTTTTGAATTTGTTCTTATGATAGGTAAATAACATAAAGAAATATGAGATTAAATATTTTCATTAGATCCATTAAAGATGTAACTCCAGGTCTATTCCAATTTACCCCAGTGTATGTTTCAAAGAAATCAAAATTTTCACGCTAAGAGGGAAAAATTTCATAAGACATAATTTTTAAAATCACTGTTTTGTAACTTCTAGTATACTCATTATCTATGTAACATCTATACCAAAACTTGCATGAATATTTTGTTAGGGAATTTTTTAATGGTTGTCTTAGGCTGATAACACTGGGACACATTTATAACTTCACTAAATATTAATTTATAAAAAACCAGTTCAAATGGAGAATCAGATATTAAGTGGACCCTGATAGCTAACACATAGCACCAGCCATGAAACGTCTTTGCCTCACAAAATACCTCCTAAAAATATTACTCTGCATCTACTAAAAACTCTATCTACCAGTTTATAGGAAACATAAGGATGGAGAAAGAGATCAAGGGACAAATAAGAAAATAATAAGTCAAATCAAGAATAAGAAAAATTCACCATAAATAATGACCTAATTTATTCAACAATAAAGTTTCAATTGTTAAGGAGTAAATGAAATTTAAGTGACATATAAACCAAATGAAAAGTGTAAATCTTGTTTGTATTCTGACTGAACACATCATGAAAAAGTTAAGGGAAATTTAAGTGTGGGCTGGATCATGATGATATTTAGAAATATTTGTTTAATGATTTAAATGTTTGATGTCATTGTGGTTCTGTTTAAAATGATACTTATTTTTTAGAAATATGTATTGAACTGCTTATGGGTGAAATGATATGATGTTTGGAATTTGCTTTAAAACAGTTCATCTTAACATTATCAACAGGAAAAGTGGGAGAATGGAGATATATAGAATAATATTGGCTAATAGTTTGGAATTGTTGAGTATGAAGAATGGGTATATAAATGAATATATCATCCTTTACACTTTTGCATATGTTTGAAAATTTTCCACGAAAATATACAAACAAATGATTTGTGCCATGCAAAAACAATCAAAGATATCAGAAATGGTTGTCAGTTTTGATAGAGTATTTTAATACATCTGAAATAATCTGTCACTGGATTGTTGCATTATTCAGACTCTGGCTCAGGTGGATAACAGTGGTCACATGAATTGAATGCTCTTCTATTTGTTCTATCACCTTTTATAATAGTATTGCTCATCCAGTGCCTGACACTTTAACATCCTCTTAGTTTTCTCACTGTATCATATGATTGAACACAGGGGTGTACCTATCTTCCAAAAGATCCTGATTTCCATTTAATTTCTGTGGTTTAGTGGTAACACAGTTAAAGGTATTGCCATAAAAGTTCTTATGGTCAAAGAATGATAGGAAAATGCAAAGAGAAAGAGACATTGTTCCCTTTGGTTCTCTTTTTCCTCACCCCCTATCCTCCACCCATCTTTTTCTTTCACTTTCTTTCATTTATTATTCATTTCTTCCTTCCTTCCCTAGTTTTATTTTCGCCTTTGTCTTAGGGATTCCTCCACTATGAGTTGGATAATATACTTTTTAAAAATGATAGTTACCTAGGGCAAATATCTTTAGCACTTGATGAGAAAAAAACCAAAACAAATCATTTTTAATGTACAGTACATTATCCTGCTGAGTTGTCATATGAGACCACAAAACTATTCTTGTTTAAACTCATGAAGTTAGAAAAAAACATGCAAATTAAGTGTGAAATATAAATTGTTCTGAAAACAAACAAGAACAGCAACATTAAAAGAACAGGGTCATCAAGGGAAATTCAAATCCAGGACACAGCTGTGCAAAACCTTAGAAAGTAAAGAGTAGCAATACTCATGTAAAGCAGAGAAGGATTACTTTAAAGGAGAATGCTCTGTGAAAAAAAGAAATCGAATAAATCACTTTTATTTAGAGGAGATCATTGTAAGATATTTTAATTACTGCTTAAAAATACCTTTAAGTAACAACATCTTCTTATATTAATAACAAAATTAAAATTTTGCCTGAATATCATTGAGTTGTCTTTATATTAACAGCTATGGGATATATAAAATGATTATGCTGTCAACTAATATGGTCAAAGAGGAGATTATTCATTCATGTGTTTATGAATTCAACAATCTTTTATTGTTTCCCTACTAGGTGATGGGCATTAATGGTTCACAATTAAGAGGCAACTTCCTCAATGTTTACGTACTTAAAATCCTGTAGGGGATATGCAATATCAAATATAAATAATAATTACAGTAAAATGTATTGATGAAGGTATATCTAGACCTCAAGGGGGCAAAAAGTTGCCCTTAAGTCATACCAGGGACATAAAGATTAAATTAAGTTTTGAAGGACTATAAAAGTTACTCTAATGGGGGGAAAAAAAGATGATGGTGATGGCCATGATGGAGGGGGGCAAGGAAAGGTTACTGGCATTCCAAGCACAGGGTCCCATATGAGGCATGGTGCTCTACAATAGCTTGAAGTGGTGTAAAGCTACAAGTAGTTATTGAGGGTGGGCCAGAGGGTATATCTTGGCAGCCAGAAGGAGGTACTAGACACAGTCTACTGCGATGAACTAAAGATGTACAATTGACCCTTGAACACCACCAGTTTGAACTGCCCTGGTGCCCTTAGATGAACATTTTTTTTTCAATAGAATTTAACCAAGTGTGCCTGCCTCTCCTGCCCGCTTTCCACCTCCTCCACCTCTTCTGCCTCTGCTACTGAGACGGCAAGACCAACCCCTTCTCTTTCTCCTCCTTCTCAGCTGACTTAACATGAAGACTGTGAGGACGAAGACCTTTATGATGATCCACTTCCGTTTAATGAACAGTAAATATATTTTCTTTTCCTTATGATTTTCTTAATAACATTTTCTTTTCTCTAGCTTACTTTATCATAAGAATATAGTATATAATACATATAACATACAAAATATGTGTTAATTGACTATTTACGTTAGCAGTAAAGCTTCTCCAGTCAACAGTAAGCTATTAGTAATTATGCTTTGGGGAGAATCAAAAGTTCTAGGCAGATTTTTGACTGGGCAGCACCCCTAAACCCTGCATTGTTCAAGGCTCAACTGCATAGTATAAAGCTTGAGAATAAATTGAAGGACATTAAGATGGGAGGAATGATCTGATTTGATCTACATTTTAGAAAGATATCACTGGCATCACATAGAATGGGTGGTACACTTTAAAGTCCCAAACAGGTGGTAAGAAAATCAGTGAGGATGTTATTCAATAATGTTCTTTTGTATCTGTCACTTGTGGTTGATAAAAAGGTATAATTTATGAAATTGTGCTAGTCACCCTCATATCCATTTTGTGCCTTTTTCCTTCTCTGCTCTATAGCCAAAGTGGCTGACCCCTGCAAACTACATTTCTTAAGCTCATTTGTCCACTGGGCTTCCAGGAAGATTTACTGGCAAATCTAGAGTTACTGGTGCTAAAGGGACTTGACGTTTATGTGGATTGAGGGCAGTGTGATAATTTTGGGATTGGGGGCTACTCATTCATCTCTAGGTCCAGAAAACAAAACACTTAGAAAGCATATTGCCAATATACATGAACTGGAAAATCACAGATTTCACACATGGATGTGGAAGAGGAGGAACTTTATGGAAGTGGATTTGGGAGAGGGGTGTGCATTATGGAGAAATGCCTTATTAAATTCTAATATTTTAAAAAATATGTCCTCTGTTGGGTAGTTATATATATAATGAGTGTTTTTGTTTTTGATTTTGGATTATGTTCAATTATGTAACTCAGAAAAATACTATGGCAGACACATATAAAAGAGGAAGAGGAACTGGACAAAGCACCCATTTCTGCTACATAGATGAAAAGAAAATCCATTTAACTGAAACAGTAACAGTGCAAACAACACCTAGAATAATATAACCCTCCTTCTTAATATTTGGAGACTCTTAGTGCCTGGCACATCCAATAAATATTAGTGCTTAAGAAATATTGGTTTAATGAATGAATGGTTTAAAAAAATGGCAAAGTACACTTCCTTCACAGCCCTTGGATGAAAGCATAATTACTAAGAATTGCTGCTGAGGGAAAAAAAAAAAGCATTCTTTTATTTATTCTCAAATCCAAGTAGTTTCCAACATGTATACACACACCAAAATTATTTGTATTATTTTTTAAAAAATATTTTTTCTTGAGTTTAAACAATGAGTCAAATTTTAGACCCTCCTTTTCAAAAAATATTTGCCCTTGAAATACTGAAGAGCTGAAGTGTGAAGTGTGAACTACCAGTCATAACATAATCATATTTTGAAATCTTCATTTCCTTCTCAAGGTATGAAATTAATCCTTCTTTTATTTGCATGATGAAATATTGGATTTATAGTATGGAAAGGTAAACTTCAATTTTCCTAATAATAAAAAAATACAGAGTACGATTGGTAAAACCACTATACCCTTCCAAAAAATGAAGCACAATAGATAGAATATTCCAATGGGCAGATGTTAGCTTAAAGTGTGCATTGTTTGGAAAAGGAGTTAATTAACAACTTATTAATTGGATAGAAAATCTGAAACTGTTGTACTTCTAGCAAATACATAATTTTCTTCAAGTATTATTAAAGCGTTTTTGTTGTACCTATTAAAGATTCTTGTCTCTAAGTTAATTTCATTATGCTAATAAGCTATCATCGTTACAGAACCTAAGCTTTGATCCATGTTAATTGTCGTGATCTTCAAAGACAAAGTCACCACTTACTTTAAATGAATTTTACATCTTTTTAAAGAATCACACGGAAATTAGGGGAAGTAATTAATTTTTTATTATGTGTCTCAATATTTTTAAGGGAGGAAGTCAATGGTATTGGCTAGAATTCATTTTAACATTTAACTAGGGAAAACAGCATGAGGCAAAAAAACTGTTCAGATGCAAAAGATTAAAGAAAATTTGAAACTGGGACCTAATTTGTCTTGATAAACTTTGGTGTTTAATATGCTTCTTTTGTTCTCAGTGTGAAACTGCAGGGTTTTGATTTGTAAAAACTTTTTGAAGAATTAATTCTTTCTAATTTTTATTCATTTCTTTGCCTTTCTTTTACAGTAAGACAGACAAGTTGACCTTCAAACCATAACACTTTTAAATATCGATGAACTTACAAGGTTAAATCTATTAGTGGTCTGATATTAGCTATTGTACACTAAAAGGGTATTTTTTTTTCTGAAGCAGATAAGACCTAGCCGTTCCTATATAACAACAAGTTATTTGAACCTCAAAAGGTATAAGCAAATAATGTTATTAAATTATTTACGTTTCTCTTTGTAACCAGAAAAGGTTAAGTGTGGAAATATTAACTCCTTCATTTTACGAAAGACTTTTTTGCATGAAGACAAAATACACTTGAAGGACATATCTGAAGTGGATAATTATTAGATATATCTTTTTTATAACCACAGTGATGTGGGAGTTAGAGGCATTCTTTAAAGCCCCCATCAAACTAGATAAAAAACCAGATCATAAACGAGACAGACAAAAGCATTATATAATATATTTTTTCTTAAATATTTAGAGGCAAGGCATTAACTGACAAAATTATAATTTTATAATCATTTATATTGTATCAAGCTTTCTGACATTCTTTTTGGAAAGATATGGGATATGAAAAAATGTTATAGTTAAACATGAATTTTTTTTAAAAAATAGGAATTCAATAACTGATGTAAATAAATGTTTCAGAGAAAATGGAAATGTATGAAGTAGATTTTTAGAGAAAATCTGGTGGCTCTAATATAATTGTCAGAAAATCTTGGTATCATAAACAAGCTAATGATAAAATTCCACTTCATTGTGAGGAATTTCTGAGATCCACTGGAGAGGTGATGAACTCATCATAATGATTTCTTGATATGTAAACTGGTAGTTCACAATTTTTTGTGTGCAAGAATATAACCTGGTAATCGTAAAAATGTGAGTTTCATTATGGTGCCCAAGATTTTATCTTTTCAACAAGTATTGCTAGGTGATTTTATTAATAATATAGATGGTTAATGGACCACAAACATTGATAACATCAATAAAAAACTCAAATTCTGTCTGTCTTTAAACTTTAAACATTTCAATTCATACGATTCTTTACTAGCCAAACAAGCTAATGGTGAAATCCACTAATCTATAAAAAAAATAGCCATAGAAATGAATATATTGGTTTAATAATTTTAGTGTTAGCATCACTGTATATTTTATATTAGAATGACTAAAAAAATACAACCAATTAATTACTTTAATTAAGGTGTGCGGAACCAATGTACCTTCAAATTATTATTGTCGTCTTCAAAACTGTGAACTTATACACCTTTTATGGATCAGTTGACACTTTGTATTGTTTTCTTTGCATATGATAGGCGCTTAATGAATGTTAAATGAAAAAAAAATGGATTTTAACACTTTATACTGTAATCCAGTGTATGGTCCAATTTAAGTTTATGCAATTTAATCACCATCCATGGCCATTTTTAAAAAAATCATAACTATGGACACAAGAAAAGCACTTTCTATCACCAGAGATTATTCTAAAAGCTCTGCTGGGGTTTCTAAAGCTGTTTACACAAGTTTTTGCAACATTTCAAGTTCTGTAATACTATATGAACCTGTGTTGTATGTACTGTTTATAAATTTTGGTAGGCAAAACCACACGTTTGATATATACAAAGGTATAGTTTCTCTCAGAACTGCCTGGTGGCAACAGGGTGGTGGGGGTAAAAGGGTCCACATTATATTTTGAGATTGAATTCCTGGTAAATGTAACTTAGGGTGAAAATACATGAGGGAAAATTATTTACATTAAAAATATCTAATTCCTAAATCCTCACTAATCAACATTTTTATCCTCAACATCTCCCTCAAATATATTAAATCACACTTCAAATGCATTATAGAAATAATAAGTCTAAGAAATCATTCTTTTATTGAAGACATTGGGCTACATGGAAGGATCTGGGGCGTGTGGTAAAAGTGGCAGAGAACTCAACGCTAACCCCTTAGAGGATTGTGTTGGGCTGAGGTTGAGGAGGGAAGAGGAGTATGATTCACATCTAGCTCTAGAAGTTTCTTCCTAACTGGTTAGAGGGCCCTAATGTAGGCAAGAAGGAGAAATAAAACTTGCAGAAAGTGAATGGACAGGAGCCTTTTCTTTTTCCACCTTTGTGATTGTAAGAAAAAAATCAAACGAAGACTGCTTTTCTTGATAGATCTTAGCATAGGCATTCATAGGTTCACATACCTCCCTCTATCCCAACCAAAGCCATCTGGTCACTAATCCAAGAGGTCACTGCTAAACATGATGGTTTGGAGCAAAATGTACCTTGTACAAATGGCAACTCCTATGGAGGCTCAAACCCTCTGTGTATAGTTTTAGTAAATTAAAAGATTTGGATCAAGTTTCTGTATGATAACAATTATGAATAAACAAATTAAGGTTAGGAGATACAGGGCTTAGGAAGCTAAAACTATTAAATAGCTTAATCAAAGATGAAATTTATTGCATAAAAAATTGTTTTAAGATTTCTTTTTTTTTTTTTTTTGAGACAGACTCTTGCTCTGTCACCCTGGGTAGAGTGCCGGGGCATCGTCATAGCTCACTACAACCTCAAACTCCTGGACTCAAGCAATCCTCTTGTCTCAGCCTCCTGAGTAGTTGGGCCTACAGGCACAGGACACTGGGCTAATTTTTGTGTTTTTAATAGAGACTGGGTTTTGCTCTTGCTCAGGGTGGTCTTGAACTGTTAGGCTCAATCAATCCTCCTGTCTTGGCCTCTCAGAGTGCTAGGATTACAGGCATGAGCAACTGTTCCCGGCCAAGATATTTTTAAAAACTATCAAAACAATATTTCAATGGCTTCAAAGAAATTCATGATCAAAGGTGTAGCAAATTCTATGATTAGGAACCATAACCCAGGCTTTGTCAAATGCTATGAGCATTGAAGAGCAATAGCCCCAAATCACATCTGATTTGTTTCTAAACAAGCATAGTTTTTGATCCAAAGAAATACAATTCTTTCTAAAAGAAATACTCATTTTCCCAGCTTTTGCTTGAATTATGCAATTATTAATCTTCTTTATTTATTGTACTTTATACAAGGCTGCAAACTGGCACGCTAGCCACATTTTGTTAATCTTACACAATATTTTAAACATTTTAAAGGTAGTTTCTAACATTTAAAAATTATGTGCTTTAACACAAGTATCTGGATTTCTAGCTTTATTTTTTTTTAATCCAGTATCTGAAAATACTGGGCATTTCCATCTATATAGCAAAGATAAGATAGAGCCAGCAGAAAAATTTCCTCCTTTAAAGATTTGCTCTGTGCCTTCCTGTTCACCTTAGCACCTGTGTAGCTGCCTTCACTTATATTAATAACTTGCCCAACCCCTAAAGACACTTAGGTTTGATAAAAACGTGGTGTACTAGAAATAAATGTTAATACCATATCAATAACTGGGGTGCCATTATGTGAAAATCACTGGGATATGTTGAAATTCAAAAAGATATTAAGGATGCCATTATAAGGAAGGAAGAAAATGAAAAATGACAGGAGAATGAACTATTATCTTATGAGACAAAAGATAGATAGGCTCATCTTCCAAACTACCTTTCTTAGTACCTCAGAGAATCTTGGGTGTATCTGTGAGTATTTGGCAAGTCTAAGATTAAGACATGAAATGCTAGGGTTTGGTGCAAATAATCTTAGTTTTCATGTACAGTAAGTACTATTTCAACTTAAAAACATTCAAATGTCTCTGACTAAAGATTGTTATAAGATGTTTGGGGTTAACTGTGTTAGATGCTTTCCTCTTCTAAAGACCTTTGCTTTTAACTAAATGCTTGCTTATCTTTCTAATTTAACATAGTCCCACATTCTTCTTTGTAGTAATTTTGGGCTATCTGATAACATATAATGGAAAACATGTTTATGTCTTCCACCAGTTCTTGTTGCATATTTCAAATGCTTAGAACAACAATTTTCAGAAGCTTTCATTAAGGTTAATTTAAAAACTACATTAAATACAAACAGATTTTCTCACAAACAAAATGCAATGTGTACTTAACAGACTTCTGTATGTTATATTTGATAAACTACCTCATATAAATGCAAATTTTGACTTTCTGCCAGAACCAGGTGGTATGGAAAATATTTCTATTAAACAAATAATGCTGGAAGAGCAAACTTCAAGCACCGGTATGTTGCATAGGGAAAGAGGATGTTTCATTCAGGTTTGATGTATATTTTCAGATTGACCTTTTCATATACAAAATGAAAGAAACACACACTGAAGAATAATACTTGGTGAGCAGTTGTCTTTGGTGTGAAAAAAGATTCAGAAAAATATACTTGGGGAGAGATTTTATATATTTAGAGAAATGGGCTAAAATATTTTCTTCTGTTTCACATGGTTATTTGCTTGCATCATCTCATCCTCTCTGGTAGTTCTCCAGCTAGCTTTTATCTCAATCACCAAGTAAAATAGAACAAGAAGAGCTAAATAAAGCAGGATGATTTCAAATATTGCCTCACACGGAAAAGCTTTTTTGAACTCTCAATTAGACAAAATACAATCGTAACAGAGAGGTAAACAGAAGACCAATAATCTCAGTTTAACTAGGAGAAAAACATTAGACAAACTCAAATTAGGGACATTCTATAAAGTGCCTGATCAGTACTCCTTAAAATTGTCAGAATCATCAAAAACAAGGAACGTCTGGGACACTTACAGACAGGAAGAGACTAAGGTGACATGATGACTAACTGTAACATGGTATTCTGGATAGGATCTTGAAATAGAAAAAGGACATGGAAAAAATATCAAAATCCAAATAAAGTGTGAAGTTTAGTTAATAGTAATATACCAATGCTGGCTCCTTAATTCTGACAAATCTACCATGGTAATAATGTAAGATGTTAACAACAGGGGAAACTATACAGGGCACATGGGAACTCTCTGTATGATCTTTGCAACTTTTTTGTAAATCTAAAGTCAGCTCTCAACTTTTATTTAAATTAAAAGGAAAAATAGAAGATAAGTGGAGGAAATATCTTTTGGCCTGAAGGGACACGTTGATGCCTATAAGGATCCCTCATATTCATTCTTAATAGGATAAGGCCTTGAAATTAAAATATCAGAGATAGTGAAAATTGCATACAAACTGTATATGCTTTCATGCTTAGTCACCGTCATGAAACATGCATGGTGTCCACGCGAGTGTCATGTGTGCTATCCGAAAGAGAGCTGCTGCCTACATGAAGTGGAATGGTTCTGGATTCTAAAAATCAGGCCTAACAAATTTGCTCTTCACTGTGGTCATGGGCTATATTTGTGAAGTTTTATTATAAAATTGTTCTGAAGACCCTAGGTAAATGTTCGATTTAGCCCGAGATAGTCATATTTAAGAATGTTGCCAATCATTTAAAAAGGCTATTATACATTGTTGACAATATGCAATATGGGAATGATGTCCAATATGAAAATATGCAAAATTGGGAACAACATATCAGGTTTTCTGTAATAGGTTAATTATGTAAAAGTAAAATACTAACTCTAAAGAAAAAAATTTATATATATGAAGATGTTGACGATGATAGCTTCTTTATTGGGGGCCTCGGATTTAAGCACAGAACTTAGGACTTTATATACTCTCTGTGTGAGTCTGGTATTGTTGTTTTTATTTTACAGATAAGTGAATAAGACTCAGAAAGAATAGGCAACCTGCCCAAGTACTCACATCTTGTAAGTAATACAGTAACTTTCCTCTCATCAATTACTGGTGACAACACCCATTACCATCCTTGTCAAACTTTCTCTACTATCAAGTCTCTCAGGTCTTTATCTTCTTGCTATTGTTTCTTGACTGTCCCTTTAGATTGATGACTCATGTTCATGTCTCAGAGATCATAAATGATAAAGCTAGGTCTCTAACCAAGTCCCCTTTACTCCAAAGTCTATGCACTTAAACCAGTGAATTAACATGCCCATAGTGGAGCATGATCTACATAATACCCTTGATCTCAAATAATTCTAGAATGGCTTGTAGGCTCAATTAATCAACTATTTGAATTATTATAGTGACCTCTGAGGTATTAATAAATTAATACTTTTTATACACATTTGAAAATGTTAAAGGACTTCCTGACCAAAATATCCATTACCAAAATGTATTTTTTTTTAGATAAAAGAATATAGAAATAAATTTTCTCTTTGGCAAATATCTATTAACTTCAAAATGTAAAGGTTAATGTCTATTAACTTCATAATGTAAAATTTCATGAGAATTATAAAAATGAATTGAGAACAGAGGAGAAAGCATGGGGATGGAACATTGAGACACTGTGTAGGGCCAATTGGCCAGAGAGGGAATAGTAGATTTTGTTGTTGTTGCTGTTATTTGTTTATTTGTTTAATGTAAGGTCATAAGTTTCATCCCTCTAAAAATAGTTAATGTTTTGGCAGGAAAGGTAGGGTATTCCTTCTGCTGGAGAAGATAGACTGGACTAGCTGAGATTTCTGGAGATCTCTTTAGACCTCTGATCTAATGTATTATTTCTGCCAACCTGCGGCTAACATTACTGACTCATAGAAAACAGCTCGATAATTGCCTCTAATGATGGCATCTGACAAAGTATACAACTCTTAAGAGCCAATCAGTTTTAAGAAAATAATTCTCATTAATATCAAAACATACTTACATTTCTTTCCTTTTAGAACCAAAATGGAGCCAAAGTTTTTAGAGTTCATGAACTTTCAGAAAGAGATCTTTCTTTCCCCCTTGAAATGTGAACAGCAGCCATTGTGTGATTCCCAAGGAATCCTTGTCTTTAGAAAGCTGGTAAGTTACAGTATACACATAGATAGTTAACATAACCAATATTCTATTCCAAGGGAAAGTTAAATTTCAAAAGTATAGTTGTTTTTATTAATTCTTTGTAATAAACATTTTTATGAATCCTTGAGGGAATTCAAAAGTCAGAAAAAGATTTGATTATATAAAGTATGATTTTAGTGGTGGGTTAATAAAATCATGTGTACTCTAACATATTTAATGTGAGGAAGCCTGACGAATGGCATGGATTTTATAACCAAATCAATATTTGCTTTGTTAACTCGGGTAAATTCATTTCTCAAATTTTATTTAGTATCAAAAGAACAAAATTCAAAGAATACGCAAAGCCAGAGACTTTTAAAATTGAATATGAAGTGAAACATTATCAAACACTGTATTGAGCTGGTCCAGATTAGCTATTATTTAAAGCAGATAGTCAAAAGTATTCAGCTTCTAAGGTAAAGTTCTCATATATTTAAATAGAAGGGACTTCAAATTTAATACTATTAGTATTTCTTTATACTTTTTTCCTTGGGAAAATTTCAGATTTTGAGCCAAGAATGGAATTATATGGTTGTAGGTTATAAAATGCAGACCTACAGAGTGTTTTATATTATGTCTAGGAGACAGGGCATTAGATTTCACAGAGAAAGTCATAGAGATGCCACATTGTTGTAATCCTTAAATTTGAATGACAAACCCAAGGGCCAAATTCACAAAACAGTTACATTTGCTTTTTGCACCCTTGATGCCCAAAACACTGGGATTTGCACTTTTAAACAGACAAAATTAATTCTCTCTTTCTTCCTTACAAAACTTTAAATTTATAAATGTTTCTTACCTAACTTTAAATACTCTCCTTAGGGGCTTCGCAGCCCTGAAAAAAATGCAGGGCAGCCAAGAAAGGTGTTCCCAGCTCAGCCATCCTGTTTATCTATCTGCTCAGCTCTAGTTCTTTCCAAACCACAGGCACATAAAGAATCCTACCAGGGATGTTTATAAAACATGTAACATCACCTTAAAAAGTAGTTTATGTCATGACTTTTTAACACATTATATTTATTTCCAAAAGATAGGATTAAATAATGTCACCAATAAGACTCTATTTCTCTTTACTTTTGAATAGCAGATTATATCTCTTTCAAACTCATTTCTAATAATCACTGTCAGAAAAAGTATAGATACACATATTATATATAATTTATAGATATTAAATATATTTTCAAATTCCTAAATACTATAACATTTTTCCTTGATATTATAGCTTTTTGAGTGTCAGAAATTTATTTATAATCCAAATAAAAGCTATTAACTAACAATATGAAAAACATATTTACTTGCTAATCAAAAATAAATGGAAAATACGCTTAGAATTGATATAATAATAATATTTTTCTATACAGATGGACACCCTGAAAGACTCTCTTTCTGGTTCTACCCAAAGCCAGCCACTCACACCCTGTAAGTACTACCATAACCTTCTTTTTATCATTTGCTCTTAACAATGCCTATCACCATCTTTGTCAAAATATTTTCCTTGCTCTGTCTCCCAGGTCTTCATTCTTTTGGAATTGTTTTCCAACTATGCATTTAGATTAAGGACTTATGTTCATGGGGTCATGAACATTTACTTGTACATGACCCAAAAAATTTATTCAGATTTTTTGAATATGAAGTGAAACATTATCAAAAACTGTATTTGAGCTGTAATACAAGGGGTCTTCAGAAAGTTCACGGAAATGCATATTATGAAAAAGCTATGCATGGATTTCAAATTTTTTTTGCACCAAAATGAACTCATACTAACTTGCTATAACATATTTCAACAGTATCTAGTTTGGGGCACTTCAGAGAATAAGACATCATTTTGAAAAGAGCTCCTATCAGAGTAACATGATTCTGCTAAAACTGAAGGAAGAACAAACATCAAATTTATGGTGAAGCTTGGGTGGAAGAATGGTGAAATCACTGGATCTTCATGAAAAGTTTTTGGGGACAGTGCCCCAAAGAAAGCTGTTTACAAATGGATAACTTGTTTTAAGAAGGGTTGAGATGGTGTTGAATATGAAGCCTGCAGCAGCAGACCATGCACATCAATTTGTGAGAGAAAAATTAATCTTCTTCTTGCTTTAATTGAAGATAATGCACAGTTAACAGCAGAAACAATAGCCAATACCACAGACATCTCAAATGGTTCAGTTTACACAATTCTGACTGAAAAATTAAAGTTTAGTAAACTTTCAACTCAATAGGTGCCAAAGCCATTGTGGCCAGATAAGCTGCAAATAAGAACAGAACTTTTAATGTAAATTTTAAACAAGTGGAATGAAGATCCTGAAGCATGTTTTCAAAGAATTGTAATAGGAGGTGAACCAGCTTTACCAATATGATTCCAAAGACAAAGCACAATCAAAGCAATGGCTACCAAGAGGTGAAAATGATCCACTCAAAGCAAAAGTGGACCAATCAAGAGGCAAGGTCATTGCAGCAGTTGTTTGGGATGCTCAGGGCATTTTGCCCATTGTCTTTCTGGAGGGACAACTTGGTCTGAATAATAAGATTCTGATAAACAGTAATGGGATTGCTGGATCAAATGGTAGCTCTACTTGTAGCGCTTTAAGATATCTCTATATTGCTTTCCACAGAGGTTGAACTAGTTTGCAGTCCCACCAGCAGTGTATCCACACCAACATTTATTGTTTGGGGACTTTTTAATAAAGGCCATTCTCACTGGAGATAAGTGATATCTCATTGTGGTTTTGATTTGCATTTCCCTGATGATTAGAGATGTTGAGCATTTTTTCAAATGTTTGTTAGCCATTATTCTGTCTTTTTTGGGAAAGTTTCTGTTCATGTCCTTTGCCTACTTTCTGATAGGGATATTTGATAAGACACTATAAAAAAGACACCTGCACTTAAATTTTTATAGCAGCACAATTCACAATTGCAAAGATGTGGAAACAACCCAGGTGCCCA
>VBSM01003200.1:3962975-3992497 GCA_008086735.1 Cheirogaleus medius | reverse complement strand
CACAGAGGCTGAACTAGTTTGCAGTCCCACCAGCAGTGTAAGAGTGTTCCTATTACTCTGCATCTACGCCAACATTTATTGTTTGGGGATTTTTTTGATAAAGGCCACTGTTACTGGAGATAAGTGATATCTCATTGAAGTTTTGATTTGCATTACCCTGATTTTTTCATATGTTTGTTGGCCATTATTCTATCTTCTTTTGAAAAATTTCTGTTCATGTCCTTTGCTCACTTTTTGATAGGGTTGTTTGATTTTTCCTTGCTGATTTTCCTGAGTTCTAAATAGATTCTAGTTATCAGCCCTTTATCGGATCTGTAACTTGCGAAAATTTTCTCCCATTCTATGGGTTGTCTGTTTGCTCTCTTGACAGTTTCTTTGGTTGTGCAGAAGCTTTTTAATTTGATCAGGTCCCATTTATTTATTTTTGTTGCTGCTGTGATTGCCTTTGGGGTCTTCTTCATAAATTTTTTGCCTAGGCCAATGTCTAGAAGGGTATTTCCAACGTTTTCCTCTAGAATTCTAATAGTTTCACACCTAAGGTTCAAGTCTGTTACCCAGCGTGAGTTGATTTTTGTGAGACATGAAAGGTGTGGGTCCTGTTTCCGTCTTCTACATCATTCTATCTTTTAAGTAGTTTTTACCTTCTTTACGAAGGTTTTATATAAAGGAGAGTTCTAGAATTGTTATATTATTTTTAACCAACATAAAAAGAGAACTGAGTAAAAAAAAGTCTTCTAAAAAGAAAATAATCTGACAAAATGATTCCAAAGTTCATGTGGAGAGGCAAAAGACTGAGAATAGCCAATGCAATGTTGAGGGAGAAGCACAAAATTGAAGAATTCACAGTGACTTTAAGACTTACCATAAATCTTCAGTAATCAAGATAGTGTGGATTTGTGGATTTGTTATGGCAAAATAATAAACAAATAGATTAGTGGAAAAGGCTAGAGATCCCAATCATATATCCACACAAATATAGTCAATTAATATCTGACAAAATAGCAGAGGAATTTCAATGGAGAATAAATAATCTTTTCAACAAATGGTGCTGGAACAATTGCATATTCATAAGCAAAAAATTAATAATAATATAGACATCGACCTTATACCCTTAAGTAAGATTAACTCAAAATGGATCATAGACATAATGTAAAATGCAAAACTTTAAAATTCTTAGAAGATAACATAGGAAAAAACTAGATGATATCTTGAGTTTGGTGTTGACATTTTAGATTAAACACCAAGGCACAATACATGAAAAAAAGAATGGATAAGTTGGGCTTCATTAAAATTAAAAAACTTCTGCTCTGTAAAAAACACTGTCAAGAGAATGAGAACACAAGCCACAGACTGGAATAAAATATTTGCAAAAGATGTATCTGATAAAGAACTGTTATTCAAAATAATGAAGAACTCTTAAACTCAACAATATGAAAATGAATAACCCAATTACAAAATGACCAATGCATCATTGGTCTCCAAAGATGATACACAGATGGTAAATAAGCATATGAAAAGATTCTTGACATCTTAGTCATTAGGGAATTGCAAATTAAAATAACAATGAGATATCATTACACAGTTATTTAAATGGCTAAAATCCAAAACACTGACAACACCAAATGCTGATGAGGATGAGGAGCAATAGGAACTCTCATTCATTCCTGGTGGGAACGCAAAATGATACAGTCACTTTGAAAGACAATTTGGCAGTTTCTTACAAAACTAAACATACTCTTACCATTTGATCCATCAATTCTGCTTCATGGTATTTACACAAAAGGATTAAAAACACATCCACGTAACAACAAACATGAATATTTATACCAACTTTACGATTGCCAAAACTTGGAAGCAATCAAGATATCCTTCTATAGATGAATGGATAAATAAACTATAGTATATCTAGACTATGGAATATTACTCAGTGCTAAAAAGAAATGAGCTATCAAACTATGCAAAGACATAGAGAAACTTTAAATGAATATTATTAAGTGAAAGAAGCCAACATGAAAAGGCTCCACAATGGATGATTGCAACCATATGACATTTTAGGAAAAGCAAAAGTATGGAGAAAGTACAAAGACCAGTGGTTGCCAGTGATTCGTGGGCTGAATGAAATAAATAGGTGATAAAGAGGCAATTTTTAGAGCAGGATATCTATTCTGCATGATACTACAATGTTGAGTACACATATATATACATTTGTAAATACCCATAGAATGTACAACACATAGAGCAAATGCTAATGTAAACTAAGGGTTTGGGTTGATAATGATATATTAATGTTGGTTCATAAATTGTACCACACTGATTAGGGATGTTTATGGTGGGGAGTCAATGTGTATGAGAGGGGAAGAGAACATACAGGAATTCCCTGCAGCCTGTGCTCAATATTGCTGTGAATCTGAAACTGCTCTAAAAAGTAAAGCCTATTAATTACCAAAAAAAATAAATAAATAAAAAGAAATTTATCAATTTAATATTACATTATACAGTCACTCAAAGAATGTTTTTGTTTTTGTTTTGTTTTATTGTTCTTATACAAGAGAGTTCTTCTAACCCTCATTCCCAACACACACACACACAAACATGCACACACATATTTCCTAATTTCCTATGCATGTTTAATGCTTCTCTCACAAAAGTTTATTTTTCTTTACTTGGGAGATGATATTAAAGAATGACGTCTTATGCCTAGTTGTTATAAATCTCAGGTCAAAGGCATTGACGTTTTATGCCTCAGACCATTGGATGTGATGATATAGAGTAGAATAGGGCTATCTTAATGACTAAATCAATTAGAGGATCATACATATTTTAGAATCCATCTTGGGCTCATAATCTAGAAGGACTTTCTTAGTACAATTTCTTAAGAATCAAAAACTAAACTGATGTGACAGTTGCTTAAAATCAAATAAACATGAGCATTGGCAATATTTGGCAAAATATTTTCTAACTAAAATAAAAAGGTGATGAGTGCTATGATGGAGGGGGCACCTTAGAGCTCTTGAGTTCACTAGGAGGACAGTTGTGAGGACTTGAGTGGATTCCTGGGTGCCAAATCTTCATACTTATTTTAGAAGCTCATTAATAAATCAAAGTTTTGTCATTTTAATATAAAGAAATAGAAATCTGCAGCAATATGTATGCATTAACCTTTTACAAAGAAAATGTAACAGTCATGATTTTATTTCATATATTATTTTCTGCAAACATTAAAATTTGACATTTGTGGTGGGTCATAGATATAAGATTATAAGCACGTATTTCATGCATATTTTAAAAAACACAGGGATATATGCAATATGTACAAAGTCATCTCTGGTGCTTTGCACTTTAACCAATTCATCCACCATTTAAAAACAATTAAAAATTTCATTAAGCTGGATTCTGCCCTTGGATACACACAACAAAACCCCCATTGAAGTCAATGGGAATTGTGCATGCATATCCAGGGGCAGAATTTGGCCCGCTGTGTTTAATTCACTCTGATCATTCCTATTAATTCAATATTAATATTTCCGTTATTTATTCAATTAGTTCTGTGGTATTCAAAATTCATTGTATGTAATACATTGCGATCAGTCAATCATTACATTTCCAGTCCACTTTCCAACAATCAATATTTGAAGTTAGTCAAAGCAAAATGCACTTAAAAATCAAACAAAAAGAAATAGTCCCTCAGCAGAGATATCTCCGACTTTGTTGCCTGGTTTCTTGGGCCCGACCTCTCCCTGTGGATTTAGTCAGTGTGAGAGACATTAATAAATTGTGGGGCAGAGTTGGCCTCTTAGATCAAATGCTACTTTGTAGGGTAGCCAAGTCAGGCTATCTAATAACAGCCAGATGTGAAAGACTAGGCTCATGAAATACCCACTACTTAATTAGGTCACATAATACCATTTGGATTCCGACCAATTTGGGGTTATCTCTTTTCTGAGTGTAAGGATCTCTCCTTTCTTCAAGGAACAGATCAAAATGAACACAGAATGTTAGCACTGTATATAAACATCGCATGCATGAATAAGTGGGGCTAAACTCAAGAAGTGTAATGATCTCTATGCTCCAAATTTATTTAAATGTAATTTCTTTAGGCAGGACGACTTAACCTTCATGTATAATTTTTACATCCATTATAGTTATCCACACTATGGAAGATTATTCATAAATCTGTAGAAGAAAAGACAATGGAAATTGATAGTTCATATTTAAATACTCATTGATCATTCTAAAAAGAATTATATTCACCATTTTTGTTTTTTAACAGCTTTATTTACTTGCAATTGAAATACAAAAAAACACATATTTAAAATGTGCAATTTCATAAGTTTTGATATAAGTATATACCTATGAAACTGTCATTTCACTCAAGATATTGAATATATCAGTCACTTCAAAAAGTTTCCTCATGTCTTTTTCTAATTTCTTCCTTTGGTCCCCTGATCCATATTTTTCCTTTTGGCAGCTACTGAGCTGCTTTCTGTTGTTTGAATTTTCTAGAATTTTAACTAATCAAACAATATGTACTCTTTTGTGTCTGTGATTTTCACTCAGAAAAATATTTTGAGATTCAACCATATTGTTTTGTGCATCAATAATTCATTCTTTTTTATTGCTGAGAATTATTCCATTGTATGGATATATAATTATTTGTTTATACAGCCCTCTGTAGGTGGGCATTTAAGTTGTTTTCAGGTTGAGAAACTATTAGAAGTAAAGCTACTATGAACATTGGTGTACCAATCTTTGTATACACAAACCTTTTCTTTTCCCATGAGTAAATAATTAGAAGTAGAATGGCTGGATTATACATTGTGTGCATGTTTAACTTTTTAACAAACTGCCACATTGTTTCCAAAGTAGTATGCCATTTCACATTTACATTAATATTAGTAGTATATGAGAGTTCTAGGTCCTCCAAATCCCTATCAACACTTGGTGTGGTCAATCTTTAGTTTTAGTCACTCATAGGTATGTAGTATTATTTATTGTTGCTTTATTTTGCATTTCTCCCATGATTATGTTGAATGTGTCTTAATATGTTTATTTGCCATATGTTTATTTCCTTTGGTGAAATATCTGGTCAAATCCTTTATCCATTTTTTAATTGGGTTGTTTGTTTTCTTATTGCTAAGCCTTAAGAGTTATTTATTTATTCTGAATAAAAGTCCTTTCTCAGATATGTTTGGCACATATTTTCTCAGTATGAAGACTCTCTTCTCATTATCTTAACATGGTCTATTAAAGAGCCAAACTTCTTTTTTTATGATAGCCAATTGATTAGTTTTTAAAAATATTTTATTTTCAGAAAAAAATTTAAGAATGCTATTAGTGTTATAGTTTGAAAGTATTTGCTGAATCAAATGTCACAAAAATTTTCTTTTAGAAATTTCGTAGTTTTATATTTTAAATTTAAGTCTATGATCCAGTTGAATGAATCTTCATATATGGTCAAGGTAAGGATTAAAGTTTGTTTTTCTTTGCATGTTAATGTTCAATTATTCCAGCACCATTTGTTGAACAGAGTAACCTTTCTCCACTGCCTTTTCTTTGTACTTTTGTCAAAAACAAGCTATCCATATACGTATGGGTTTATTTCTGGCTTCATTGTTCTATCTCACTGATCTATTTGTCTATCTTTATGCCAACACTATTCTGCCTTGATTGCTGCCACATTATACTAGTCTTGAACTTAGTGTTGGCCCTCAAATTTGTTCTGCTTTTATAATTTTGTTTTGGTTATTCTAAGTCCTTTGCATTTCTATATGAAATAATTTTTGGTGTCAATGTGCCAATTTCTTCAGAAACCCTGTTAGAATTTTTCTTGACATTATCTTAAATCTACAGATAAATTTGGAGAAAACTGCTATCTTAACAATACTGACTTTTTCAACCAATGTATATGATATATTTCTTCATTTATTTAAGTCTTCTTTAAATTATTTCAGCAATGTTTTATTGTTTCCAGCTATTGAGCATCTTTCACAGATTTATTTCTAAGAATTCTATATTTTATGCTATTATAAATAGTATTTTTAAAATTCCAATTTCAGATTGTTTGTTGGTAGTAAATGATTATTTTATATCGGAATTGTATTCTGTAGTCTTGCTCCACTAACATATTACAGTTAGGAGCTTCTTTTTTGTAGATTCCATGGGATTTTCTGCATACATGATCATGTCATCTAAGAGACAGTTTTACTTTCTAATGTGAACCATTATTTTTTCCTTTTCACTTATTGAGGTGCCTAAAACCTCTAGTACATTTTAGAAACAGAAGCAGTGAGAACAAAAATTCTTGTCTTGTTCTTGATCTAAGGGAGAGCGTCTTCAGTCTTTCACCCTAAGTATGATATTCACTGTACTTTTTCCCTTGATGCACTTTTTCAGGCTTTGGAAATTGCCATCTATTCCTAGTTTGCTAAGATTTTATCAAGAATGGATGTTGAATTTTGCCAGATGAATGTCTGTGTATGTGTGTCTATTAAGATGATATGGTTTTCCTTTTATAGTTTATTAATATGGTGAATTACATGGTTTGATTTTTGAAAGTTGAATCAACCATGCATCACTCAGATCAATCCCAGTTGGTCATGATGTAATAGTATCCTAACATATATTTTTGTATTTGACTTATATACATTTCACTGAGAATTTCTGCATGCATGCCATGAGAGAGATGGGTCTGTAGTTTTCTTTTCTTGTAGTGATATTGTTCCATTTTCATATAAAGCTAATATTGGCCTCATAGAACGAGTAGGGACATATTCCCTTTTCTTTGAATTTCTGAATTAATTTGTGTATAGAATTGGCCCTATTTTTTTCTTAAATATTGGTAGCATTCACTAGTGAAGCAATCTGGGACAGAGGAAATGTTTTTGGAAGGTTTTTAAATAAAAATTTAATTTATTTAAAAGATATAGGGCATTCATATGATCCCTTAGATGATCATTCAGTTGTTTTACTGCTATTTCATTGATTTCTGCTATGAATTTTATTATTTCCTTTTCTGATTATCTTGGATTTAATTTATGCTTCTTTTACTTTATTTTACAGCAGAACCTAAAGTCATTAAGTTGAGACCTATTTTTAAATTTTTTAAATGGTCATTTGGTGCTATAATTTTCCCTGCTTATAATGCTTTTCACAGCTTTAGCAGCATCCTACACATTTTGATGTATTGTGTTTTCATTTTCATTCAATTCAAATGGCTTTCCGATTTTCCTTTTGATTTCTTTTTTTGACCAATGGGTTACTTAGGAATGTGTTATATAATTTCTAAATATTTTTAGATTTTCCAGAGATCTTTCTGTTATTTATTTCTAATTTAATTTCATTGTAATCAAATACCATGCTTATTTTGACTTTTAAATATATTGAGACTTGTTTTATGGACCCAATACAGGATATCATGGTAAATGTTCTATGTACATTTCAAAAGAATGTATATTATACTATTGTTGAGGGGAGTGTTCAATGAATGCTAATTGCATCAAATTGGTTCATGATATTGTTCAGTTCTTCTATATCCTTATTGATTTTCTATTTGTTCTACCAATTATTGAAAGAGGGATCTTGAAATCTCTGACTATAATGATGAATTTATTTATTTTTCCTTGTGGTTGCATCAGTTTTTGCTTCATGTATTTTGGAGCTTTGTTATTAATAGCATCAAAGTTTAGGACTGCTGTATCCTCTTTTTGAATTGATGCAATTATCACTATGAAATGATCAGGTTTTCCTTGGTTATATTCTTTGCTCTGAAATCAACCTACTGTGAAATTTATATAGCAACTCCATCTTTCCTTTTATTAGTGCTGGTATGGTAAATATTTCATTTTTTAATGTTAATCTATTTGTTTCTTTATATTTCACATGCATTTCTTATAGGCAGTTTATAGTTAGATCTTGCTTTTATATCCAATCTGATAACCTGTGTCTTTTAATTGGGATTTTTAGCTTATTACTATTTAATGTTACTATTGATAATATTAGATTTAATCCTATCATCTGCTATTTGTTTAATATTTGTTCCCCTTCTCATGTATTTTCTGCCTCTTTTTTTTGGAGTAAATATATCTTATGATTTTATTTTATGTTCTTTTTCGTCTAATTAACTAGGACTCTTTATTACTTTAATGATTACCTTATGATTTACAGTATGTATCTTCAATTTATCACAGTCCTGTATATGAACTTTATCTTAGTAATGTTTTTTCAGTCTTTTCCTAGAAATGAACTATTGTTTTAAATTTTACTTGCACATATGCTATAAACCCCACAAAATATTTCTATTAGTTTTTAAACTGTCAATTATATTTAAAGAGATTTGATACTAAGAAAACAATTTGTTTACCAATGTAGATATCTTTTCCAGTGCTATTTTTGTAGATACATATTTTCATATATTATTACTAAGTATGAGGGAATTCCTTTAACATTTCTAATATTATAGGCCTTTTGGTAACACATTCTGTCAGCCTGTGTGTGTATTCAAAAGTTTTAGTTTACTTTTGTTTTTGAAAGATGTTTTTACTGGGTAGATATAGAATTCTAATTTGGGAGATTTATTCATTCAACACTTTAAAAATGATACTCTATTGTCTTCACTGGTTTAACAAGAAATTCACCATATCTTTATCTTTGCTCCTTTATATTTAATATCACTCCTATTTTTAATATTTCTGGATGCTTTTAAGAGTTCATCCCTGGTTTTAAGAATGTGGTTATAATGTGATTAGTTGTGGTTTTCTTTATGTTTTTCGTGCTTAAGTTTTGTTGAATCTTGGATCTGTAGGTTTACCGTTTTTAATAAATTTGGAAAAATTTCAGTCATGATTTTTCCAAATTATTTTTCTATCCTTCCTTTCTCTCTCAATTTCTTTAGAGACCCCAATTACATATGTATTAGGCCACTTGAAATGGTTCTATGGCTCTTTAATTCTCTGCTTATTGTTTTAAAGAAAATATTTTTCTCTATATATTTTATTTTCACTCTTCTGTTGCTGTGTCTTCAAGTTCACTAAGTTTTTCTTCTGCAACATCTTATCTGACATTCCTCTAGTGTATTTTATTTTAGACATTGTAGATTTTATCTTTACAAGTTTCATTTTTATAATTAAAAAATTATCTCTCCTTAGCTTTCACAAGGCAAATATAAAATCTATCTTAATGTTTTTATCTGCTAATTCCAACATCTGTGGAAGTTTGGGGGCTGATTTGCTTGATTATTCTTCTCATCATGGGTTATATTTTCCTGCTTCTTGGCATGCTTGGTAATATTTGATGCAATGCCAGACATTGTAAATTTTTTATTGGTTGTTCAATATTTATGTTTCTATAAGCATTCTAGAGCTTTATTCTGGAGTACAGTTAAATCATATAAACACAGTTTGCTTCTTTTGGATCTTCATTTTAAGATTTGTCAGTTGGGTCTGGAGAAATGCTTAGTATAGGATTAATTATTCCCCCCCACTCAGGCAAGATCCCGTTGAGGACTTTACCCACTAAGCATGAGGTTTTCCAGTCTGGCTGGTAAGGATAGGCACTGTTCCAACTCTAGTGCTCACTGGAAACTGGAAACACAGTCTAATCCTTTTGGGTCCCTCTTTCCCTAGGGGGTAGTTTCTTCAATGATCAACACTCAGCTGAATATTAGAGCAGAACCCACCACATGTTTCTGGGGTTCTCTCTCTGCGTAGTTCACTTCTCTATGGTACTTTATTCTTCAGATTCTAGTCACCTTGGTTTCTCCAGACTCTTGTCCTCATATCCTCAACTCAAAGAGAGTACTGGTTTGGCCTGGGTTTCCCCTCCCTGGAAAATACCCTGAAAACACTTTCAGGCAGTAATCCAGGGCAATAGTAGGGCTTGCCTCATTTTCTTTCTGTCTTTCAGAAAGCACTGCTTTTTATTGCCTGATGTTCAGTGTCTTGAAAATGATTTTGTCATATATTTTGTCCATTTTTCATTTGTTTCAGTCCCAGGAATAAAGCTGGTCCCTGTTACTTCTCAGTCAGAAGTGGAAGTCTTTAAATTCACCACTTAATCATTATTTTTTGTGCCATGCCCTCATTGTTGTATCTTAAACAGGGCATAGAGAAGAGCAGGTCACAGTCCTCTCCCACAAGGAGCCATCTGGATTTTCACAACATGAAGAACTGGGAGAACTGGCAATTATCTGCTTGACTAACTGTAGATCAAAGGCATTATTTGTTGTAAAAATGATTTAGGGTTTGGAATAATTTAGCTTGACTAACGAAATTGTAGTTTGAATACAATGAAAGATTTTCATGTGACTCTGCTCTTTGTGTCCCTGAGTACGTTTCCAATCATCCCACACTAGCTTAGCAGAATGGATCCCAGTACCCAGCTCAATCATTTTAGCCTTCCATTTGGTGGTTCTTCAGTGCACCATCTATGGAATGAATGAATGATTTTGATGATTATAAAGGCCATTGAAGATCTGGACTAGTCATTTTGCCATTTGCCTTAAAAAAAAAAATAAAATGACACAGTTACAGCTTTACTCTCCTAGCTCCAGAAACATCCAGTTACTTTATTATTTTATATTTAAAGATATAACTAAATAAGATGATTTGTCCTGCTTATTTAAAATATACTTTTCCTTTTCCCACACCCCAAAATTACATAAACTTTTCCATTCTTAATCCAATGACTTAAACAACTGTTGTGATTTCATAAATAGAAGCATTTGACTAAGGTGGGGATTAATTTGCAAGGGCAGAAAAGCTGCTGAAACAAAGAGCTAGTGTCCAAGTAAATATCTCTTGAGAAATTAGGAAGTACAGGCTACGTTGCATGCGAAGAATTGTTACTCAGTATAATGGTTTAAAGAATTCCAGGTGGTCTGTGTGGGTCATAATGCTAGCATTTCATCTTGGAATAATCTTTATTCTTTCCATTTTTTTTTAAAACTAGTGCTTGCAAAGTGCCAGTAAGTTTGTTCACATAGGCTCATAAAGTCTGTAGCTATCTAACACAAAATAAAAAATGAGGGAATAATCTGCTGGAAAAGTGTTCCTTTTGTGAGAATTATAAAGATAAATAAGGAAAGAGGATTTTTGGGGTGATGGTGGGTAAAGGAGGCTTGAATAATCTGGTTCAATGCCTAATTCACCAGTTCATTTTCCTCATGTGGATATAGCTCTTGCATCCACTGGTTGAAACTTCAAGGTTTTTCTAATTTTTTTCTTAGGGGAAGGGAAGAGGGATTAAAATCTTTTTTTGCTTTGGTAGAGAAGGAAATCTATGCTGGTAAATCATGAACAGTAGAGTAGATGGGGGTAGATGGTTAGGAATGATGAACAGCAGAAAATGGGCTCTGCTCCCATGAGCTGCCATCCTTTCTGTAGCTGCCAAGATGGACCTTATAACTCACTCTACAATAGCATGTAGCAAATCCCACTGAAAACTCAAACAGCCTGTTCTTTTCAAGACTAATGAGCATGTTTTACTTACCTTTTTATAGCCAATTATGTCACACCCTATATAAATCCTCCATTCCTCCCATTGCCTTCAGAATACACTCCTTGGCACGGCTTTTTCTACAATCTAGTCCCAATTTATCTCTCCATTTGCATCTCATGTCACTTCCTTCCAGGTACACCAAACAGTGACATTTTCCCCGAACATCGCCCAGTTTTATGCCTCTTCCATCTTACGATCTTTTCTCTACCCAAAAGATTTTTTTCCTTCTTCCTCACCAAGTGCATTCTGATTTCCCCTTCAAGAGCCACCTCAAATGTCTTTTCCCCATTGAGTCCATTCTCAACTCTCTTTCAGTTTCCCCATTCACATAACACATACCATTGACTATCACCCCCAGAAACAATGCACTGTATCTCTACCTTAATATCTGACATAATTGGTACAAAGTAGACCTTAAGTAAATGAGTACAAGAAAGGACAAATTTAAATTAATGGGCAAATGGAGAGTTTTGTTTCCACATATAGATACCATTCTGAGCTAAACAGCAGGTCAGCATTCTCTTCTCTTTTCACATACATTCTTCATCAGTAGGAATTGTTCTAGCTTGTTTCCAGAAGGATTTTGCTACTTTGGATAGTCATTGCCAGCAAGGTTGGATAGGGAAACTGAAACAAAAGAATATCTACACGAGCAAAGAAAGCTGATGGTTGGTTTATGGCCACTGACTTGATACTGCAAACAGGAACAAAAAGTGGAAAAGCAGTGGAAACTTCATGTGAGGGAACAAGGTAGCCTGAGCCTATTTATTGGCTTGACCCTTAGTCAAAAACCTTATAAAATTGTTTTAGCAATCTCCCAATTATTAATACAATGACTACAACTAAAACAACTTCAGTTAATAGCAGTTAAATATTATAATTACAACCACCTGGAACTGTAATTCCTTCTCTACTCTCCTTCAATATTTCTAGTGTCACAGTTCCTCAAGAAGAAAAAAATCCTTTTATGGTGGAATTGCTGAAATTTATCTATCAAGTGATACCCATAAAAAAGGAAATAATTTTTTTAAAAAACCGGTTTTTTCAACTTAATGGTTTGTTTCAATAACTGTCATCTACTTTCGTTGTCATGGGTATTAGTACATCAAAATTGTGTTTGTTCAGTAAATAAATGATGTAATTGTGTTTCATATTTTGTTTGCTTCCAAGGCTAAAATAAGTATAATATGTATGAAACATACTAGACCTATGAAGTAGAAGAATGAATAAAGATATGCTTTCTTTTTCTTACCTCTGCACTCTAGCTGAAACAAAAGATGAATTTACGGTAAATCACATGATTTAGTAAAGCACTTTAAAGACAGATCTTCAAAAGCAATCCTTCTAACTTCTGGCTTGGCCCTTTTAGATTATTACCACCTCTCATATATCCCCGTTAAGTAGAGGCAAGTGAAAAAGAATGCCTGAGACAAGTGGGAATAATTTTTTGCAAGATTTTAATATTACTAAAGCAAACTTTCGTTCCCTTTGTTTGGTGGCCAGCTGTAGCTGACACAAATATATAGCTGCTAGCTGGGAGCCCGCCCTGAGCATGAGATTTTATATAAGAGTTTATTTATGGCTAATTTATTTATCTTTATATCGAATATAATACTTTCTAGTATCTTTCAGCTTGTAATTATTTTGCTTCACATCAAAGAGCAACATTAGAAATTAAAGTCCATTCACTGTTGTGTATGATTCATGGCCTATGTTACAGATCTTATAAAAGATGCTCATTTTTCTTTCTTTCTCAGTCATCCTCCCTTCTTCCTTCTGTTCCCTGCACTCTTATATCCCTGCTTCACATTGTTCAGTTCTTTCAGGATTAGGAATATATACTAATATGTATTCACAGAATGTAATTGTCAAGGAAAGAGACCTTTTCCTGCCCACTAGGCTGATCCATAATCCAATGGAACCTCACTTTCTTTGGCTCTCCACAAACTTTTACTATTAGATTGTTTATGTTGACTTCCTCAAGTTCTCCCTGAACAAAAACGACATCTTGGTACCAAGATGCTTCACTTTCTTCTCCTTAGTGTGGAATCTTATAGCACTGTGGAACTTATAAATAATTGAGTTATTTTTAAACCACTGGATATTTTCCAGTCACTCTATTTCACACTGGATTAATTATGTAAGAAAACCGAATTGTTCTTCACCAATGCTACAACTTTTAAAAACAACATGCTGTTTAAATTCAGGTTTGGCAACCCCGGCCTGAGCCCCCTCAAATTTATGGCACCACACCCATAGCATAATAAAACCTTTAGTGGTCCTTTGTCTTTTAGCTTGCCTTCTATTTTTTCTCAAGGGTGTTTTATGCTGGAAGATGCAAACAAAAGTTGTCCAGATGTTATTTGTATCAGAGCAGGATTTCAGTCCAGCTATCTGTGGTTGCAAATGTTTATTTTAATGGGTTATTGTGCAATCCTTGCCGTGTAGACCTTCATGGCCTTATATGCATGTTCTCAGTAATGCCAGGACATTGTTTTTTAAAAATATATCATTTGAGTCCATTGAATGATTAATAGTCAGTAGGGGAGCGAAAAATGCAGCACCTGTAGAAAGATGGGGAATATTTTTGCCAATGCCTCCACGTTGACACTGTGCAAACTGCCTGATTATGAAACTCTGACCAATAGACTTTAGGTAAGCAGGAGGAAGGTGTGGTCCTCGCCTTAGCAACAGTCCCAGCCCTCTGAGACAAAGTTACAGGGCTGCAGTAAACATACCGAGGGTGTCAAAAAAAAGGCCAGCTGCTGCCCCATGCAGTTCGGTGGAATGAAAGAAGAGCTTAGCTAAGTCACCACAGTGTGAGCAGCAAGTTTATTTTAGCTATTACAACAAGCACAGGGCTGGGCTTATTATTCAATTTTAGAATTCTAATAAAATCTTAACTGACGTTTCCTTGATACGAAAGTAAACTGTTTACCCTGTATCTAAAAACACATATTATATCCAATGCACCAATTAGCAGTAGGGAATTTCTATCCCTTAAAATTAATTTTGAAACTAAATTACATCATGTGGGAATGGACTTGATTTTTTTTAAAAGTGCTAAATCATAGAGCTGTTAATTTTTTCCGAGAATCTATTTCAAAATCAAAAGATGCTTGGAGTAATCGTGTGAAAAACTCACCCATTAGCATAAAAAACACAAACAAAACAACAAACAAACAAATAAATAAAAGCTCTTAACATTTAAAGTAGGTGTTAGAAAGGACCCTTAAGAGGAAAACTATTTTAGATATTTAGCATCAAGGAATAATATAGCCTCACATTAGAAGTTTTATTAAGCATTTTTGGTCAATTTTGTAAGTGGAAGCTAAATATTTAGCTGGAAATAAAAGCTGGGGACCAGTCTTTTCTAAGTCAATTTTGAGATAAATGAAATGCTGGTGTAGGTTTCAAAGATATAAGCAATCCTGATAAAATTTGGTGATTCAGAAATTAGAGTTTATTATAAGGAAAACGTTTTTCATGCTTTGGAAAGAAACAGATTTTAGGTTATTTAATATGATAGTATATGTTGTCAGTCAACATTGTAATAATAACATGATCCTATATTTGTCTAATAATTTATAGTATAGAAAGTACTTTGGAAGTTATCTTATGTCTTTATAGCTTTGGATATCCTACAGTGTCACTCTTTTGTCACTGCCCAGGGTCTGGAATGTGCTCATATAGCAGACTTGTTCTTCACAGGTGTGGATGTGGTGCTATTTCCGTGAGATTCTCCCCCACGTACTCAAATGGTTTATTGCTTCTGTGGGTCAAGGGCTAGAACAGAGTCGGCCCATAAACTAGTCATATGTTGCATTAATATCCCAAATATAGGATTTATGTAAAACATCAAATAATCTCAATTTTTCTACTAAGATCACATTTAATAGCAGTTAAATGCAGCACATTTGGGGCTAAGGAGAAGAGCACTAGACAAGAAATGCATGCTGTCGCTTTCTTCTTTCTGTCCAAGAGGATCTATCACTGCAGTCAAGGCTCTGTTAACAAAAATTCTTGTTGTCTTAGTGTGGGTTTCCCCAGAAGCAACCTGAGATAAGGCTGTGATGGCAAGCAGTGTATTGAGAGGTGCAGGAAATACTAGTTGAGGGTGGCAAGGGAGAGGTCCAGGGAAGTGAAGTTATCCGTTAAAGAATGCTTTATTAAGCCAGCTATCACAGTGTGTGGCTGGAGCTTAATCCTTCAGGGGACCTCTGGAATATAGCACAAAACACACACCTCAGAACGACCCCATCCAAGAGGTGAGGGAGCTGGGATATTTACATACCACCTCTTGAGAGTCATTGGATGGAGAGTTATTGCATGGGGTGGGAGAGGGAAGGCATGGAGGCAGTGGTAGTGGTGTGTTAAACATGTCTGGTATTTCTGGGCTGTCATGTGTGCATAGGGTAGCCTTCCCTAGTCCAGAAACAAAGCACTCAGGCACATAGACATCAGTCAGATCACATAGCAAATTCTGCAGAATGAGGGTAGGGTAATGAACAGCATCTGGTACTCTTGAGAAATAAAATATTCTAGGATTTGGGGTTTCTAAAGATTTAGCAAATGTATGCTTTGATTGATGTTGCTAAAATTATTTTAAAATATTACTTTAAAAAATGTTCCCAAGTGAATTATCTGAGGAATATAATATATATTCCTCTCTGAAAACTCATGATCAAATGATCCTCTGGTTCTCATTGTGATCATAATTTCTCAAGGAAGAATACCACCAATACAGATATCCAATGTGTAGGGAATGAAGATGATTATGTACTGACCTCAAATTAATATTTCAGTAATTTTTTCAGCTTAGATTGAAACTCCAAAGCAAAATTTGTTTTTTGGGATTTGCCACATTCCATTACAAAGTAAACTATAGTAAGAAATGAAAAAAAATCTCAATTAATTGGATGAAGGCTGTGCAAAATTAATTTCTGTTAGTCAAGGTTCTATTGTGGCTGCCAAAAAAAAGCACAAGCATTAATTCAAGCAAGTATTCATCCATTTAACCAATAGATTTTATACAAGATTTATCATGTACCAAACACCCATAAAATAAGTGACATGAAGGTGGACTAGGTCATTGGTCAACGTCTTTGGAGTAGTTGAAATCTAATACTGAAATTCATCTCTGCCATTTTCTGTCTAGGAGACTGCAAGTGAGTTACCTTAGTTTCCAAGTCTCAATTTCCTCATCTAGAAATAAGAGTAGGGGAATTAAGGGATGTAATGAGATTATTCATGACAAGCACTTAAGAGCATGCCTGGCACGTATTAAGCACTAATTACATGTCACTTTTATAATGCTGATGATGAGAATGCTAGGATTGCAGCCATCAAAGTCTTTGCAATCTGCTAAAGGGGGCACATAGATACACGTGTAATGCAGAGCAGAACATGCCTAGTGTTCTGTGATTACAGAGGATGAGCATAATTATAGAAGTATTCTTTGAGGAGATGGAATGGATAGGTGGTTCTTGGAAGACAGAAAGGCTTCCAACAGGTGATATAAATCAAAGCATGGAGTTCTAAATGGACCTGGTGTGCCTGGAACACCTGAGTACCAAGTACCTGAGACAGAGCACATGTAGCTATTCAAATATTGGAGGGCCCCATGCCTCATCCCTTGGGCTCTTCCCTTCCTATCTACTCTTACTCCTTTAGGGGAACTTATCTACTTTCCATGGCTTAATATTACCAGTTCACTGTTAACCCCAATATTTACATTGAAGAACCCAAATTTGTTTCCAGGCTAGCTCTCTTCCATAAACTTCATTCTGCAATTATACATACCCACTTGGATATCCAATGGGTATCTCATAGTTAATATGCACAAAACTAGTTATTTATATTTCCTTCTGAAATGTACTTATTTCCCCATAGTGTTCCCTAGCTCAGTTACTCCATCAGGTAACTCCATCCTTCCAATCTCTCAGTCCCCAAATTGTGATGTCCTCCCTCATTATTCTCTATCCAGCAAACCCCACATCTATTTTCTCATTTCTATTGTCTCAGATTTCAAAATACATCAAGCATATGACTTCTTCTCACCTTCTCTACTGTGACTATAGGGCTATCCTTCCTGGATTATTGCAGTTGCCTCCAAATGTGTCTCATGGCTTCCTCTTGAGAACCTGAAAAGCCTCTTCCCAAACAGCAGCTAGTTTAATCCTGCGTACGTAGGTTAGAGTATATTACTCCTGTTCAAAACACTGCAGACCTCCCCCACACCCTACCTTTTCATCCAGAGTAAAAGCCCCAATCTCCACATTGCCCTAGAAGGCCCACCATGGTCTCATCTGTTATCTCTGACCTTACTTCTTTAGTTATTTCACTCTTGATTATGTCATTCCAGTGGCACTGGGTTCCTTGTCATTCCACTGATGTGGCTTCACTCTCCCAACTTGGTGTCTTTGTTCTGCCTATTTCTTCTGCCAGGAACATTACATGCTCAGGCATTTCATAGTGAATGTCCTTTCCTTCTTCAAGTCTTTGCTTAAAATTCATTTTTCTCTGGCACGATGACTGCCGTATTTATTTTTCCATATCCCTTACTTTCCTACAACACTATATATTATTTAGTAATTTTGTTTAATGTTTATCTCTTCCCATCCACTAGGATATAGCCACATGATGGTAGATGCCCTTGTATGTTCTGCTCAGATGTTTACTAAAGGAGCGATCATGTAGGATTGACCATGTAGGTGCTCAATACAGAAAAAACAATGGAATTATTGCTCTTTCTTCTGCTTTTGAAATGTGCTGTTACCACATTAACAAAAATAGTCCTTTTAATCCATAGTGCCCAGTACTCCTTATTATTTTAAGGATCTTGGATGCAATTTCCATGTTCTTTAAAGTTTCTCCTCATTGGAAAATGGAGTATAAGATGAAATAAAGAATTGTTATTTAGTCTATATTTTGGAAGATTCCTTTTCTTTCTGGAAAATCATTGCAGTTAGATCCATATTCAAAAAAACTAACCTAATAAATAACATATTGAGTAACTCCAATGTGGCAAGCATTATACATATTATTTCACTCAAATTTGCAGCAACCCTTTGAGAGGGTAGCATCTCTGCTTTAATGATTTGAAAACTAGAGGTCAGAGAAGTTTAGTAATTTTCCAAGATTTACGGTAAATGGGTGATTTGGAGTTGGAAATCAGTTTTATCCGTCTCTATAGTATTATTACTGATTGGACACCTTGATTTGGTAAATCAGTTTCTGTTATTGGGAATGAAAAAAATTGAAAATGTACAAAAGTTTCCTAACCTAACAAGTGAGCGAAAAATTCTTTTTAATAAACATATACTTTTGTCCAAGGAACCTTATCATATTCTTAATCTTTAGTTTGCTTTTAGGCCACTCCACATGGAACATCTTCATAGATGTAGGGAAGCCTTTATTATAGGTAAACAGGATGATGAGAATTGAGCATCCCTATGGAAAAAGCCAATTAGTAAGTTATACTTACTAATTGTTTTAAATATATATGAACTATAACCACTTTAGCATGCAGATACATCCTTTTTTTTTTCAAGGTGCTATTTAAAATAGCATCTCATGATGTTTACTGACTGAAAATTATCTTTGATATATTTTATTGCTGGTTTAGGCACTTGAATTTTTTTCAAAAACTTTGGTTTGCATTTTCACAATAACATTTTATTCTTGTGCCCATTCTAAGGCAATATATTAGCTTTTTGTGATTCCTTACCCATTCAATTGAAGCTAACATTCATGTTCTTAAAAATTTCCTTCATTCCTTTCTTTATGCATGTCAACTGCATTATGAGGCAGAAGCATCTGCTTAAATGTCTCTCAACTAATTTATTTTATTCATTTCAAGCCCAGATTATTAATTTGTGTCCTTTTCTTCTTTCTTCTCTGGAGACATCTTATTTTCCTTTATCAGTGCAATAAGTAATTCCTGGGAAAAGAAACATTTCAATTTTATGTAAGAAAAATATATTTTATGTTTCCTCACTTCTTTTTTTCCCCAGTCTCTTTTCAGCCTAACAAGCCTAAAAAGAAGATATAGCCCCATAACCACTTTATGCACAAACTTAGGTGCATAAAATCTCATGGAAAGAGGACTTTTGCCCATAGCAGTCATCTTGTCATTTCTGTCATTGTATAGGTGAGAAAAGTGAGGTCCAAAAAGTTTAAATGGCTCCCTTACAAGCTTGCCACTAGAAATGACTGAACCAGGACCACCAATTCTCAATTCTCACATATTCTATTTTATGAGTTAGGTTGTTTTATTTTTGGGAAATATGGAATTGATACTGTAAAGATCATTTCTTACTACTATTCCCATAGAAGTGTAGGTAGGGGCATCAATATTATTATTAAGGGCTTATTTTAATTTATGATGTTCTCTAAATGTACATGTGAACACAACCCATTTTGGGGCAGCAAACTTATTTGCTTCTAAAACTTCAGACATGTTTGAGAAAGTTAACATCTGAAAAGATGTGGTGTCTCATATCTCAATTTCCAAGTAAGAGTCAATGTAACACTCTATGTGGATTTTGTTCGTTTTTAAAATCTGTGCATGTAGTAAACAAAACCCACAATTAATTTCCTATGTTTTCCTTTTTAAACTATACTGTACAAAGTTGGTAAAAAAAATAAAATTAGGTAGCAAATTTTACAATGAGATAATTTTGCACATCCTTAGTTTATCCTCTGCAAATGAGTATGTATGAAAGAGTCCACCTACGGCTCTAGTTGCCACGGTTTAATGCAGTTCCATTGAATGATCCTGTTAACCTAACCTTCAATTTGCTGAGGTTTGAACTCTGAATTACAGCATACGAACATAGCTTAACAGCTGGTACAAGGGCTTCTTTTGAATTTTTAATCATATGAATTAAATATTGCTAGAGATGCCTTTTTAGACTTCTAGGAGTGACCTAAGGTATAGAAAGTCAAGTATAGATAAGCCCCAAGGGAACTGAAACACAAAGGGATTAGGGCTGGAGACACCACAGGCTGCTTACTTTGCTCACCAAATTGAGATAGCAACTGCAAAGCATGCATTAAAAATTGCATCTTAAGCAATCATGGCATTATCTAATATTACATGGCCTTTAAACGTATAAGATATTCTTGTTGTCTTCAGATAGGCATTAGCCAAATAGAGATGAGCATAGCTTCAAAAGATCCACTGTATCGAAAGTTTAAATTAGTGCGGAGACAAATCAGAAGGCAATCAACACACTAAAGAACGATTAGAGCATGACTATAGAACTTAAAAACAGCAAGTTCCCTTAATGCAATGCTTTTCAAATGATGAGATTTTTGTCAAATTTAGCAAATGCTGAAATTATTTAGTGGAGCTGGACTAAAACTTTTTAAAGAATAAAACAGAATGGGATAGAAAATCTCAGAATGTATCTCATATAGCACAGTTAAATTATTGTGTGGAATTTTATTTTAGGGGGTGTGTGTGTGTTTCATGTACAGGGTAATGCTGCAAAAATTTTTTTTTAATAACTCTGTTTAAGAATGGTTTGAAAAACATTGGCTCAGTATATCTGAATTAGATTTTCATTACAAAAATCCTTACTATTCCATTTTATCTTCTTAGGAATATATCTAGTACATATACTCAGGTATTTATAGAATAATAACATTGACACATAGTGAAGCTTAGTTTTTTAATAACTTCCAGAAAAATGGCAAGAATATGGCAACTATCTATAAGGTAAAATGCTTTGTTGGGAGAAAAATTATTTAGCATTAGTATTTGTTGCTTTTTAAACAATACACATGTGTGTGCACATGCATTTTACTGAAATCTTTTCTTTATTATTTCATCCTAGCATGGGCTTTCTTGCATACTAAAAGTTGTAGTGAATGAATTCAGTCCATATATGAATTGGATATCTTCCTGCTTTCTCATGTCAGCAGATTGCTATTTTGGGGTGTAAGACAATGCTTTGCTATTTATTATTTCAGGTTTTTCTACTTTGAAAAGTATTAATATAAGGGCAACTCTTAACCAGTTAGAATCATTTGACCAAAATACAGAGAAAAGAGAGGTTAAACTAGAAACGAGCCCACAGAATCAGGGCATTAGTTGCAATGAATCATGAGTCTTTCTAATTTATACTTCTGTGAGCTCTGTAAGGGGTTAATACCCAGTATACATGATGCCGTGTACCGCTGGTTGTCTGGATTCACACAGCCAAGCTTTCTCCTCATAAACAGAAAGATTTATGTGTTTTTTTTGCCCTAGTCCACCTCCTCTTTTTAAGAATGAGTATCTATGAGTAGCATGGGTCATGTATTAATGAATTCAAATATTGAGGAAAAAAAGCAATATATTCTTCAGGAACACTACAACTCTTCTTCCCATACTTACTGAGATTCTGTACACAGCCCACTTCTCTTTCTGACATTGAGTCTTCAGCATGACTATTGAGAAGAAAACTTTACCTGTCTTTGCAGCTAAGTATAGGCTTTGTTTTTTATAATTTGACAATAACTGGGCAAAGCCAGAGAAGTACAAAGGAATAAATGAAGAGAGTTCAGCTCACTGAAAGGGCTCGGGACTGGCCATAGAACAAGGAAATACACTGAGACAATGAATTCAATAACTGATATGGCTCTTTGCGGTGAGGCAATAAGCAAGAAGTAACAGAGGAGAACAGATTTTGGATAGCTTTTGAATACTTTTCTTGCCATGTGATGAAATGGTTGCTTAAAGCAGCTGGCTGCATTTAATTATTTTTATTTCAATTTTATTTTTTTTAAATGTGGTTACTTCATAGACACATTTATTTTCCAACATCAGTTCCTTAGTAGTATAATATAGAATGCCTCATTAGCAATGGAAAATGGGCTTAAGTTTGTAACAGGAATGTTCTGAATAATGTTTTTAGATGTGGAAGAAGTTAGCAAGGGAGATTATAGAACCTCTCACTTCCCCCTGGAGAACTTTAAAACAAGTAAAAAACTTTTTATTTAATCCACAAATTTCACATAAGATCTATCCTCATTTACTGGTGCTGCTTTTGCTTTGCTAAGTTCTCCCCCTGTGTCCTTTCTTATTCTGCCTTTGCTTGGAGAAGCCTCATGAGAGAACAGAAAATGCCTTAGCTGGAGGAGACAATGGGTCCTGATCTAGCAAATAGAGTGCCTACTTTACACCCGATTTCTCTCTAGTTTTCAGTCTAGTTCTCTCATTTCTCATTTAAGGGGTTTGGGTTAATGCACTGGTTGTCAAAATGTGGTCTCCGGACCAGCATTATCAGCAGTACTTAGGAACTTGTTGAAAATGCAAACTTTCAGGTTCCAAAGCAAATCAACTGAATGAGTAACTCTGGGAGTTCAAAGAAATGTTGAACTTCTATGTGCTCACATATGGCATGTCCTATCACAATATCACAGTCAAAAGAACTGAGAAATTCCATCAAATATCTGAAAAACATGGTGAAAAAAACAACACAATTATAAGAGCAGATGAAATTCCTTACCTGGCAATGTCCACTGCCTGATAAGACACAAATGTTTGCACACTGAGTGTCTGTTCACATTTATTTAAACCAAAAGAACCAATTCATCCTAGATGACAGGGCACTAGTTCGTCTACAAATAGTCAACACATTCGGGAACAAATGTGTGTTGACTATCTGATATGTGACATGCACTGTGCTAGGCACAGAGGACACACTATGACGACGGCAGACACAGGACGACTACACCAAGTCCTTTGCAGAGATGCAAAAAAGATATTTCAAAAGCTGAATCAGACACTTTTTTTCTTGGCTGCTGATGCTTCCAAAATAACTTTTTATATTTCCAATAGTTTACACCCTGCAGGTGGAAAAGCCTTTCCTACAAGAGAAGATGGTTACATCCCCCCTGATGAAATTTCCTCAGCCTGACAGTATGTTTACTAAGAATGCTATCTTTAGGGCATTCTAAAGAAAGGCGAACTACAGTAGGAGAAAGCGCAGCAGCTGAGATGGTTGCATGTGCCTCTAACTCAAATTTGAAGGGTGAAGCTGAAGCATCGGCCGCAGCTGGAAGAATGGGGAGCAGAACACTGGCAATGGGCAAAATGGTTATTCATTTCCTCTCTTGTGATCTTTCATCTTTCATTTTTGTGAATCTCAATACATAGTTGAGACTTTTCCCAGATTCACAATCAACTCTGATTATCTGCCTCCTCTCTCCACTTTTCCCTTTTTAGTTTCTTGGATGCTGTTAGAGGAAAAAGATAAAAACTATCTGGCATAGAACATTCTTGCCTTTCTTTCTTTCTTTCTTTCTTTCTTTCTTTCTTTCTTTCTTTTAGGTCACTTAGTATTTGTCTAAGGTTTGAGAAAAAGGAAGGAATAAGATGAAGGGATGAAACGAGGCAGAAAGTTTTATTTCTCTTCAAATATGTTTTTCATCTCTGACCTCCTATAAAAACTCTGCAGTGCATCCAGACATAATATTTACATAATTTTAAGCAGGTAGGGATTCCTTTGGTGACAAAATTATTATACAGTGTTTATTCCTGCTTATGCTCCCATGATTTCATAGCTTTTTATTTTCCTTGAGATGTAATATGTGTGGACAATTTAGTTTGAGTGAACAGCCTAGCAACAGTTTGATTGCTTTAAGCTACTCATAACTTTTTGCTTACCTGAGCATCAACTCTTAAATTCTCTGTAATTATTCTAATCCTCTGTAGGAACACAACAAGATCCACATAGCTCTTGAGGATTTGCCAAGTGCTGGATACTGAGAGGCACAGCTTGGGCTACAGCCTAAAAGCTCCATAATCTTTGAGGCCAGTTTCTTCTTTACCCTGCACAGAGGTGGCCGGTAGTCTGCTGCAAGTCTTACTCAGTGGAGAGATTTATCAATAAATTAAATAGACACCGAAAGTCTCGTGGCTAGTTTTGGAAAAAACAAAAGCTTCAAATTGCGAGAGAGGGTGAATATATTAAATGACAGAATCACAGTCCCCTACCTTTTAACCTCCCAACCCCAGATGCTGAAAGATGTTGAAAAATCCTAAAAGACTGGAATGATGGGCTGCCTGTAATATAAATCCATGTCATAGGAATTACTGTAAGGCCCTGCACCTGGATTCAGAAACAAAATGCACAAAGGCAGGATGGGGGTGATATGACTTAGCAACAGCATGTGTGAAAGAGTCTTAGGCACTTAGTTAACAATAGCTCAGTGGGAGTCAACAGTAATGTGGCTGCCAAAAAGGCTGATGGGCCCCCAGGCTGCATTAATGGAAGAAGTGTTGTGCTAGAATAAGGGAGATAATGGTGCCACCCCACTTGATGCTGCACACACAACACCTGAAGGGTGCAGTCAGCCCTGTGAGCCCACCTGGACCCATTTGCAAGGAATGTGACAATTAAAGTCAGTATGAACTATGGCACGTAAGAAATAGTTGTGGGAAATGAGAAGGCTTACCTTTAGAAAAGTCTTAAGAAGGCCATGGTGCCTTGAATAATAGATTTGTCAAAATACGATTAGAGTTACTCTGCATGATCAAGAAGAAGAAAGAGAACCAGGTTGTAAAAGCCTTGGAGGAATAAACTGAAAAAATGACATAGGCATTAAAGTTGGGCAGATCTAGCATGGAATTCTGGCTTATAAAGTTACACTATAAACTTGAACAAGTTTCTTTTTCTCTTCTTCTCTTCTATTTCCATATTCATAATATGAGGAAGATCACTATCTTATACATATGATGTAAGGTTAGAAATAATGCACTCAAAATACATAGCCCACTACTTATCGGGATATGTACTCAGAATCTACAACAGCCATGATAAAAGACAGAAATATCAAGAGTATCATGGGCAATGTTGGGAAGAAATGAATGAAATCATACTCATTAGAAATGTCAGTGAAACTGATGGACCAAAGGAAATAAAGAGAGATGGGAGTGGATATATGATTGATCAAATGACCTATAAGATTTCTTTGTGTTCTGGGAGCTATGTTAAACATCTTATAAGATAGTTGTATACATAGAATAAGAATACATTACAATAAAACTAAAAGATCAGTTGATTTATGTAGAAACCTATACATTTTTTTCTTATATGTTTTGTAAATATTCAGAAAGAAGAAGAAATTTTCCTTTGAAAAGCAGAAACTTCTTGAAAGGATCACTTTAGAAGATATTAAAAGTATCATATTAAAAGTGTTATTGAATAGGGAACAGTGTTGAGAGACATAAGTTAAAATTATCCTGAACATTACAAAAGCTTTTCTTTACTAAATTCTTTGAATGGGTAATTTATTCCATAGTTCAAAACCAACTCGTCATTCCATTGAAACCCTACTTTCATTAACACTCAGGATAGAATTCTTCAAGTTCTGCTGAGAACATTGTATAGATTATTTTCTTTCATATAGCCTGAAATCAGTTCACTTGTATTAATAATAGGACTTGCACCATCCATATCTACTGTATCTGGGATAAAGTATGTTTCTAGAATAGTCTCTTAAGTTATGTCTAAGGGCTACCTGTAGCATTAAAAATTTCTTAGTCAACTTCTTGCAATTCGGATGTTACTTCAAAATAAACTTTCCCACCAAACTCCACAGCTGCTCAGGAATGTAATTCATAGTCCGCAAATGATCCTCCGCAATGATAAAGGGAGGTATTCAGTAGGAGCCGAGAAACTCTAACCTCTAATAAAGGGATTTTCCTTTTTATGGTTTCTTTGAAATATTAAATAAATGTAAATTTATGAGGATACATTCTATATCTCTCTTGTGTTCACAAGTACATCTTAATACATGTTCATAGTAGGGTATAATAAATATTTGTTTAAAAATTAACAAATGAATGACGCTTTCTATGTCATTGAATCTCAATCATAGTTTCACACTGGAATCACTTGAGAAGCCTTAAAACTGCTGATGCCTGTGCCCACACCAGAACAAGGAAAAAGAGAAACTCTAGGCATTGGTATTTTTCAAAAGTTCCTCAAGAAATTATTTTGAAAATAGGATTGAAATTAACTGTACTAAACAATCATGGTTGTATTCCCCAAATCTCTCATCTTCCTCAAAGTCATACAGACTACTTCTGTATATATTTGATAAGGGATGTGGAGGTTTGGTAGTTCAAATCATAGCCTTTACATTTATATCTTTCAGTTTTCAGACAAGTAATTTTTTTCCTAGAGTTAGATGAACTAAAGGATATAAATATTCTATTTATAGACTATGAAACTTAGAAATTTTTTTTTGGTTTGATAGTCAGTGATTGCATTCTTGAGAGTTTTAACTAATAAGTGAGGCAGACCTTAAGATTATTTGGATTTTAACTTTAAACTAAATAGGTACGCTCGCCTGGGGTGGGGGTAACAGGCACTCTTTCCCTCAACCCCCTCACCACATGGTAGTGGGCTGTGCCCACCAGTTCCTGCTTCCGCTGGGGAAATTCAACTGTTTTTAACTAAACCATTAATTTTATCTCAGGCTTTTAAGCTAAGTGGAGACAAACTTCTCATAGACTTATTCTCTTACTTGAAACTTTGGTCTGGCCTCTTGTGAGGCACCTACACACATTAGAGGTGTGATGCCTTAAAGGATTTGGGGAACCTCATCTGGGAAAATCCCATTTACAATGGACTGTTTGTGTGCTCACCTCAATGGATTTGGTGAGACTTCATTTGGAAAGATCCTGTGTACAACAAACTGTTCATATGCTCGAGGTGGTCCAAGGACAGAAAGGTGACCTACTGCACAGGGAGCCCAACCCTTTTGATGATTGACAGTTCCACTTGGTATTAGTAGATATCTTTTCAGGCTGGAAATGGAGATAGTGTCTAAAGCTCCAAGATGAGCTCCTACCAGGAGCTGTTGGCCTACAACAGGGCCTTTGCTGAGTTCCTGTGCATGCACGCCAGCAGAGCAAGAACGAATCTCAGAGGACAATGGGATGATGGACATCAGCAGTCCAGAGAAAGAAGCCAAGCAGGTATAAAATGGCATGCTGGTGATGGACGCCATAGACAGGCAGGTGTGGAGATAGCTCAACAGCACCTCCTTCTACAGCAAGGATGTCAACAAGCTCCACATTGTCAACAGGGCCCAGGAACCCTGGACATTTCACAAGGTGACTAATGGTGTTGCTTCCTGTGGTCTGCACCTGGATCTACTGCACAATGTCCTGTGGTCACCCATGAACTTCAAGTGGAGCCTCAGTGGGAACTTCGTGACATGGTGTACTCAATGATCCCACAGGTCTAGATGTTCATAGGCTCCCCTCCTCCATACAAAGCAGTAATGGACATGCTTTTGAATCAGAGATAACCCAGCAAATCAGAAAAGTAGAATAGGGTATTGCTGTTTATCCCCCTCTGAATAAGGATATCCCTCAGAAGCAGGCTTAAGGTAAGCCCCTAAGAAATAGTTTAGGAGAGACCCTTCCTAGCACCCCGAGGTAAGTATGGTAGTAGAACCATGAGTAAAAAGCAGGGTAGAGCAATATGCCAAATGAGTGGGTCAGGTACTAACCACTATGTATCAGTTTGCCTCTTTCGGGTCCCCACCCCAGTTGGAAACAAAGAAGTAGAAGAAACCCTATGAAGTGCCTCTAACAGCTCACACCACTGAAGTTGTCAGAGATGAAACCTTGGGTACAACATACCAGAGTAAAAAGGTGTCCTGTGGAAGAAGAGGACCTGAGCCCCTAGCGGAGGGGCCAGCCTTTAGATATTCTAAAGTAACTGCTTAAGGAAAGGAAAAAAATGAAAATGTTGATATTTTTTGCTAATTTTTCTTTGGTTATTTGTTTTGTCTATAGGATGGAGAGACAACTCCTTAGTGAGGATTTCCCCGGGCTATTGCCTCATCTGTTGATCTGTATTTGTATTTGTCATTCTAAAACTTGTTCAGTGCTGTGCATAATTTCTGAATTTACAGAAGCTGGTATATCAGATCACATACAGAGTGCAAGTACTAGCTCTGCACTCAGAGGTCCTGTGTTTCTTTCTAGTCCAGCCCTGTAGCAGACATTGTTTACAAGGTGATAGCCCATGTTGCCTGGTCAATCCTCACTGTTGTAGTTGTTATCTGTAACTTTTTTAGCCTGGTAATCTGTTGTAAATATACTGTCAAAGCTTTGTAATGATATACACAAGCATAAACCTGCCATCTGAGACATCTCCCCAAATCAGTAGCTTAATGACTAAGTCACCCCTTCTTCTCATAGATATGGAAGAGAAATGTTAAGAGTGGGGAATATGCAACAGAAGGAATGGCTTGGAAAAATAGCAAAAATATTTTCTGTCTCTAAAGCCTGCATCCCTGCCTCAGGCCAGTGGTTGGGAGGGGTTGGGTAAGTCTTTTGGTTATTTGTGCAACAGGAGATGGCCTAGCCCCACCTGATAAAGGGAGATTGCGGGTGGAGGTCATGAGATTGTCTTCAGCAGAGATGGGATGATCAGTATTATCAACTGTGAGTGCCTGAAGCAGAGCACCCATACTTTAAAAGCTCTGTATTTCTGTGAATGTTTGGGAATTTGAGTTTTTTGAGATGAAAAGGTCTACCATATTTCCTCCTTTGCCAGCAAAGTAAATTATCTTTCCTTCCCAGCTACACATCCGATAAAGGGCTGATAACTAGAATCTATTTAGAACTCGGGAACATCAGCAAGGAAAAATCAAACAATCCTATCGAAAAGTGGGCAAAAGACATGAACAGAAATTTTTCAAAAGAAGACAGAATAATGGCCAACAAACATATGAAAAAATGCTCAACATCTCTAATCATCAGGGAAATGCAAATCAAAAACTGCAATGAGATATCACTTATCTCCAGTAACAATGGCCTTTATCAAAAAGTCCCCAAACAATAAATGTTGGCAAGGATACAGAGAGATAGGAACACTCCTACACTGCTGGTGGGACAGCAAACTAGCTCAGCCTCTGTGGAAAGCAATATGGAGATATCTTAAAGTGATACAAGTAGGTCTACCATTTGATCCAGCAATCCCATTCCTGGGCATCTACCCAAAAGAACAAAA
>VBSM01003200.1:3869720-3953639 GCA_008086735.1 Cheirogaleus medius | reverse complement strand
AAAAAAAAAAAAAAAAATAAGTAAATGCGAGAGAGAGAGAGAGAGAGAGAGCTACTTAGATACCAAAGCCCCAACTACATACCCCAACAGGACAATCCTTTTGTATGACTGCCACAGACATGAGTATGGAGAGGCAAGACAATATGAGGGACAATTTGGAGGAGAAGAAAATGGTCATTTTAAAATAAAAGAAATGGGTGAAACATGAAAAGCCAATCCAATCTAAAAGATATAAAAAGGAGAATCAAGAATATTGTGCTGTTTCCCTTTTCCCTTTACCTGATGCCTCCTGCTACTTCACTGGTTAAGTTTTATAGGTTGCAATAACTGGCATGGAAGAGGTATGCCTGTCAGCTGCTCACAATGCAGGATCTTGAAAAGGTCAGCCTAGTAGCAGTATGACAGGCCATGTAAGTCATTATGTGCCTTATAACTCATTTGTAAGTAGAATGAGAACTAGAGCAAATTAATGTAAACTCTGCCACAAGACCTCTGAAAACATGGTAGGCACATTGAAAGCTAGGTTTTGTTCTTTATCTACAAAGACAGACATATCCTCACAAAGATGTTACCTTCCTAAGGAGCAGCAGAAATGGGAAATTAGTTCACTTGCTGTGAAGATATTTAAAGAGAAGATATTGGCAACAGAAGGAAGGTGGTTTGGGGAGAAGATATAAATAAAATATATATACAGGTACTATATGCGTTTAGATTCTGGTTGATGCCATTTAGTTATATTTCTTGATCAATAAAAACCATAAGACTTTCCAAGTTATGTACTTTTAAGAAACAGTAAAATACAATTATTAGGTAGAATATTCTATTTATGACTCACATAGTTTTATTGTGATGTATCTGTTAATTGCGGAGCCTTATCTTGCATTGAAATAGACATAATCTTATATGGTTCATCAAATATTGTCTTTTGAACAAAAACTCCCACACATATAGCAACATTGTTTAGTACTAAAAGGCTAAAAGTGCTGAACATGCTACAGGTGATTGTTAGGGAGTAGTGAAAGAGTTAATTATCCATAACGCCTCCCCCCACCCCAGATGTCCCACTGTGACTCTGTTGTACACTTAGGCAAAGTTCCTAATGGCAAAATCTATTAGAATGCACAATATTCTCCCAAGGGAGCTGGTGGAAGTCCTGTCACTTGAGACATATAAAACTACACAGGATAAAGCACTAGAGAGCTGTGAGTGCATGTGTTCCAACTCTCAGGACAGAACACATGACCTAATGGGTGCTTTTCTGTCCCTTAATGTCTCTGATTCGCTGGGTGTTTTAATAGCTACCTCATATTTAAGTAGATGAGCAACAGTCTATTTTTTTAATGGAAATTTAGTTTGGTCTGTAAAGTGTCAAGACAGAGGTGACAAGAGAAGCCACAAGGGAATGCAGGAAGTCTCGTGGAAATTTAATTGATTTGCAGGAGGGTTGAGCAAGACCAACAGTATATTAGGGTTTAGCAAATGCCTCGACTTTTTTTCAAATGTTTTCAGTTCAAGGAAACCCAAAACACATTTGGCTAAACACTTTTTCCTTAATTTTCAAACCCATGTGTATTTCAAGGGAAATTTAATCCATGTGTTTCTGATTCATTTACACTTAGCTCATCAAAATGTGGTTTCGTAAGACCCATTTGATGTCTAAGAAGCTTTGTGAGCTTTTTTATATAAGTTTTTTTTTCTTTGAACCAGGAAGTTGCATTTTGCCAAGAGTCAATGGGACTTCAACCCAAAAAGAGTCAGTTTTGTTTGAGATCTTAGAATCCTCATAGTTGGTGGGAACTAATGAGCAGGGAAGAGAGAGGACGCTGATTCAGAGAGCATGTACGCTCCCATTTCTAATATGTTATCTGTTCAATTGAGCTGAAAATCTTTTTTTCCTCTCAGTTTAATAGTAGAAAATCCAACTTAAATTTTTGAAAATTTTGTAGAAAACACAAGGATAAATTTATTACAGGATACAATATTATCATGTGATCTGATAATTGCCCACCAATGTGTCTCTGGGTGATGAGTCATCAGGGCAGTAATGACATATTTATCTAGGGGAGAGTTATTAAAAAGTGACTCAAAAAGGTATTTAGATTGGCTATTTCTCTATATTAAAAAAAAAGGCCCTCTGCCTAGTTATTGTTGTTCTGTGAGCAACACTACTGGTTCTTTAAGAAACAAGACAAATAAGGCTTAGTGAACGTGCTGATTCAGGTGCACACAATCCCCTATCTCATTGCCGGTGTTCCTAAAGAGCATCTGGGGTAAGGAAACATGCATCCGGTCCATCCGTCAAGAGCCCATGAGAAAGCCAACAATGTTTGCACCTGCAGGATGAATTACATCTTTGGTGAGTGTGGGAAGCTACATAATGAGACAGCTGAGTGGCTGACACATTTCTTTTCTCTTGCTCCTTCTGCACTTTCTTTTGCTACTACACTCGTGCTTCCCATTTCTTGCTCTCCCTTTTCCCCACCTTTGTACAATCACACTAGATAATGGATCAAATGTGGCACATTCATCCAAGGATGGGTTGACATGGTTTACACATTGCTTTCATTTGGTTGTTCTTTGGATGAATTCTTCCTTGAGAACAAGATAATGAAAACCATACGGTCATTGAGCACAAAATCTGCCGTCACTTTGGCTATTCCCTCACAGCCCATTTCATTTCATAAAGGCTGGTCCCTGAGTTGACTCCAGTAGAAGATTCCAAGCAGGTGGAATCATGCCCCCTGTGGGTTTGCATGATTCAACAAGTACTGCCAACTTAGTCCTTGCTTGTCATCCATACATCAAAGAACTCATTTGAATGTAACATCTCTTGCCAGTCTGGTATAGCTTTAGAAAGTTGACCTTTTAAGTATTCATATAAGTTCTGTTCTGGGACCTTCATTGTAGGAGCTGAAGACAAAAGAGCTAAGATAGGTAACAACAGAGGATTAAAAGAATAAGTTGGAAGTTTTTTTAACTCATGCTGACCTCAAATTTTGAACTACTGCCTAAAGGAAACGAATACTTTCTTATGGTGGAGGAAGGTAAATGTGTACTTTATTTCTGGGCTGAGTTTCGACAGTCTAAAACAAAATTATAAATTTTTAACTATGGCAGCAAGTTCAGACTACAGGTGTGAGGATAAAGAATTATTCATTGATTCCCATGCCAGTGAGTGAAAGGCTCAAAGCAATAAAAATACAGATGAGGTTCCTGGAATTTGAACAAAAGAAGTTTATTTTCATTTTATAATTTGTCACTTGCTTTGTACAGACACCAAAGAGACATCACAGAAATACTAAATTAATCCCTGAAAACACAAAGGTAAAAACCATTGTGGTTTAAGATAAAAAAAATTTCTCTTAAAATTGGCTGTGACTCTTCTGCACTGACAAAACTTATAAAATAGCCAGTCAATTATGTCTAATTTCATTTCCTTTCTTATATAATTGAGAATAAAAACTTCAGTCAATGCTCAACATGTAAACCACATACATCTTTCTAATGCTGGAGAAATAGTGTCCAGTTCTTTTTCAGTACAATAAATATTTTGCTTTTAATTATCAGAAATATTTGGCATTATTAATCAAGCAAAATAAAACTATGTATCACATAGAATTATCTTATTACCTTGCCCTTGTAAGTGTAGAAATGGAAGCAAGGTGATTAACAACAAACTATGCAAACTGCTATAATTTACTGAGAAATGGAAAGAAATTCAGAATAATTTTTGTCCAAACTCCTAACCGACTGAAGATACAAAAAGTCCAGAGATCTTAGGAGACTTGTCCAAAGTCCCCAAGCTGCCTTATATCAAATTGAGTATCAGAGCTCAGCTCTAAATACTAGTCCAGTGCTATTTTAACGATTGATAAAATTTCTAAGAGTAATATATTCCTGGGATAGGACACATAAGATAAGACTAGAGAGATTCTTTGAATTTGGAAAGTTCTCAGTAGGTAGAAATTCTGAGATACTTATACTGATTAAATATAATATATACTGATTAGAGTAGAATTCATTCACTGCAGTGCGGGTTGGGAGCCCTAGGGCCTCGTTTTTGCCCCTCCCCATACATATCTCAGAGGCCCTCTAAGGTACTTCAGAAAAACACCAAGGGTTCCTCAGGACACTGACTTAAAACTACTAATTTCATTGCCAATTGTAGTAAATAGACTCTAAAGTGACCCGCAATGACTCTACAAAGTACTACAGACTCAGTGGCTTAAATAATAGAAATTTATGTTCTGACAATTCTGAAGGTTCGAAGTCAGAGATCAAGGTGTTGGCAGGATTGATTTCTTCGGAAGCCTCCCTCCTTGGCTTGCAGATGACCATCTACTCCATATGCCCTCACGAGGTCTTCTCTCTGTATTTGTCTGCCTCACCATCTCTTCTTACAGGGCAGCAGTTGTGTTGTATTAGGGCCCTCCCTAATGACCTCATTTTAGCTTAAATACCTCTTTAAAGGCCTTATGTCTTAGTTTGATTAAGTTCCGATAACAAAATACCTTAGACTGGGTAATTTATAAACAACAGAAATTTATTGCTCCCAGTTCTAGACGCTGGGAAGTCCACAATCAAGGCACCAGCAAATTCAGTGTATGGTGAGGGCTCAATCTCTGCTTCAAAGATGACACATTCCTGCTGTATCTTCACATGGTGAGAGGGTGAGACATCTCTCTGGGGCCTCTTTATAGACTAATCCCATTTGCAACGGTATAGCCCTCATGACCTAATCATCCTCTAAAGGCCCCACCTTCTAATATCATCACCTTGGTGACTAGGTTTCAACATACCAATTTGGGAGAGACACAAACATTCATATCATTGCACCTTATCTCCAAAAACAGTCACATTCTGAGGTATAGGGGCTTAGGGCTTCATTGTATAAATTTGGGGGGACGCATAATTCAGCTCATCACACTCACCTTCTTATATCCACACCTTTGTGTAGTCCCCTCCTCTTGGGAGTGGGTGGGAAATTCTACTTGACTCTGATCTTTGCAATATGGCAAAGGTGATAGGAATCATTCCCATGATTGGTATGATGACTTGTCTGTCCTGCTAGCAGACTCTAGACACTTTCTCTCTTATTGGCTTTGAAATGGTTAAGTGGCTACATTAGGAGGTCTACATGGCAAGGAGCTGAGGGAGGCCTCCAGACAATAACCATCAAGAAGCAAGTTCCTTCGGGCTTACAGCCACAAAGAAACAAATTCTGCCAACAACCTGAGTGAGCCTGGAAGCCGATTCTTCCTCGGTCAAGCCTCCAGATGAGAATCCCAGTCCCAGCCTACACCTTCACTGCAGCCTTGCAGAACACTCCTCTAAGCTGCGCCAGAGTTCCTGACCTACAGAAACTGAAAGGTGATAAATATGTATCATTCGAAGCCACTAAGGTTGTGGTAATTTGTTACAAAGTGTAGAAAACTAATACCAAAATATCTGAGAGTGGCTTTGGAACCAGGCTGTGGGTGAAGGCAAGAGGCATTTTGGTGAACATGATAGAAAAGGCCTAGATCTAGAACAGATCATTAGCAGAAATCTGGACATTACGGACACTGTCAATGAGGGCTGTAAATGAAGTGTGAAGCATGTTACTGGAAATTGGAGGAAGTGGGACCTTTCTTGCAGAATGGCAGAAAAATTAGCAAAATTGTCTCCTACAATTATCTGGAAGGCAGAACCTGTTAGTGATGCATGTGGTCATGTATCTGCTTTCCAAGCAGAATGTTGAAGGTGCTGCCTTGTTTATTCTTGCTGATTATAGTAAAACATGAGATGAGAGAGATAAATTGAGGACAGAACTACTAAAAAAAGGAACCAGGACTTGATGATTTTGAACATTCTCAGTCTCTCCAGATGGCCAAAAAAAAAAAAAAAAAATTAAAATTAAGGGATTTGCTGTCAAGAAATCTTGCTCTGGAGAAAAAGACCAGGATGTGTCTACGATCTTTTACTAAAGGCTCAGAGACAGATTAAAAGGTTAGGGTATTCAGTAACATAAAGGGCCCTTTCAAGAGATTAAAGCTGTGTCTCATAGATCCTCCCAGTAAAACCATGAGGATTCTACAAAGTAAATGGTGGTGTGTTTAGTCATTTTAGCAGGATGCCAAGGAAGAGAAGGGATTTACTCAGAAAGATCTGTGGGCCTGGCATTTGTGTAATGAAGTGAACCTCTTTAAAATCCACAGGAGACCCAGAAAGTACTTGAGATAATTGTTTCAATGAAGGTGCTACCAGTTTGGATATAAAAGGACAAAGAGTGCAAATGAAAGGAGGCTGTCAAACTCCCAAAATTCTACTGGCAGGAAATACTGATAAAACTACTCAGCTGCTACCTTTTATGAAAAAGGAAGGGTGACTCAGAATGCAGAACCAAGAACCAGGAAGGTGGAGCCTAAAGCTGCAAAGAATTATTCTCAGGCCTTAAAACCTAATCAAAAAATCAAACATTTGCCTGGCTGGATTTCAGAACTACCATGAACCGGTGACTCCTTTTATCTTTCATTTCACCTCTTTTTGAACTAGACTATCTATAGATGTTATTTTTGGTCTGTCCCACTAATTTATATTGAGTTTGTTGAAGGCAGATAACTTGTGTCTTTAGTTTCACAGGATCACAGATGGAGAGGAATCGTGCCTCAGGAGCTAGCTATACTTAACAGATTATCACCAGAAACCTCATTTTTACCTAGACCTGATTTAAAAGATGAGAGTTTGAATTTTGAGCTGGTTCTATAATGGGATGAGACTCAGGGAATTTGGAGACGATAAATTTATTTTGCATGTGGGAGACACATTAATGGTTGGTGGCCAGCGGGTAGGCTGTGTGATAGGCAGAAGCTAAGGTGACCCTGGAGACCCCCAAATTCATGCCCTTATAAACCCCTCCCATGGATTGTGGGTGGGACCTGTAATTTGCTTTCAACTAATGGAATATGCACAAGGAGATGGGATGTCACTTCCAAGATTGTTACATTATATAAGAGTCATCTTGCTAGAAATCTATGTTGCTGGTTTTACTGAAGCAAGCTGCCGTGAGTCTTACAGCCACATGAAAATGAATTCTTTCAACAGGCTGAATCAACTTCTAAGTGGATCTGTGCCCAAGCAAACCTCCAAATAAACACTTGTTTGTCTGTTGATCTCTTTTTGTGTCCTCGCATCTATAAATGGACATGTTGTCATCAAGACCAGGAGTTTGTGAACTTTTGAAGCTAGAGGTTATGGCAGTCATCTCTACTGTCCCCTGGCACTTAGTGGATTGGTAGTGGAACTCAGTTGAGTGAGTAAATGAATGTTGGGGTTAACTTGTTCAATGACCCAAATCTTTCTTCTCTACTAAGCAAGTTAGTTTATTTGTCACTGGCTCTTTTCATGCTTATAAGATGGGTGCTCTGGTTCCAGGTATAAAATGGAAATAAAATGACATTGAGTAGAAAATGAGGAACTATTTCTTTTTTATGATTCTTTGGATCAGCAAGGAAATATTTCCTAGAATTCCCTAAGATAGTCCCTTCATATATCTCATTAGCCAGTCCTGGGTCACATGCTTACCACAAAATCATTCCCTGGCAAGCAAACTGATAGACTAATCCAACCTGCTAAGACCTAAGACCAATTGTGAGTCTTCTGAATCCCTGGGGAAGAGGTAGACACACATGAATGAAATTTGCATCTGACAACATGGGGAAAAAAGTGAGTGAATGTTGTTTAGACAAACAGTATCTTCAAGAACATAGTGCAATTTTACAAATAACTGTATTATAAAATAACTGAAAAATCCATAAATATTCATTGAACACCTCCTATGAGTAATATTCTGGGTGCTAGGGATACAACATTAAACCAAAAGACAGAATTTCTTTCCTTACTTCAAATAAATAATGTAACATGCTGATGATGGAAAAGATAAAAGTTATAATGGTGAAGAGGGACTTGGTGAGGACATGCAAGGGCTTGTTTATGTACCCTAGCCACGTGTACATCCATGAGAGAACTGCAAGTGATACAAGCTGACCTGAATTCACGCTGGTTTAAATAAAAAGAAATACCTCATGTAGCCCCTGTGGCCAATCCCTCATTACATTTGCTCTGAATAGCTCTTGTTCTCCCAGGATCTCTAACCTGTTCCTCGTCATTGTCCACTTTCCATGACCACGTGAACATACCAAAGCCTCTCCCATTTTGAGAACAAATGAATAAACAGACAGTAACAGTGCCCCTTTAGAGGGCTGCATTGTCTTCATACTGCACAACTCCAGGGGGAGCCAGACACAGAATGATGTAAATGCTGGCCACGTGATATCCCTGAAAACTTGCATCTATCTCAAATCCTGCTCTAGCTACAGCTTTATCTCTCAATTTTCCCCCTCACTGAAAAACTCTTTAAAATAATTTTCTGCACTAGTTTTTTTTTTTTTTTTCATTTTCTTCTCCTATTTATTTCTAAAGCCACTGCAATCTGGCATCCACTCCACCACGCCTGTGACATCAACAGTGACATCTTCTTCCTAAACTAAAAGACCCTTTCAGTCCTTATGTTGTTTGACATTTTGACAGCATTGGATTCTCTTTCTTGAAATATTCTCTTCCCTTTTCACATCTTTCCAAGTTTGTTCAATCTCTCTCACTCTTCTTTCTCCGTGTTTGTGGGGATTTCTTACAATTCTGTGTTGCTCTATGATCTACCATCAGCCCCCTTCTCTTCTCATACACGTGATGTAGATAGAGCAAAACAGACCTGGACATCCAAAATCCTGTTGGCCATTTTTTTATTGTTATATAAAAGGTTGTGGACATCTTTTGGTTACTTTAATGCAACTAAACCATATATAGGTTTAATATAATTTTGGACTTTGGAGTTGGTATTTTTGAAATGAGATAGATAGGTTTATACACCAATTAAGGGCTATCTCAGCTAAAACAATGTGATCTGGCACCTACCTGATACATATCAGGTGTTCAATAAGTAATTGTTTAACAGAGTAATGAATATGTATTTTAACTGAAGAGTAGAGAAAGTATAAAATCATGGTAATAAATTCTAAAATATAGATATATATTGTAAAATGTCTATGAAATGTGACTCAATGATTTATATTTTACCCCCAAATATGTACTTAAATGTGCATATGTACAAGTAGTTTGGCACTTTAGAAGACTAAAACTTTATATCCAATATAAGATAGATTATTTATTCCATTCAGACTTGAAGTCAAATGCCAAACACTTCTTGTGTTTTGTGGCATGTCCTTTGTTACAGTATGAGAAGAAAAATGCAAAACTAAGTAGAGTAGGGGGATTTGGTTATCTGGGCATATGGATAAGATACCAAATTATTTTAGAATAAACATAGATTATTTAGTTTATCATTTATAAGTGAGAATAACTCAGATTTACTAAAACATCAAAAGAAAAAGGAAACTGAAAAAATTGCATTCTTATATTTCTTGAGTATAAAGAAAAGAAAAATGATTCAGACTTCTAAACCTCCAGCCAAGCTTCCCAAGGGTCAGTTAGACATTTTTATTAAAAGGAAAAAAAATACAATATAATAAATCCATTATTCTTTCATTTTACAAAATGTCAAACTCCATGTGATCCTTTTAATTTCTATGGGTGTTCTAAACAGATCATATCTAGAGAGGGAGCTAATACACAGCATGGCAAGTATAGATCAGAATATGCATAAAAGGCATCACAACTTGCACACACACACACACACACAACACAGTATCAAAACACTTTAACCTAACAGATATAACAAAGTGAAAGTTTTCTGTTGAATTCCCCGTAATATCTATTTTTTTTACCCAATTTTGTCTAATGAAAATGATTTTTGTGTCTAAAGGACATGGGCAACATGATGTATCTGTTCTACTCTCTCACCTCCTGGAGCTGAGTAAAGGTCATGAACAGTGCACTACTTATTTCCTGAGTAGTCAAATTGCTATGATTGAAGTTTTTCATGGGAGCAAGACAACAGGATGGCAAGATTGGATGATTTCATCTAAAAAGTGCCGCTCTCTTTTGAATCCCCTCTGCCTGCCCAAAGCAGAAAGTCACTTATTTATGCTCATCTTAATATTTGAGATTTTGTGTAACAATTAGATGTAGGGAATAGACAGATCAAATACATGCGTTTAAAAGTGAATAAACAACTTTCCCCCCCCTCCATAAAATAGAAAGCTAATGACTTAAATGTACAAAAGCAGTTTTTTCTTCCTTATCAAAAACCATGTGGACTTCCTCTTCTATCATTCTTCAAAGTTTACCTAGTGCAGTCTTAAGGTGAAATGCTGAAATATTAAGCCATGATCAATCATTGTACACACACTAATTACTTTCTATCCTCCCCTTTCCTTGTCATCGTGGCCCCAAGTAGGTTTTGGGGACGGAGTACATTCATCTGAGCTGTTAGCTGCTTCGCACCTCTGTGTTCTTGTATGATCTGTCTGGTCCCCGACCCCCGGAGACAATTTGTGTGTGCATACTATACGCGAACTTTAGACAAATAAATAAACACGTGAAACAGCTTCCAGATAATTGAAAGTGAATGAAGGAAGGAGCAAAAAGAAAACAATTTCTCTAGGGATAAGTGGCTAAGGTGGCAGGTATGATTAAAATCTATATGATTTATGGGTAGGTGGATTACTAACATGACAGCCCTGTTAGTGTTTGTTTGTTTGGGCGCATTTGACAATAAAGTTTTGTTGTTGTTGTGCTTGCTGTGGATTTTGCTCAGGACTTAGCCACTCAGGAATTCCTAGTGCCTGACTGAGCAGTAATTTAGCAAGCTCTCTTGTGCTCTTTTCCTGTCAGCATTAACATGTCAATTCATTTTAATAGTCTGGGCATGCTCACTGGGCATGCATTTTCTCAGTAGGTATCCCATGAGCCCACCCCGTGGTGCAGAAATGTGTTATAGCTTGTCTCAGAGCTCGGAGACTTCAGCAGATTTATTTTCATTATGGCCAAGAATATCTGTTAAAACAAAGCCAAAATAATATATAAAATCAAGACCCTAACAAATGAAATAGGTTATGTATATTTGATTGGTAATTTAAGCTCTTTCAAAGATTAGGTTGTACAGTCTTTCCTTACACAAAATTATTACATAGCAGATCTTAAAAATACGTGTGCTGTCACTGCCTCTAGTTTTTGGAAGTTAAATGATATTCTGTCACAATGGGAGTTTTCTGTAATCATGATTAATAGTTGAAGTGGCTTTTATATTAAAGGAGAATTTGCCTACTGTCTTTCTCATTAAAGTGTTTTCAAATGGATTTTTATCTAATGTTCTGTCCATAAGTAGATAAATGAATGAATGAAGAAATAAGTAAATAAGTACATAAATAAATAAATATAAACTCCAATGGAACTACCAATTAGGAGTCTTGGTGTTTCATAAATCTGTCCCTCAATTGTCAAAATAGGTCTTGATTTACATCTAAATTTCAGATGTGTTAGGAAATACCTTGTCAGACAGAAAGGAAGTGAAAGAAGAAAAGAAAGAGAAGAATTCTAAATTCCACAACTAAAAGAAAATTTGGTTCAAGACTGCTGAAGGGTTGACAATTTATGTCATTTATACAAATTATTGCTTAAAAAATGCAAGCCTTTGAAGGTACTTTTTAAAGCACCCCAAAATTTGCATTGTACTGTTGACACATTTTGGATTTTAAAATTTCTAGAATGGCTTAACAATTCTATGCTATCAAGAGTAAAGGTAAAAGTTGAGAGAAATGTATCAGAGTTTAGAATTACACCAGCTTTTTCTCTTTCTTTCTTTCTTTCTTTCTTTCTCTCTTTCTCTCTTTCTCTCTTTCTCTCTCTCTCTCTCTCTTTCTCAAAGTCTCACTCTGTTGCCCTGGGTAGGGTGCCATGGTATTATCATAGCTCACAGCAACCTCAAACTTCTGGGCTCAAATGAGCCTCCTGCCTCATTCTCCTGAGTAGCTGGGACTCTAGGCACATGCTATGACGCCTGGCTAATTTTTCTATTTTCAGTAGAGACGATGTCTCACTCTTGCTCAGGCTGGTCTCAAACTCCTGAGTTCAAGCATTCCTCCCACCTCGGCATTCCAGAATGCTAGGATTATGGGCATGACCGCACCAGCCTACATCAGCTTTTTCTTTGAATTTTCCATTTAAAAATTTTCCCTTTTCTTTTCATCCCTTTTTTCTTAACCTTGAGTGGCAAGCATTATCTATTCAATTATGTAAGGGTAATGAGTTGACTATTTATAGGCTCATAAAAATTTTCTGAAGTACAATTGGTGGAAATGATCAGGCATTTGTGCATCATTACATGATAGAGCAGAATTCTGGTTAGAATTTAACATTTGACAGAGAGATGTCTCATACCTCAGGTATACACTTATATCCCACTAAACATTCTTTAGAATAATTTACGAGAATTTTTTAAAACATTACTTCCCACAGAGAACATTTTAGAAATTCTTGGCGAAATATTTTAGAATGTTCTACAGTGTCATAGTTTTCATTTTTCCCTCTTTTAGATTTGGCCATAGATATTTTCTAGTTACCCGTAGGTAAGAGTTCTCTTAATGCTGCGTGTCATCCTTGATTGGAAATACAGACTTGGGATATTTAAGCAGTGGTAACATAACCTTAAATAATTGTTATAATATTTTAACTGACAATATCATCATTCAGAGTCAGAAAGTTACAACAACAATGCTTTTTAAGGTTTAAAAATATTCACTGAACTCAGGAAGTAGCTGCTCATGAATGCTTATTCAGGTCAGGGAAAATGTTTTCCATAGTGTGTATCTAAGGGTCAAAGTCAGAAGATAAAGGATAATAGGAAGGGATACAGGGGAGATTAGATGAGTGTGGAGGCATAGGTCAGAAAAGATGAAGTGGCTCCCCTTCTGGACATGATATCCTGTGGGTTTTCCATCACTCTGCCCAGTTCAGCTATCTCTCCAGTCTTCCAGCCTCTCCTCCTCTGACTCTGCGCGGGAGTGTGGGTGCACATCTCTCTGTACGTAGGCACATTCACCTTAACGGGATTGGAAAAAAGACAAATGAAGGAGCAAAAACTATTTCTTGTCTTGCGAATCTTAAATTTCACCTATCCTTAAGATTCCTCTAAAGTTTGCATATTGGGAAAAATTGAATACGATTTAGTCTTTTTGCCAAAATGAAAAATGATACTTTTGTCCTAAAATAGTGAATGTAACTCAACTCATGAAAAGTTTGCTCATGTAAAATATAGCAAAAAAAAAAGCCTTTCATCTATAAAGTGCTTTCAGCTTGTCAGCGAGAGATACTCTATTTTTATGATTGAGTCTCATATTATTATGAGAGAAATAATTATCATTTTAATAAAACAAATTAGAGAATATATTCTGTCTGTCATCCTCTCTCTGTGTTCAGTATACAATAGATTACCTGGTAGCAATAAATTCACTGGCTTGAGTTTCTACTCAAATGTGGTGCTTCCAATGTTTTTATAAATGAAATTTTTGCAGATAGTCTACAATTTACATAATCTATGATTAATAATGTTTATTAATAAAACGCCAACTCTCTCTCTCTCTCGCTCTCTCTTACATACACATAAACTCCTACACACATCATGCACAAAAACCCATACAAACACACACACATGCACATAAACACACACATACTCTCTCTCTTTAGGGCTCATTACGATCTATTAATAACAAGGATTATTTTCAGGGCATTCCCACATTATGTTTCAAATTATTATTCTATAATCTTTGTTATTCTGCTGCAGATAAAGATGGTTTCCAAGAACCATTACTTAGAAGTCTTTTTTATTTAAATGTTAAAACAATTAAAAAAAAAGACTTAGCTGCAATATACGAGATACTTCTATGGGATTCTGAATGAATCCTATCACAGTGTTTACATAAGTAGTGTGTGACTAGAATAATAGTAGCTGTAGAGAATACCATATTTTAATCAATTTTTAAAATTATTTTGAATAGAACTTTAACTGTAGAACTAATAAAGTGCAGCCCATAAATGTTCCGTAGCCAACATATACTACTCAATCATTTGCTCTTTATGGAGGTGGGGTGGGAATAGTAAAATTATTGTTTCCTTTAAATATTCTTGTCAATTTCTTTTACTCTTTGGATTTATGGCTTCCTTTTTAAAATGAATCTACTTTTCAAAGAATTACTTATTCTTAGAAAACTTTTCAAAAGCATCCTACACGCTTCATTTTCATAGCATTTACACTAAATGTGTAAATCATATACTAATGACAGTAGCATCTTTGTACTTCTTTTTAAATATGGGTGAAATATGAGTTTTCTTCCAAGGTACAAAACGTCATTAAGGGCTCAGGTGGTTAAAATCAACATGAAAAATACATGCTGCATTTTCTCCCCTTAAATGCAATAATGTAATCAGATTTCAAGTCATCTTACCTACCTCACTTACAGCTTTATGGAGATTAATTAGTTTTTAGACCCCAGTCACATGATCTTTTCTGACTGTCATTTAGCTGGCTGACTAGACCTGTAAGCTGTCTCCCGCCTCAAAGGACAGATTAAATTTTAGTATTGTCTTCTTTGATTTAAAGGTGGATTTTTAAAGTTATAGTTTAATTGTATTTTGTTGTTAATTAGAAATTTATTGTAATCTTGGTTTAGAGAAAGAAATATTTAAATAAGTAAGTAAAATGAGGTGGACCCCCAGTTTGCTAGAAAGACTGTTATTATCCTGACACCCAAAAACTAATTGTATCTTAATGGTATAGATGCTATAATCATTAAAATGAGTTTCTACAATAAACATCTACCTCACAGAGAAGATTACTCAGGTGTCTCAAGTTAAAGGCACTCACTGGTAATTGATGTCCCAAGACAGGTTTTTAAGGTCAAAATGACTGTGGAATTTTAAAAAATTACTTAGAAATTTACTACACAGCAAACAAAAAAGTATGATTTGTTTCATTGGCACAATTTCTGCTTTTAAAAAAGGAAAACCATACAAACACAAAAGCAAAAGATGAAAACAAAGAAAACTTAATTGTGAATGTGCTAATTCTTAAAAATATATTTTCTATAATAATCGTTATCATTTATTTCTCTGACTGCAAGTTGCTGACCGAGCTGAGGATTAATACTGAAAGACCATAGCCTCAGTTTTTATGTTAGTCTATTTGGCCATGGATTCTTAGTCAGGAGAAAAACAAAAGAAGAAAACGTTGATAAACTACTTCAATCTGCTTTACAATATGTGATTAAAGAAGGAAAAGGAACCTTGTCTGCAGCAGTTGTTAAAACATCGATGTATCTAGCTGGGGTCCTAATTAAGGTGTGATGAGAGAGTTGAAGTGCAGTGAATTCCCTTCATTCACGTCACTAAACCAGTGAAGCACAACTACACGTAGAGTTTCAGGGAGACACAGGACCCTGTGAATTAGTTATCATATAGCTCCTGAGCGGTTGGTTCAGAGCCGGAGCCACTGGGGCGTAGATACACTGCAAAACGTGAGACTGCCTGGTTGCTGTTTGACTACAGATTTCCTTTCATGGATACTTAACAATAAACAGTCACTCCACTTAGAAGAGAACTTGATTCCACAAACACGTGGAATTTCCTGGCCCTTGAATGAAGACGCCACAGGATTTTCACTGCTCAGGTGTTACTGGATGCAATGCTGATTCAGGAACTGAAATAGATTATCTATTTCCCTTGCCTGTGGAGTTGGATCATTGCCCTTGGCAGTAACCCCAGACTTCTGCAAAAGATGAAGACATCCCTCCATGCCTATGTAGAAAATAGGGCCAACATGGATGTCATTAGAAAGATTCAACTGAGCTTATGCTGGGAAAATTGTGGCATCTATATATACCTTGCCTAAACAGGGAGTGTTGAGAACACCAGGATAGATTAAAGCCCATTCCCTGGAGAATCATTGGGTTGTTCAAAATCTCACTGATATAGTATTTTCTGTCTCTTTTTTCCTTCCAACACACTCGTTCATCCACTGGTGCTTCCTGCCTGACTTTGGCAATGAGAAAGTAATCACTTGACTCTATGACTACCTTTCCAGATTTCTTTAAATAATTAGTACAGAGATAAATTACATGAGAGAAGTCAATACTCATCCTTGAGCATGTGTATAAATAATAGATTTGATAAGCTTTATAATCATTTTCTTTGAAATGACCTTTGGAGAGTAAACCCCATTTTGAATTCCCAGTTTGTAAATAACAAAAACCCAAAGGCAAGAGATGAGTAACGAGATCATCAAAATCTTCTGCATGAGCCCCAGCAGCCTTTCCATTGCTCTTAGGAAATGTATCATTTATGTCGGGGCTTCTTTGCCAGGAAGCATCAGGTTCCATACCTTATGACATTCTTTCAGCTCTGTGCATGGATTTGTCTGTACCATTATCATATATTCAGTTAAAGATTATGGAAAAAAGTTTCTCCCATTGCAAGGTAAACATTACAAATCCAATTGGTTTTACAACTTCAGTTACAACTGCACAATTAAGTTCTTTATTGGCACCTGGGAGCTGCCCTTTTCCACTTCCATAAAACAGACCAATTCCAGTGAGGATAGACAGTAAGCACCCTCCCCCATACACATAAATTATCATAAATAAACAAATGCCTGAATATATGCATTTCTATCACCAGTGGGCAACATTCCAAGCCAGGCATGTTGATCCTGGGTTTCTGTTCCATTGATAAAAGGGGATACGCCATTTTTTGTTCCAGCCCAGAGCTGTCCAATGTGCTCTTGTAAGGCAAGTTTCCATGTTGAGTGAATAAGGATCATTGTTTCCTTTATAATGAGCCTCCCCCTCCTTTGGCTCTCAGTGAAAGGCTGCCACCACACTGGCTAAGAAATAGTCCTGTTTAACCGCCAAGTGTCTGCTGAACACAGTGCGGTAATGGGAATGATTTTCTTATCCATCATTACATGACTGGCACGTGAATAATTTTGCCCACCAGGTCATCATGTCACATCAGCCATGGTGACTTGGCTCAATCAAATGTAAAAACCATATTACTCACACAAAATGATCATTTTTTGGAAGGAAATTGAAGAAAATTCTTCATTTCTACCCTCTTCCACCTCTGTATATTCAAGATGCTGGTTTCAAAGATATCTAGTTAAGAAAAGCCAACAAAGTACATTGACTGAATTCACATTATAATTTATAATATATGTATTTTTTCAAGTGGTGCATCTATTTTATACCTGTTTCTGGCTGGCATAGCCAAACTCTAAGGATCTAGATATTAATACTAGATCCAATTCGCTAATATTTATTGCTCCAAATCCAATCTATATTAGCATGTCAGCCTTGTATCAAAGCAGAAGACAGCAGTATTTATGATTATTAGTACAATATTGAATCATCCTGAACCAATTACTGATCCAATTACTGTGTCATTATTATCTTCTGAATAGGGCTTGATTTGTCTGTGATAAATATGATGCAATTAAACCACCTTTTTACATAATAAAACACTGCAGGTGTTTATTCTTAAGAGTTCACAGATACCAACAACCAATAGATTTAATTAAAAAAATCCTTGATATAAGTGTGAATTTCATTAAATTTTTCTAACTTTAATGTACATTTAAAGTGTATCTTATTGAAAGATAAATTTGTATAATCTCTTGTCCAGCTATTGTTTAGAAACTATATTAACTGTCAGACCAAACAAAAATTAACATGGTTGCTTAATATTTGGATTAAAAACATCATTTTTTCAAAGCATATAAACATGAACTCAAAAAAGTTTTTGAAAGAATATATATTACATAAATATTGATAACTATAAAAATATTGTGTATGCAATTTTAAAACCAGTTTTTGTCACTATGTATTTAAATGTACTATTATTCAAATAACCCATGCTTCAAACAATTTGAGAATTAATAACTATAAAAATCATTATAAAACAAAAATAAATAGAGAGCAATGTTTAAAGTTAGTATTATTATTTTTTTATTTAAAAATGTTAAGGAGGTACAAAATATTTTTTACATAGATACCTTGTATAATGCTTAAATCAGGGCTTTTGGTGTGTCTGTCACCAGGATAGTGTTCATTGTACCCAATAGCCAAGTTTTTATCCTACATCTCCTCTGTCATCCTCCCCCCTTCTTGGTTTCCAATGTCGTTTACTTCTCTTTGTGCCCATGTGTACCCATCATTTAGCTCCCATTTATTAGTGAGAACATACAGGGTTTGGTTTTCCATTCCTGAGATACTTGATTTAGCATAATACTCTCCAGTTCCATCCAAGTTGTTGCAAACAACATTATTTTATTCCCTTTTATGGCCGAGTAGTACTCCATGGAATATATATGCCACATTTACTTTATCTACTCATGAATTCATGGGCACTTAGGTTGGTTCCACACCTTTGCAATTGTGAATTGTGTTGCAATAAACATTTTGGGTGCAAATGTCTTTTTGAGAAAATGACTTCTTTTCCTTTGGTATATACCCAGCAGTGAGATTGCTGGATCTAATGGCAGGTCTACATTTATTTCTTTGAGGAATCTCCATACTGTTTTCCGTAGAGGTTGCAATCTGGAGGCATCACATTACCTGACTTCAAATTATACTACAAGGCTATAGTAACCAAAACAGCATGGACTGGTATAAAAGTAGAGATACAGACCAATGGAACAGAATAGAGATCTCAGAAAAAATGCCACATAGTTATGACCAACTGATCTTTGACAAACTAGACAACATCATACACTGGGGAAAAGAAGCCCTATTCAATTAATGATGTTAGGAAAATTGGATAGCTACATGCAGAAGAATGACATAGGACCCCTATCACTCACCATATACAAAAATTATTTCAAGATGGATAAAAGACTTACATGTAAGGCATGAGATCATAAAAATTCTAGAAGAAAACATAGGAAAAATTCTTCTACACATTGGCCTAGGTGAAGAATTTATGACTAAGACCTCAAAGGCAAATACAGCAACAACAAAAATAAATAAATGGGACTTATTTAAATTAAAAAGCTTCTATACAGCAAAGGAAATTATCAACAGAGTGAATAGATGACCTAATGAATGGGAGAAAATATTTTCAAACTATACATTGTACAAAAGACTAATATCCAGAATCTACAAAGAACTCAAGCAAATCAGGAAGAAAAAACAAACAACCATATCAAAAAGTGGGCAAAAAGAATGTAGAGAAATGGCCTGCAAACATATGAAAAAATGCTCAACATCATGAATACTAGGGAAATGCAAATCAAAACTGTAATGAGATACCACCTCACCTTATCAGAATGGCCATTACCAGAAAGTCAAGAAACAATAGATGCTGCCATGGAGGCAGTACACTGTTGATGGGACTGCAAATTAGTACAACCTCTATGGAAAACACTATGGAGATTTCTCATAGTGTTATTTTTGACATTAAAGATGCCCCAAGAATTGCTTTAGTTCTTGATGTATGTCTTCTCTTCAGCTCTTCACCCCTAAATTTAAAACCAACATTATAATCAGAGGAGTGGAAAGGAATGATCAGTATCAGGATTATAATTTTTTTATTATATAAAAATATCTTGAAGATTGTAATAATCTATTTGATCATTATATTTTAAAGTACTAAAATTCCAATTAAATTAGAGATTTTTTTGTAGAGATGAACAACATTGACTAGTCAATTTCTTGAGACTTTAATATAAATCAAACAACGAATTTCATGACCTTACAAAAAAATGTTATTAAAAATAGTAGATACATAAACAAAACTACCTTGGCAATTTCAATTTATTGTCCAATGGTACAATTATAGTATTCTACTCAATATCTTTCTTTATACCTTTGGAGAAAGTAAACTTGGTATAAATCTTAATCTATCACTCAGACTAGTAGTTGTTTAACAAATTTTACTCAGCAATGAAAACAGTGGTTGACCACTAATACCTTTCATAATGTTCTTCCAGGTGTGGTTATGTAACATGCATCATCATTTACTGACTGCATTCTTACAATTAACCAAGGATTTCAAAGTGGTTGGTAACATACAGCTTTTTATCACACACCTTGTTGTTGGCCTGTCTAGGTAATTTAAAAAAGTATGTTTGTGCTTTAGGGCTGAAATTGTACAAATTGTAGGTTTCATCTCTTTTAATCCTCTCTCTCCCTGCCTGCCCCCCCACCACCTTTCACTCCCCTCCATCTCCCTCTTTTTCTCTCTATCTCCCCCTTTTCAGGAATAGCTCCAAATAGCAGGGAGTTTCCATTTTTATTGCCAGCATTTTAATAGTCATAGATGTGCCTTTGTAGAAATCAATTGATAATTCTGAACACCTACCATCAATATGCAATTTTCTCCATATTTTTAAAAGGCAGAATAAACTCAAATCCATTCCAAGTAGATTAATAAAAACACACTCTTTTTTTCATCCACATTGTGTACAGCAGGGGAGGGGGAGAGAGTCCATTGTGCTTCGCATAAAGGAATATTAAAGATTAAAATGAACATTTTCATTGGTGCGGACTAAAATTTACTCCGATAACCACAGAAATTCAATATAAATTCCAAGTTTGTAAAAAAGTGAAAATAGGTACTAGATTCCAGACAATATTTAATTTAAACTAACTGTTAAAATAAAAGCAATAACACTGAGAATAAATTAATGAACTACAATTAATTATATTTACAATAAGTGGTTTGGGTTTGAAACACCTACTCTCTACACTGATAAAATAAAACCTGCATCCTGCAGAAGCTAAAGTAAGTTAAATGAAGATGCTTTTAACAAGGTTATTACTTAAGCAATGACAGGTTTACAGATTTTAGCACCACTGGGTTTTCACAGGAGCTACAGCAAGTGCTAAAATAACACACACCTTCAGGTTCATTAAATTCACCAGTGTGATGGAATAACTGATATTTTGCTATATTACTATAGTCCCTCAAAGAACCATCTATAAATAAGATACACTAATAACAACTGTTTGTGCTGGTAAAACAATGAAATAATTCTTCTGAGCTTTATCTGCAAGGGAAAAATTGTGTTTAAGCAATATTGTTAGCATAGTTATATCTTGTAATTTGGATTTCTTTGGTGTCACATTTTTATTTATTTACCTAAAATAGACATGTTCTGTAAAGGGCTTTGCCATGAGGCTGCACTCAGAAGGAAACTTGTAAAAAACTGGTGTATATTAAGAGGAAATAAACTGAATCCCACCCCCAAATATTTACTTTATTGTCTGATGTTTACTAGGATATTTATGGAGGCTGTTTTATTTAAAGAACTTATAAAATTCTAATAACCAACAGAAACAGCAGCATCTCTGATAAATCCTTTACTGTAGTCTGCCGTGAGAGGAGCCAAAAGCATAAATAGTGAGTTTCTAATAAATCAATGAAGTCTGGCCTTTGGAGACCTGGAAGACATATGGACAGTAATAGAGTATCTCAGGTTGTCTCATGAGTGATTCCATCTGGATGAAGTCTTGGTGTTATTCACAGCCTACTTCTTCCCTAAAACACCTTCAATCTTATCCACAGCCTCCATCTCAAATGTCAGACCACCTGGGATATGCAGCTGTCAGGCTGAAAGGGGAGCTGCCTGGGACTGGCCCTGGCCTGCTCATCAAGGAGATACTGTCACTAACCAGCAGGCAATGCTAGGTGCACAGGGGTGACAGCCCCGCTGAAAGCCAGGACACGCGCCCAGCTTTGGATTTGAGATTTTAAGGAAAAAATAAAGAACTTCGCTGGAACTATGAAAATCTCCACAATAGAGCTGCCTATGATGTGATATTCTCTCCTTCTAGATATTTACTTCTTTCTTGTCAATATATATGCAAAGATCAATATATTTTGATTATGAATAAATTAAAAATGTATGAAATTTCTTACACAAGGATATTTCTATATACTTCATATCATTCTCAAGTTTTTTGACATATGTTCTATTACACTGGTAGTTATATTTTCTATTTTAAACAAATTTAGCTTGAACAGTACATGCCCTCTGAGAGCAACATTTCTTCATCATAACTGGGCTTGCTGGTTTCTTTTTCCTTCTCTGCCTCTAGACCTCCCTTGGTGTATGCTGAGGTTTCTAGCTCTAACAGTTAGAAAAACAACAGCACCCTATTATTGATAGTCATTTTAGTCTGAGAAGTGAATAATAAGAATCCAACACATTTAATATTTAGTGTTTCTTTCTTCCTTTTTGTAAACCCCCTTTTAAATTTTTTTAAAAATCCTGTTGCAACTTAAATAGATTATACCCTTTCTCCTTAGGGATTGAATTCTGTTTCTGTGATTCTGAATTTTTTTCCTAGGAGTACCAAGGGTCTCTTAAACCCTCTGAAAATAGCCCTGGTTAATCACAATCACAAACAATGGATTCTACAAGAGGGCAGATGCCATATCTACTTTATTCTCTCGTATTTCTAGCTTTAACAGTAGTTCTTGGCACTCCAAAATATTTATGAAATGAATGAATGAATGTATTCATATTTTTCTATTTTTCTGACGTAGCAGGAGTCATCTTCATGAATAATGAAAATGCAATGTGAAATTTTCTCTTAAAACTTTCCTAAATTTTTTACCAATGCAGACTGGTTAACAATCATCTTATTCCACATTCAGTTTCTTTCCCAGTACAATGCCGTACTTAGTTTGATCAAGGTTAATCTGATTCCAACGTCTTTATATTGCCCAAGAGCCAAACTTGAGGCCTCTTTTATATTCCACACTTCGTATACATTGGTCAGGAAAGACTGCTGGCTGCCACTTTAAAAGAGGTCCAGAATCTGACCTCTTCACTCCATCTGTACTGCCACCACCCAGGTCTCAGCCTTTATCATCTCTTGCCTGGAATTGTCTATTGGCCTCTTGGCAGGTCCGTCTTCTTCGATCCTTGCTCCCTACATTCTATTCTCAACATAGCAGCCCAAGTGATCTTTGGAAATGTATGACTTATCATGCTGATTTCTACTGAAGCCCTCTTTCATTGAAATAAAGAACTGATCTCCTTGCAGTGGTCAACCACAACTTACATGAAAGGTCAGCAAACTATGTTTGCCAGATTGGCTCACTACTATCTCTTAATAGTCCATGAGCTAAGGATGGTATTACACTTTAAATGGTCAAAAAAAATTTAAAATGTATACTATGTGTAAATTATATGAAATTTAACTTTCAGTGTTCATAAATATAATGTCAATTGGAACATCGCCACACTCACATTCACTTATATATTGCCTATGGCTGCTTTCACACTATCTAGGCAAAACTGAGGAGTTATGATGAAGACCTTGTGTGTTACAAAGCCTAAAATACTTATTATTGGACTTTACAGAAAATGTGCTGAATGTTCACCTAAAATATCTTGCTTTTGTGACCTCATCTACTGCTCCCCATCCCACTCTCCTGAAGCCGTGCTAGCTTTCTTGCTCCTGTGTTGGTGCCTTTGCACTAGCAGTTTCTTCTGTATGGCATGCCCTTCTCCTGGACCTCCACCTTGAGAATTCTCTTTACCTCTTTCAGTTGTCACCTGCTAAGTAGGGTAACCTATACTGAGCATCCTATTTAATACCGTAATGCACAACCTACATTTTGTAGTCATTTTCTCCCTGAACTTGCTCCTCTATTTTCTTTCCTCTTTTTCATAGCACTCACAACCTTCTAACAGACCATATATTAATAATTTGCTTACTAAACATCTTTATATTTTATTTTCTGTCTTTTTTGGCTGTGAAGTAGGTGCTGTGGCACTGGTAACCACTTCAGTCCACTGCATCTTGAGCTGCAATTTATACTACTTGCATGAGTCCGGTTTCATTATATGAGAATGAAACACTGATATAATGAGTTGACCAAAGCAAATTTATTACGTGCAGATAGACAGCAAGGCACAGTAGAAGCCCAGGATTCATAGTGAGCCAGTGCCCCAAGGCTCGGGAAAGCTGCCCAGGGTATATGGAATCTCATCTGCATGTGTCCCACATGATACCACACCCAGGGGACCCCAAAAGCAGTACACCCTGGATTTTAGACCCAAGGAGTCAAATGACAAAGTGGCAAACTGGGCTAGTAAGCCCAGTAAAGCATAGTAAGACATTTCATTCTATGAAGGACGGGAATGGAGCCCCAGATGTTCTGGCCAGTTAATCCTTTTCCAGCACATTCTATAGTTAACTCTTGAGAACAAGCAAGAAAAGGAGAAGAACTGGACTTGTCCAAGGCCACTCAGACAACTTTCCTATACTTGCTAGATTATAAACCCGATGGCAGAGGCTTTTCTCTGGTTTGTGCCTCAAAAGCATTCCCGCTTAATAAACATTTGTTCATTGCTGAATGTGATGCATGTTGAATATCCCAAATAAGAAAATCCAAAATCCAAAATGCTCTAAAATTTGGAACTTTTTGTGTGCTACCATGGCACTCAAAGGAAATGCTCACTGGAGCATCCCAGATTTTAGATTTTTGGATTTGAGATGTTTAATGGTAAGTATAATATAAATATAAATATTCCAAAATCTGAAAAAAAATCCAACATACAAAACACTTCTGGATTCAAGCTTTTTTGATAAAGGATACTCAACCTGTGTTATATTGCCTCTAACTAAGCAAAGTATTTTAATATTTGACCTCTGATACCTCACTAGAGTTGCTATCCTGATTTAATATTTTCTTTTTTTTTCTATTTATTTATTTATTTACTTATTTATTTCAGCATATTATGGGAGTACAAATGTTTAGGTTATGTGTGCTGCCTTTCCCCTCTTCCCCCCTGGAGTCAGAGCTTCAAGTGTGTCCATCCCCCAGTTGATGTGCATCGCACTCATTATGTATGTATATACCCATCCCTTCCTCCCCCCTCCCATCTGTCCAGTGCCTGATAAATGTTATTCCTATAGGTCTACTTAGGTGTCGATCAGTTAATACCAATTTGCTGGTGAGTACATGTGGTGCTTATTTTTCCATTTTGGGGATACTTCACTTAGTAGAATGGGTTCCAGCTCTATCCAGGAATACATAAGAGGTGCTATATCATCATTGTTTCTTATAGCTGAATAGAACTCCATGGTGTACATATACCATATTTTATTAATCCACTCATGCATTGATGGACACTTGGGTTGTTTCCACATCTTTGCAATTGTGAACTCTGCTGCTATAAACATTCAAGTGCAGATGTCATTTTTATAGAGTGTCCTTTGTTCTTTTGGGTAGATGCCCAGTAATGAGATTGCTGGATCAAATGGTAGATCTACTTGTATCACTTTAAGGTATCTCCATATTGCTTTCCACAGAGGTTGCACTAGTTTGCTGTCCCACCAGCAGTGTAGGAGTGTTCCTATCTCTCCGCATCCATGCCAACATTTATTGTTTGGGGACTTTTTGGTAAAGGCCATTCTCACTGGAGATAAGTGGTATCTCATTTTCTTATCAGTTTCATTACACACAAAGGAAAATCTATTTAATTTTGTAGCTAAAGAGTAAATTGGTTATGGTATTATTAAACAACAATCTCTTTTTACCAAGAAGAAACCCAACCTTCTATTGCTTTACTCTAAAAAAACATTGGAACTATTATCAATGATTAAATATATAAATATGCCTGATATTTAATGCCTCCTATACTTTTGAATTCATATATGGTCACTGGAATGTATTTTATGTAGGAAATAAGATTGTCTGAAAAGTTTAAATACTAAAGTATTTCTTTATAAGAAATATTAACAAGTTTATTCATATATATATTTAATAATATTGTAGAAAACAATATTAAAAACATGACAAATAATGGCTAAATAATATATGATTGATATTAAGTGAAACTTTATAAAGCACTTTAGGAAAAAGTAAGGTTTTCCAAAATAACAGTTTATTGCCTTTATAGAGAAATATTTTAAAGCTCATTTTGGCCTGATTTAAAAAAATAATGCAATGTCACATGAAATATATTTAAGAAAAAAGTCTTAGCTTTTCTTTTTAAATTTAATTCATTTGACGAATTTTTATTGAATGCTGCTATGTATGGTCCAAAACAAGCAGAAAATGTACATGCACCCATAGTAAAAATGAATGATAACTGTGCATAGAAACCCGTTTTATTTAAGAACTTGAAAAATTTCTTTGAACAAGGAATCCTAGGACAGAAAACACAAATTATACTAATATAATTATTTTCTAAAATGTTAAAAGAAGAAAAATATAGCTGTGGCATTCTACCAAGTGAAAAATCGCTCTAACCTCATGTCTGCCCATATATAACAGCATGAGATTTGTGATTCAAAATGATAACTGAGGAACTTCAAAGTCCTAAAAGACCATTTGAATCATCTCGTTCAACTTCCTTTTCGTCACCTTAGTAAATTTTACTTTATTCTCTTCGTTTGAAAGTTAGCCATCTCCTTTGGAATAAAAAAATACTTTAGACCGAATCCCTATTAATATTAGTAAAATAAAGAATATGTTCATATTACACTGATCCCATCAAACATTCACCACTTGTTTGTGAGTTGGTAATAATCTATTCTTGCTTCCATTCAAATGGTTCATTATGAGCGCCCAAATTTCCTGCAGACAATTAACTGGCACCTGACATCCAGGTATGATATAAATGAGGGCAGGGAAGGAGGGTGAGGAATGCGGTAAACTGGACAGGAATTGGAACCTTGAAGAAATGGACCAGATAACTAAATGCTGTAGTTAGTGTGCATTGAATGTCATACATTACTCACAATTTCATTTGACATGTTATCCTAGATCATTAGCTTTCCAGTTAATGCTGAAAATCTGTGGTCTGGAGAGTTTATTTCAGTTTGTGCATAGATTTTTGCCAGTACCTTAGGTCCAAAGGAAGTAAACTTCCCCCAAAAGTTGGAAAATTGATTCACTCAGAACTTAAAGATTCTAAAAATTGGTTTTAAGAGAATACACACTGAAAAATAATTCTTTTTTATTTTATTTCAGAATATTTCAGGGGTACAAATGTTTTGGTTATGTAAATTGCTTTTGCACCATTTGAGTCAAAGTTGTAAGTATCCCCCAGATGTCATTGTACCCTTAGGTGTGAATTTACCCATCCCCTCCTCCCCACTCCCTCCTGCTTGACTTCTGATGAGGATGAATGTCATTTCCATATGTGCACATAAGTGTTGATCCATTAGTTCCAATTTAATTGTGAGTACATGTGGTGTTTGTTTTTCCATTCCTGTAATAGTTCACTTAGAAGAATGGGTTCCAGTTCCATCCAGGTTAATACAAGAGGTATTAGTTCACCATTTTTTATGTACTCCATGGTAGATATATATCATGTTATTAATCCACTTTTGTATTGATGGACACTTGGGTTGTATCCACATCTTTGCAATTGTGAATTGTGCTACTATAAACATTTGAGTGCTGGTGTCTTTTTCATAGGATTCTTATAAAACTAAGTAAAAGAAAAATGGCATAAAATGTTGATCTCATTCAATTGTTCAAGATATTTTTATATGAACAATGTAGGGAAAAAAGGCCATGACCTTATATCTGTGGGAGAGAATCAAAAACCATAATACTGGATACGTACGAGAAATAACTTGATTCCAGCAGTACAACTTCATAGATACCCATTGCCAAGAAAATTAAAGTAACTAAAACTTCGGGAAACTGAGTCATGGGTAGGCAATAAGAAATGCCAGATACAGAGGTAAAAGAATTAATGAAACAGGGAACCCTGTGGAAGCCTATTTTCAAAGCCTTAAAGAAAAAAGACGGTCTCAATTTTGGAGAGCTCAGGGAATCTACATTGGCTTATAAGGGGAAGAAGTCAGAAATGAATCCAGTGTTTCAATTGCCATGAGTTAAAGATACACTCCATGGCAGATAGAAGCCTGTGATGCTTGAAGAAGGGTGACCAAGTAAGTAACAAGAAGAGCATTAACAGCTCACCTATGTATCAATCCAGTGCCTACTACCAACTTCTACTTTCCCCAAATGTGCTTAACTATAAAATACTACCCTTAATATCATTTTATAAAGAACAGATATATTTAATAATTTTGTTGTTAAATGTTCCATGACTTTTCCAGTGGGTTTGTAAGAAAAATTTTCTTGGTAGCAAAGTTGTATTACAATTAGGATAGTTCATGTTGTGAACAAAGGTCTCCTTTGGGAACAGACCTCTTGGAGGGTAGATTTTGGAAAAAGCTGTTTTTATGTAATTTGTGGATATATTTTGACTTTGGAGAGTAGGTGATTGAGTTGAAGAGATTGGAATTATTTTCCTTGAGTATGTCTGTGCCTATTTATCTCATTCCCCTGATTCTGTTTGTATAGTATTTTATAGAGAAAGAAAGTTGACTGGTTTTCTAAGGTAAGACTTACCTCTTTTTAAATTTCAGAATATGATAGGGGTACACATATTTTGCTTACATACTTTGCTTCCTTTAATGTGAGTGTGGTTGGTGCTTATTACATCAATATCCACTTTTCAGTACCACTTGGATATGTCTTTCTCCTGTAACACTTTACTTCCATGGAAGGAGATGGCCCTGAGCCTCCTTAAGGCAAGCTAGTAGAAAAGGAAATATACCAAGCAGCGGATTATTCCATAAGTTATTTTTTAAATCTCTGGTAAAAAGAGTGATCATTGGTTGATGGAAATTACCTTTTAATCCTCAAAGACTAGGTATTTTTTTGTGGGAGCTACTCACCACAATCCTTACTGTCTCAAAATAGCAATTCTGGGGCACTAATTTTTTTTTGGAAATGAAAGAAATTCATTAGTGTTTCTTTATAATGTGTTATGTCTTTATCTGTTTCCAGCTAATAACATGCAATACCTACTATAAAAGATTTCATCCCTGAAGTCTTAATGTTTTGCTTCACTCTCAGTGTGGCTTCATTTCCTTATATTTGGTAGAATTATAAAAGGACTCAAGTCACCCACACCTGAGAGGCCTCAGTCCTGATATGCTTGTGCTGTTTGATTCTGAACATACATGTGGAAGAGTATAGAGGATAGAATGATGAAATTATGATAGAATAGAAAAATTCAGGACAAATTCAAGGAGTACACAAATTAAGCGTTACTCCAAAAGTTCCAAAAAATACCAGTAATGAGCCATTGTTAAAATCACAATGTAGCTATTTATTTGTGATGAACTTTTTGTCTTCTTGTTGTCCTAAATTTCCATTTTACTCAAGCTCCATATTCCCATGAGCTTCTTTGACACATTTTATCTATTCTACGTTTACCTGTTCTAATTTGTTTCGAAGTAAATGTTGGTATTTTACAAGTTAAAAATACTCTTGCTTTTTTCTTTTTTTGGAGCCCATTCTTCTAAGTGAAGAATGGAAAAACAAGCACCACAGGTACTCACCATTAAACTGGTACAAATTGATCAACACTTATAGGCACATATGGAAGTAACATTCACAGCACATTGGGCAGGTGGGAAGGGGCAGAAAGGATGAATAAATTCACAAGCAATGGGTATGGTGTGCAATGCCGAACCTGGGGGTTTGGCATGCATGTAGCTCTGACTTCGGTGGTGCAAAGGCAATATATTTAACCAAAGCTTTTGTACCCCCGTAATATTCTGAAATAAATGTAAAAAAAAAATCCTTGTCTTCCACATTGTTATTGTAGATATTGTAAACATTATATCATAATTAATGCCTTCATTTAGTGTTTTCCACTTCTATTGCTACCTGAATATAAATAATATAGGCTGCTATTTGTATTAAAAAGTATAAGTTCCTCCAAAGAAAGCATACCCTTGTATGTTTTAATTGAGCTAGTAAAACACTGAATATGTACTCACATTTTGAAGAATAAACAAGGATTATTATTGGTAAGGATGTGGTGTAGATAAATAGATAGATATAGATACATATGCATATACATACACATATTTATTAAGAATAGAGTGGTTCTGTGTCTGGGATAACATTTGTTTTGAGAACCTATTGGAAATGTTTTTAAAAATGTCTTTTTAGAACTAACTTGTCTTTATTCTATCAGTGACTGCATAGATATTATGGGGTGTTATATCACATTTAATTCCCATTCCTCAGTGCCTAAAGAGCTAAAAACTCTGACAAGCCAAAGTGGGCTATCCAGAGAAAAAACTTGAAACCAAGATTCAAGAATGGATTTCATATTCTCAGCCCTTTGTAGGTCTTATTTTTTTTAACACACTCAAGTAATAAAAATGATAAAGATAACAATACTGCTTGTATTATATTTGTATGTATATATAGGGACATATTTAAATAATATATGTAAAGTCTTAATACCATGTTTGGCCCATGATAAGTGCTCAATAAACAATAGTGACAGTGTGGTGATAGTGATTTATTATGATTATTATTAATATAGAGAGTCAAATCCCAATTCATATACATGACTAGTAGTTAAAATAATTTATAGCAATAAAATATCAATAACTAATGTATAAGTAGAATAAATGTAATATCTATGAAAAATTGGATTAATTTGCTTAATATCTGCTGCAACAGACATTGTGTTCTCATTGTACTTGTGATAAAGAGAAAGTTATGACCATCAATATACCAGATCATCATTTTACTTACAGAAAAATACAAGACCTGTGGGTTAACTTTCTAACTTTAAACATTCATTGTATCAGCTTAAATAATTTGAACAATTTAGCTCCTAAAATAACTACAAGGTGACTATTTCTTCACTCACTTTTGAGTACTTTCATTGGAAAGTTACATGACTAACTTAAATAATAGCCATGTCTATACAGAACCAACCATCTTTAGAAAACAGGAAAGGCAGCCCAGGTCTTTATTCTACATGAATGATGCCACATATTTGGATACTTAGAAACAACTGGATACTTGAACGAGATCAGTACAATATTTGAACAACTAAAAACATTGTTCTCTTTATGTAAAAATATTTTGACATTTTACACTTTACCCAAAATATCAGTGATATAATGTAGCTTGTCAAAGATATACTTTTTTTTTTGTTGGTATGATCCAGATTTCACTTGCCTGACATGCTGGTGACCAGAGTTTTTGAGATATATGGGTGCCCCAATCTTCAACTGTGTCAGCAGAATGGACTTCTAATTCCCCTCAGGCAGTCTAATTCACCGTCTACCCATGGCTAAAAGAGTCACCGGATTTTTAGAGAATGATAGCACTGATGGGATGTCATAGAAATTCATGCTGCACCTGTTCTCAAAAATAAAGTTTCCTGTCTTTGCAGCTTTCAATATAGCACCTTCCACTGATACTAAATTTGTTGATTATTTTTAAAGAAGGAAGAGCTATACAAACAGACAGGGAAATAAGGTGCCGGTAACACCCCCTGTTGAAAGCTGCATTATTTATTCCGCTTGAATGAATTTATATTGGATAAATCTAGTACGAAGTGAAAACCCTATTTCCAGCTGAGACTTAAAGATGTTTTACTAAAACATGCTTAAGCAAATGCATTTTGATGCCTCACAAGGAGGATACACACAGAGCTATCTTTGAGGAAGTTCAATAAAGTGTGTATCGGCAGCTGAAGAAAGATGTTCTCTGATTTGCACTCATAGATTTGCATCGACTTAATTTAGAATTCCTGGTATACACAGGAGAAATGGTTAAATATGACTTTCGGATGATACCTAACAAGGGGAAGTAACTTTTCCTTTTCTGTTCAGTAGTTAGTCATGCTGCTGAAGCCCCAAATGCTCACCCAGAAACTGCATACTTTTAAAATAGAGGGTTCCTTTGCAGTGAAAGTCTGAGAGAGTGGAACTGCACCTTCAACTGGCGCCGCTCCACCTTACAGGATCCTGAAAGCTTTCCCATCCACCTCGAGCCCAGGCAGTGGCAAAGAAGGAGAGGAATTGAAGAAGCAAAAATAAATATTAAAGTACACAAGAATTAAATATTACCTATTTAAATAGCAATTATGCAGTTGAAAACAAGATCATCACACCTGTACAAGAAAAGGCATACGAGCCCAAAACATCTGCTTGGATCCACCTGCCAGGCACCTGTTTTGCTGTTTCAATGCCATTTGATTACTGGAGATGTAGAGGCTCTTGTGAGGTAATGAGTGATTTTACATTATGCATGATTGAAAACAGGTGTTCTAATGCTGTACAATTCTATGCATGAATAATTCAGTTTGTTTAGAGCAAGATCTTTAAAAGAAGTACTGCATAGGCTTTATTATTCTATAAACATGAAGGTTATTTTTTTTAAAAAAAATGTACACCGATTGTTCCTTTTCAGCCAGCTTGTTTATGGCAATTTTTGTATAATTTTATGGATGCGAAATAATATCTTGAAAGGTAAAATTGATCATACTTAAAACATGTAAGAAGTAAAATTGAAAGGTCTGTTAGCAAGAGGAAAAACTGTATTAAAATTCAATGTTCTAAGTGAAAATGCGTGATTATTTCCTTCCTGCTTTGCCTGCTTTCTGATGGTAACAAAACATTCGTCTGAGAGCTATAATTAGGGAGGGGTGAACTATTTGGGAAAATAGAGAAATTGTTTTGTATCTCAGCCCAAACACCAAGCAGAGCCCAGACTTCCTTAAATACAGAACTGATCTTAGTCAGCAGCATTTCTCTTTTAGATATCATGAGTTCGCACCCTCTTGTAATCCACTGTAGAACATCACTGATACAGACTATCCCTTTTGCTCCAATTCCCACTTAAAGTTTTGTCTACCCTGGCTTTCCAGAGCCAGAAGTGTTATCAGAACATTGTGTTTCAAATACCAAGTAAAATCCCCAAATTCCCAATGTTAAGATTTAAAACCTCACTTAGACCAAAGACACTGTGGTGTCGTCAACCATGTATGAGCAAAGATTTTACATTTCTGAGCTTTGAGAGATAGAAAGCTTATTTACTCCAATTAATACTGTTTAAGTAATAGAAAGACAAAAGAGAAAGAATTATAATCATGTTGTTGCTACTAATTTACATTTGTTGAGTGTTTCATGTCATGTAAAGCATAGCATAAGAGAGTTATTGACACATAATAATCCCTTCCTAAAATATACCAACTCAGCAAGTAGTCAGCCCTGAGCTTTGAGGTTTGGCTACCTTCCCTAATTTTAAGAGTTGTGGGTTGCTTCACAGGGGATCTATTATTGAAAAGCTTTCCAGTTAGGAGTAAATTGTAAGGCAAGTCCTTTATGTGGAGAGCAACACTGGGAAAGTCACAAGGAAAAATAGAAGGCTTGATATGAAGGAGAACACTTTTATTGCTATTGACACAGTGAGTTGACCTTATTCCCTCCCAAAGGGATAAGGTTGGAGAGCAGGCCTTTACAAGTCTTCACCAAATATAAGCATTGGCCTCATAAACTCAGGGAATCAATGCCAGGAAGGGATTCAGGGATCTGGACTAACCAGAAGATAGAAATATTGGTCTGGCAATCTTGACCTAGCATGAAATGCTCTATTTCTCTAAAAGTTAAGATATCAAAGTCTTCTTTCTGAATCTGCTATTAATATAAAGTTCTTTTTAAAAACTACACTTCTCAATGCTGATGGACAACTAAAATATTAAGTTGAATTACATGAAATTGCAATTTTTGTTAGTCAAAGCTGGTTAAATATTAGACATTTCATAGGGCTCAGTGTATCTCTGCTAAGGGTTTCTCAATTTAAGGCATCACTTTTTCCTGAATACTATAAACCAGTGGTTCCCAAACTTTTTGGCACCAGGGACCATTTTCATGGAAGACAATTTTTCCATGGACCAGTGACGTGGGGGATGGTTTTGAGATGATTCAAGTGCATTACATTTATTGTGCACTTTATATCTATTATTACTACATTGTAATATATAATGAAATAATTATACAATTCACCATAAGTTGGGGACTGTGGCTATAAACCATAGCCTTTCATTGCATGAAATACATCAACAGTAAGAAAAGCAATGCCCTCTGATAGAATTAAATGCAGTGACAAAATGGAGCGCATGTTCAACAGTGTATAAAGAGAATGTCTTACAGCCATGATAGGAGTTGGGAAATAGTCCACCTTATACCAAGAGGCAAAATCTAATTACTCTCATAAATCTAAGCTGTTCTTAATGCATTGTGTGACCAATAGATTGAGGCAGAGCTTTGCAACTCCTGCCTGGGTCTAGTAATGATAGCTGTTAGGACTCTTTGTCTAAGAACCCAGTCATCATGATGTGAGAATCTACATGGAGAGATTGTGTGTAGAGAGGTACCCTGGTCAACAGCCTTATCCTAGCTCTAAGTTGATTGCCAAAAGCAACTCCCAGTCCTGTGAGGGAGCCAACTTGGATGCCCATCCCAGAAGAGTCTTCATAGGGCTTCGGTGCCACCCATCATCTGACTGAAAATGTTTGGTTGATTAATTATGACTGCAAATACTTTGAAACTCCTCTCACTGAAAAATGGGGTCTATTTTCCCTCTTTGTGAATTTTGGCTGGACTTTGACTTCCTTGACCATTAGGATATGGCAGAAGTGGTGCTGTGCTAGCTTCCATTCTACTTTCAAAGCACTGTCAGTTTCTGGTCCTTCTGTTCTTAAGGGCCAGCTTCCATGTAAAAGTGAGACTATCTTAAGTTCACTGTGCTGTGAGAATCCCAAGCCATATTGAGAGGCTCTGGATGATGACACAATGTTGAGATGGTGTGGGGGCCAAACGCACCGAGGCACCAGACCCACGAGTGAGGAAGCTCTCTTGGAGGTGGATTCCTCAGCCCCTGCAGCTCCAGCAGATGCCATGTGCACCAGAGATGAGTCGTCCAGTCACACCTTTGCTGACTTCCTGGCCCATCAATATATAAGTAAGAAAATAAAATGGTTGCTTGAAGCCTTAAGTTTCATGGAGGTTTGTTATGAAGCAACAGATAGAAGAAATAGGACGAAAACTTTCTTTAAGATATAATTGAGGTTCAGTCACTAAACAGGTTTGTGAATTTGAGTAAATTAGTTAACCTCTCAGTCTCAATTTTCTCATCTCAAAAATGGAGCCCTGACATCATCTATCACTAAGGGTTTGCGTGAGAATGAAAACACGTGACATTTCCTTAACAGTGCCTGACACCCATAAGCCCTCAAAAATGTCAGCCATTATTAGTGTCATTCAAACCTCTACAGTGAAATAGGATATACGGGGAAATTCTTAACCCAAACCCAGCATGGTCAAGAGATGCAAAGATCCTCAAGGTTGTCCCAGTTTGTTACCTTCTGCTTTTTAACATGCCGATTGTAGGTTTCAACTAGCAGATGTTCACCTTGGAAGTCATGGAGCCTGGTTGGAAAGTGGGCAGATGCTGTGCAAATGTAAGTTGCTACTATAAGTGGCAAATTTCACTCAGAGCAGAATGAGCTCAACAAAACTCTCTGTGCTTGTTTGAGATCTCCAAGAGGTGGATGCTGGGGAGGGGCATTGAAAGATTGAGAAGTTGTCAGGGACAAACTCATATAATGATCCCACATGTAATCAGGCTCAGTGTCTGCCAAATGCTTTGTCAATGCTTTGTAGACAGCCTCAGTGGTCTTTCAGTTGAAACAGGTGAGGAGTATTGATCATTTGATTGCAAGCATCTCTACAGGATTGTCAGTACCTTAATTGGTAGGACTTGAAGCACTGACCTAAATTGTCAGTACCTTACAAGTAGAAACCATGTCTAACTTGGTATAAATGTCAATAGAGTCTAAACCTTTTTAACTAGAAATGTGGCATCCATCAGGTAATGGACATGAATACGGGCTCTGGAGCAAGACTACCTGGGCTCAAATCCTGGCTCATTATTTACTAGCTGTGTGAACTTGGGCAAGTTACTTAACTTTCTTGGCCTTTATCTTTTCTTTATTTATAAAGTGGGGAAATTTAAAGAACCTACTCATTGAGCTCTTGTGAAGATGAATCAAATTAATACCTACAAATTGATTAGAACAGAACCTCCCCATAGCAAATGTCATATAAGAATTTGCTAAATATATATTATTGTAACTATTAATATACACATTAATTTATATTTTCATATTTGAAGATAAGAAATTTGAGTCTAGAAAAGTTAAATATCTTATAGACCCTTTATAGCAAATCACAATAGGACAAAATTTAGAATACAAATACAGACAAGGAAAATATATATTTACTCAAATGCTATTATATCCAGGAAATAGAGTTTTATGTGAATAGTTAAGGATTACATAAAAGTTTTTATGGTAATTAAAATGTGCCATCATACATTCGTATATGTTAACATATAAAAAGGTAAGATTAAGAAAATGTAGAGCTGTACAAAGCTATGGTTATTTGAAATAACAATGTAAATTAGAGTAGATCCTCAGTATCGGCAAACATGGTACTATTTTTTCAGTTTAGAACCAAATCAAACTACCTGGCTAACATTTCCAAATTTAGAAAACTTCAACGAAGTAAACACAGTGGAAAACTTCAGAGAAGTATGTTATGAAATTGAATTATAGAAACAGAGGTTTATAGTACTCAGTGGGGCATTGCAAAGAATTAAAACAAACTTAAAAAGAAAAATACTGTCTCCTGAATTGCCAGGGGTCAGTTAAGGAATGAAGATCTGAATACTTGAATCACCCCAAGCGTAGAAAAGGCAGGACCAATCCACAAGAAAGCTGGAATAATTGCCTGGAGTAAATTCATACATAGGATGAGGAATCCACAAATGGAAAGAGTATGCGTCTGTTGTCATACACAGACAGTGTGACAAAGAAATAAGCACATTTGAAGATTAATTTAAAAATACATGTGAGTATAAGATTACTGTAGTCTCCATTTATAGAAAATACCCATTCATCAGGTAGTAGTTGGTCCTGCTCTCCAGGCTGGTCTTGTTAACTTCTTTCCCCCAATATGGCTTTATCTACTCTTTCCCAATTGATTGCTTTCTGTAAAATGCCTCTCAGAGTGCATTCCTTCGATTTGCTTGTACATCGCAAATAAAAATAAAACAATAACACTTGGATTTGTATTAAGCATGAATGCAAAGTCACAAATTTAGGTGTTAAGGAGTTTAATTTTATTTTTCGATAACTGTCCTCATTTTCTCTTTTGAGCATCCTTTCACCGTGCATTGAAAATTAAATTCCTGTGGAATAGAGTGTCTCATCCCTAAACTCAATCTTTGAAAAAGGAGTACCTTGTGTTAAAACCGTATGGACAAGAGATGGGTGGAGGTTGGGTGGAGCAAGAGGGATCTGGTTGAGGTTGACAGCATCCATCCTCACTGAGAACTATTGAGACTTAGATCATGCCTTGTGAACTCTGTTCCTGAATATACACCTGTTACTGCTCTTTTCTCCTTATTGCAAACTCATGGGTTCTCCAGGCCAGCTTTTTTATAGTAGATATAATATTTTCCCTTGGCTCCTAGAAAACATTACCTGCTTCCATTTTGATATTCCTGGAAAGGTGCTACAGCTAAGGTCTTTCTATCTAGATGTTCCATGAAGCCACTTCTATGCTGGGTAATGGGAAACTCCAGATCTTATTAGCTCCCTGGCCTTTATTGAGATTTGGGACACATTTCCTTTTTCTCTCAGACATCCTACCCTATCCAAAATTTCTATCAGCCCTGCCTTTCTCCCTGACCTTACCCTCAACTATAGAATTATTTTGTATTATCTGGGGAGGCCCTCTCTTATTTATGAGCAATTAATCTAAGTCTTTTCTTTGAGGTCAGAATTTTATGCCACAAGTAATTCAGTGCTTAGAAACACAATAATCTGAGATCCTCTTGCAATTCTAAAGCCTTTTTCTGCTTCTGATTTATCAACTCTTTCTTGAGACAACTGATGCATCCTGGCCCAGCAGATAAAAGAGGGGTCATTGGATAACAAGAGATATCAGGGAAAATTTATCAATTAATATTAAAAGTTTAACCAGTTATTTGTAAATCAGCAAATCATATTTCTGTGCCTGATTATAGCCAACTTTTAAATAATGTCTCCTATATATATGTCCCTAAATGTTTAGGTCTCTGAAGACACATCCTCTCCGATGCCTTTGTGCCTTCACTCACATGAGTCCTTATGTCCCAATCTGCTGCCTTCTTCCTCTTTGCTTGGGTAATTTCATAGCTGCATGATAGAGCATCCTGGGAGAGAGGGTGGGCTCTGGGTTTAGACCTTGTTGGTTCAGCTTTACTATTTATTCCATGTGAGGTGTTGGACAAATTATTAATATTAATATTAATTTAAACTCTCTCTGTCCCCTGCTTCATCATCTGAAAAATGGGAATATTCAGAGTATCTTCCTTAAAGGTTTATTGTGAGGATTAAATAACAGGGATAAAGTACTTAAAATGCTATTTGGTGAATAGTAAGCATTCAACAAACATTAGCTATTTTTACTCACCTTTTGAGGCTCACTCAATGCTGTTGTTTCCAGATACCTTTCTTGCATGACTTGGCTTTGGGCTCAGAGCCTGTATTCAGGGGTCCCACAGTTCCACATGCTCACCCCAACACTCCCCCCATTCTGCTGCCCCTGGTGGTCATTAGAGTCAGAGGCTATATGTCAACCCCTTAGGGTGGAGAAAGGAGGGAGCAAATGCGCTGTTTGGGAGGGCTTGGGGTGCATTTTCTTTGAGTAGAGCAGGCTTTTATAATTTAAGGAGTAACCTCTTACTAATATATTTCCTGAAGATTTTGTGTTTCTTCCTCTAACTCTATGTAATATTATAAATCTTGCTTCTGCTACATTAATACATCAGGAGGTGTGGGGGGGAGAGAATATGGAAGGAAGGGGGAAAAGATTCATATCAAAATATTGATAGGACTAGTATTTTTATCCCTACTTTTTCAAATAAGAAAAGGTTAGTGGAAACAGAATGACATATCCAAGGTCACAAGTCACATAATATGTAGTTAAATCATGACTCAGCTCAATTCTTAAGACTTGTATCATCTTTGTGTTTAGTGGATGAGGAATACGTTGTAAGTGATACCTGGTCATTGAAGACAGAGAAGATTTTCATTCTGGAAATTGGACTCTGACTTCTCTCACTGCTCTACAGGACCTGCCTGGCTTGTTTGGGTTGTAATCTCAGTTTCTTAGAGCCTCACTATTAAAGTTATTGACTTGAATCTTGTTCCAATATCTCAAGTTTCTTGCCACAGATACAGTTTTTTATCATAAAGCAAATCCTTCATTTTCCTTGTCTGTGCAGAGTTCCAGGCCTGGATATCATCTAGTCTTTGGGTAACATCTTCCAGATTTGTTTTAAGCTGATTACATGTTGCTGAACAATCAGATTTTATGCCCTAAGCAGCACAAAACCTAGTGATGACAGTGCTGGCTTCTGGCCACCAGCAATGTGATGACGCAGCTTCAGTCTTTGATCGCCATGATCTGATCTTGGGTGTTCTCAAACGGCTACACACCCTGAAAGAGTGGGAATGGGAGTCTCTCTCACGGTGTGACAAACAATGATGTGAAAACTCCAGTGTGTATAGCTGTTTTTTCTGCCATATCCTCTCCCCTCTCTTTAATACTCAATCTCCCTTTCACATTCTCCTTGCACAATCCCTTACCTTCTTATACACATTCATATTTCTAATTGAGACAGATTAAATGTTTTAAGGTGGCTATTTGAAGAAGTGGAATACCAGCACAGGACATATTCTGTTTGGAAATGTAGGCAGAACTTGGCATATCTGTTTACGAACTATCAGACCTAAAATGTGGAAAATCTTGAGCTGGAGTTCCCTTTCTCTGGTTTGAATGTCTCATTCAAGTTTTTCTCTTATTTGTTTTGCTAATCTCTCATCTCCTGAGTTGCAGTTACTGGTGCCCTGGGCCCCATCTGACAATGCATGATGGTGATTCTTATAATTTGATTTTACTTTTTAACCTACCTCTACAGGGGCTATCTGTGGAGGCAGAAATGTGTACCTAGAGCACACAATCAGCTTCATTTAGCTTCTCTACATCTGAATACTGAACACAGAATTCTGGGGAAGTCACAATGGCTTGCCTTCAATGATTACAGAATGGAGCACTGCAAACTTGAAGAGAACACAGGGAATGAGAAAATGACAGTCAAGCAGAGTCCACTTACCTTTTCTAGATGCTTACCAGGAGTAGGCCTCTGGGCTATAAAATGCAAAGGACACCAAATATAAAACAGAGCCCCAGACTTCCAGAATTTCAGTCAGCTCCAGGAAAGCTGGCATAATGAATGCTAACCGGCAATACTGAATGTGATATACAAAGTATCCACCTTAGTTCAGGGGAAACTGGTTCTGTCAGAGACTAGAAAGTTAAGACAGGGATCACTGTGGTTAAGTGGTTTGAAGTGATCAGAGGATGCTTTAAAAATCTCAAATCTAAACTGCACTATAAAGAAAAAGCAGGAACCAGATATTTCAGAAGCAGGAAGAAGGGCACTCCAGGTAGGCAGGAGTCATGAGCAAGATTTCAGACTAGGGAAGATTAAGGGGCCAGTGTGGGGAAAGCTGAGAGATTAAGTTTGGCTAAAGGGCTCCCTCACATAGGTGTAAAGCAGGCTGGCTCTGCCTGTCACCCAGTAGGAATTCAAGAAATATTTGCGAAATACCTGGGAAAAGATTAAAATGATAGGTTGATGCCACATTATGATACATGACATTTTTTCTCTGTACTTTTGCCAGTTGGTTCAAGGCAATAGTTAGGTGAAAAAGGTTAAAGGTAAAATCGTAATTCAGGCCTCCTGATAATTCAGGCAAAACCTGAATCTTCATTAGTTATCTACAGAAAATGTGTTATAATCACAAAGGATTCTGAGTGAGACCAGGTAAGTGAGTGAGGTTAGAGGCACCTGCTTTGTTGGAAAAGAACCCAAGATGTGTAACATCTAGAACATCGGTCTACAAATGGATCCTGAAAACCAACACTCTGGAAGTGACACCCTTTTCCAGAATTGCTAATGAGCATGCCCATGTGCACCCTGAACTCTTCTGGCCTGTTTATCTGACTCTCTCCACCAGGACAGAAATTCCCCAGGGTAGGAACTGGCCTCTTCAACAATGTAACCCTAACACATAGAGGAATGCTTGTCACATGTTTGGTGCTCACTAGATATCTGTTTGTTAGAGTCATCTCTTAAAATACCTGATGTGGTTCTTTAATTCATAATTTTATCGACTCAATAAAAAGATGAACTGAGACAAATTAAATGTAGCTAGTGGATCTAGCTACCCTACATATAAAGCAAACATATCTATAAACAGCTACAATTGGTTGATTGACAGTTGTGTCACCAATTCCTTCTCAGTGTGATTCAGAGAATGGTATCTAGTTTGGACCCACCTAAATTCCTGTACTTAGTGCATTCTTCAGAGGTTGCTGAGTCTCGGTTTCTGGTTTAGGAAGTGGTCACTCCCTAACATTCACAAATTTTCCAGGGATTTGTAATTGCACAAAGTTTGTTTTTACAACCATCCTGAAATTCCAGGGCATTTTGTTCTCTCCACTGCTCTGCAATGTGATTTTTATGAATGCCTCATTGCCCTGGAAATGACAACTTTGTTCCTCGAGTCACTATAGCTTCCACCTGGAATCTGTGTAATTATATCATCCCTGATTTGCTGCAGTACTGGGAAGGATTAGTGATATCTTGACCCTTTTCATGACAAAATAATTTCCTGATTGGAATTTAAAGATGAAATTTAATATACTTTGGCAATCATCTAAATGTGATATAAAAGTATGATAAAAAAGAATGACTGAAACAAAAAAATTGCAAAAATATTTTATATTTTTAAAGTTTATTATTTTGTAAAAGTGATACATTTTATTATAATACATTCAAGGGATAAAGAAAACAAATATGTGTAGTAAAATAAAAACATACCTAAAAACCCACACCTAGAAAGGGCCATTATAAGATTAAAACTGAACATTGTTCTAGAGAAATATAAGAATGGGAAGATGGAATTAGAAAAAAGAACTTTTAAAAGAAGGAAGAATATTACAAACATGAAATTATATATGTGCATATGTATAAAACAAAATATCAAATATAATTTTGCTTATCTTTAAAACAAGAAAAAATACTTAAAACAATATTGAAGAAATTGCTGAAGTCCAAATATATAGTAAATCACTACTAGATATACTAGTTGCTAAAACAATCTCTCTCAATTCAAGAAAAAGATCATTATAAGAGTTAAGAGGCTAAGGTAAATATTTTTTAGCTACACAATTAAAGGAAGGAAAAAATCAAGATATATTAATACTTTTGTCATCTATCTCTTCTGACTCAATTTTTAATTAATAAATTATATGAATGTAAGACATAACATTTTCATTATATTTCATAATAAAATTCCCACAGCCACTTAGAACTGGGTTTATATTCAAACTTATTAAATCCTTACCCCTGCTTCTTTTACCATGGTATCTCTATTCCTCAGTTATTTGTTTGGAGTTAATCTCTTGGTTGGCTAGAACCAAAAAAAGCTCACAGATGCTGTATTTTCTGAGAATTTTCATGTTTAAAAATGTCTGTTCCTTCATGTTATATTTCAACAGTATTGGGTCTGCATTTAATAGTCTCAGATCTTTTACACATTGTTCCACTGTCTTCTGGCATTGAATTAATGAGAAGGCAAACTCCATGAGGGAAGTGTTTTGCCTGTTTTATTTTGTTGTGGCCTGAAACAAAGTCTTGCGTATAATGGGTGCCCTCAAAACATTTGTGGAAGGATCGACTGAATATTGTATAAACAATCCCAATACTGGCATTACTCCCGTTCAGTTGTCTCAAAAATTCTTTTATAATTCTTAAAGTTCAACAGCTTAGCCAGGATATATACTGGCATTGACTTTTCTTATACAATTATTGCTGCAACATAAATGGGCCTTTCTGTATGTGTATTCTTTTCGTTTCAAAAAATATCCCCTTTTTGTTAAAAATATCAGAGTTAGACAAGTTCCCCTTTAAAAATGGGGTTAATAATGGTATCTACTATGAGTTTTTATATAAGTTAAAACAAGTAAAGTGTTAAGGGGGCATAGGAAACACCATATAAGTATTGCTGTTATTGTCTCCATTGTTATTTGATCTGACTTCCCCTCTCAGTATAGTTTTATCTCAGATTTCATATTTGTTATACTACATAAATGTTATTTATGAAAGATCCACAGAGAATATAATTACTTCTTCTGTCTTGAACAATTTATGGTTTCCTCTGGAATTATTATCTTGCTTTTTGTGTGCTTAGTTTTCCTTGTAACAACTGCTAATCCCCCTCCCAAACCTTACCTAGTGGAAACGTCATTTCAATATTTCCAAACACATCAGTGACCTATCAATTGTATACCCATCTCCCTGAGCCTGTTCACCTGCTCTAATGTGGACCGGATGTTCTCCACATTTGTGACACAGCTGTCATCTGTGTCCCCTTCACTGTCAGTGTGCGTTTCCAACACACTTGTCTCTTTCTTAGATTAGATGTCTAGATTGTTCTTGGATTACCCTCATTTGCCTATCTTCCAGTAACTTCCTGAAAAGGATATATGGTAGTTTAAAAATTTGAGAGCTTACATGTCTGGGAAATATGTAAAATTTGTTTTCCTGTTGTTCTAATGAATTTTCCTTTCTGCTATAATGTTTAATTTCCAAAAGCTCTAGGTTCTGTTTGCTCTTTTAATGTTTATTTTTTAATAACATACTGTTCTTGTTTCATGGATGCAATACCTGCTTTGTTTATTCAAAATGGCCTTTTTAACTTTATGATTCTTCTTTTTTCTATTTGCCCTGAATGTTTTATGCCTGTAAATTGTTTAGTTGTAGTTGTTTATAGTTATATTTAACTTATATACAGGGTAATCTACCTATCTGTGTCTACTCTATGCATTTAATTTGTTTCGGTTCATCTTGTCATTGATTTGATGAAAACTAAGGTGAATCCTGTGTATAATTAAACACAGTTAACTGGAAGCATCTATTAATTGATTGAGCACTTTTTTCATATGTTCATATCTTTAACTTGGTAACACCAAATAATGTTGTATGATTTATATGTTTCTGATTTTATCATTATCATTAATTTCTTCAATATCTTTATGTCTTTTCTCTGCAATCTCTAAAACTTTACCAAGCCCATCTTACTGCCTTGATCTGTTGGCGCTGCTATAACATAATGCCAAATTTTGGATAATTTATAATGAACAGAAATGTATTGGCTCACAGTTCTGGAGTCTGTGAAGTCTGAGACTGATGGGCTGGCATCTGGCGAGGGCCTTCTTGTTGCATCACACCGTGGCGAAAGACAGCACATGGCGAAAGGGCAAAGAGAGGTCGAGAGAGAACAAACCCACTCCTGCAATAACGAGCCCACTCCCAGGAAAACAGCAATAATCCGTTAATGAGGGTGGTGCCCCTGTGACCCAAACACTTCCCACTGGGCCCCACCTCTCAACGCCATCACAATGGCAATTAAATTTTAACATGAGTTTTGGAGGGGACAAACATTCAAACCATAGCACTCACTATTAGCAATATGGTTCTTTTACACATTTTTTTTTTCATATTTATTTGTAATGATGTTCTTTTAGCTAGGCAATCTCCACTTTCAACTAAATCCTTTTATTTTTTAAGTCACTCATCTTTAAGCCCTAACGTTATTGCAGTTTAAATTCCTGCATAGTGTCAATCAGTCCTAGAAAACATTATTTTGATCCTTTGGTTACATTTTCTCTCAGACTATGGTCTTCATCTACTTTTTGCATGCTCTATTTTTTAGTTTTTACTTTTCTTTTCTCAAGTTTCTTTTCATGCTTTCCTATTTCTTTTTCTTTTCTTTTCTTTAGCTTAATGTGGGGCCTTTATTCAAATTTTCATTTTGTTCTAATATAGTATGGATAAATTCTCTGGTACCCTCTTTCCATCTTATTTAAGGGTGGGTTGTCTTCACCTCAGAACTCCAAAGTGAGTGCTGTGATCTGCTTCTCTGTCCTCTGAGATACTGGGAGGAACGACGTATGGATCAGGGTCAGTAAGGGAGTGATGGGCAGAGTGAGAGCTCCCCTGATGAACTTGCTGTCTTTGTTGGAGGCTGTGAATTCTGCTGTCTATTCTGAGATTCTGACATACCAAAAGTTGGGAGCAGGGGATCACTGATCTAGAGTTTTGTATCAATCTAGTAATTTCCTCTTTCTCTGATAAACCTAGAACTTACTTTTCTATCATGGAGTCAGACCCACTTGTTAATTTCTTCTATTTTCTTGATTCTTGGTGTATTTTGCCGACTAGCAACAACATCACATGGGAGCCTGTTAGAAATGCAGAGTCTCAGGCCTCACTCCAGATTCCCTACATCAGAATCTGCATTAAAATAGGGGACCTGTTAGGGTGCCTGTGGCCCCAGTGTTAATAGCTAGGGAGGAACTGTCACACACCAACTGGGGGTTTTTATGTGTCCTCCCAATTTTTCTCCTTCTAAAGATATTGACTTATTTTCTTTTGTATTCCATTCTAATAAGTTCCATTTTACTACCTGAGATATTCAGCTACATTTGGCTTTGATTATTGGTCCCTATCTCTTTGATTTCACCTTCTCCCCAAACTGAGAGTCTATGTAAGGGGAGAGCCCAGGTGCTTCTCTCTTGTCTCTGAGACCCTGCCACAGTAGGTAGGGACTTCTCCCATAGCCTTTCTGTGATTTCCCCCCTGCAGGCAACTATTCACTTCCTCGGTTTACTTCTCTCAGTCAGGAGGTTTTCTTTCAATTCTGCTCATTTCGCATTCCTCCAGCACTCTGCCTGGCGATGAGAGGACAGGCACAGCAGCCAAGCGAAAATCAAACCACACCAGCATCTCCTGCCTCCGTCCTTGGCTGCCAGATTGCTGCCTACCCAAATGTATTGCTGCTGAGGTTGTCACCGTGGCCGTGGGTTTTCTTTTCTTTCTTGGACCAGGGAGGAGTTGGGAAAGAGATACCGTGTTTTAGTTTTACTCTGCTGTCGTTACCTTTAGGTTCCATCTAAACTTGTTTTGGAATTAATGACATTTTTATGAAAACACAATCTTATTAAGACAAACGAATGTTGCCGTCCTCTTCGCAAGGAACCCTAAAATGCAAACAAGAAAAAGGTGTATTCTGAATTTTAAATCAAAGCGGTTTATTTTACAATGCTCTAGCAATTGGATAATGCTTGTATTTTTAAGGCCATGTACTATGACACTTTGCCAGTATAGGTTTTGCAGGCAAGTACTTTTTACTTACATACCCTCACTCTACTCCTTTCAGCCTACTCCTCAAAAATGCCCATCGATTTGCCTTTGTGAAGTTGTGTTGTATTTATTCACAGTCTGGTAAGCAGTGAGGGGCATTATGAGTGTGACCTTCCATACATTTCTTTCTCCCTTTACAAGGAAGAGCAAATCTCCCAGGTTGAGAGAGAATTCTGTTTTGACGTTCACTCCTGCTGATTTGTGCTGTGTATTATGTGTGATCTAACTGGAGGTAAAAGTCAGTAATGTGCCAATGTTCCTCCAATGTGGAGCAACAGAACACATAAGAACAAACGAAAAATTAATGCTGATAGAAGAAAAGGCCCAGGGGCTGTACACTATAGGTCTAGCATATATGTAGAATTGTAGCAATTCAGGATAACATCACATACTTAATAGATTTCATGTTCTCAGTCAACCAGTTAGGAATACAAGGCATTTCAAAATATAAATGAAAAGGGGATGACAGGAGGGGGGTCAGGACTAAAAGGAAAGTGGGAAAGAAGGCAATTAGGAGAATCTGCATTTTTCAAAGTGGATTTGATTGAAATGATTGTATCCTGAGACTGGCAAAAAACTTACATTCTGGAATCATAAAATGCTTTTGTACTGTTACCTCTCTGGATTAAGCTCAACTTATCAAACATTGAATTTTTAATTTTAAAATTAGGAGGGTCATTTTGGCAACGTTGTTCTCTCTCCAGAATATTTTAAATTACAGGTGTTTCTTCACTCTTTTGGAATGGATCCTTAGGCATTAAATGGTTTGGACTTTTTTTCCATGTGATAAACTTCCTAAAATTGTATCCTTCAAGTAGTGGAGGAATCATAAATGTCCCCATGTATCTAATAAAGCTGGAAAAAAATGGGATAAACAATGAGTTTTTTAGTAGATTTTATGTAAAGTCAGAAACTGTTTAAAATTAACCTTGATTTTCCCTCGAAGACTGTGCTCATCTTGCAAATTCTGCTTCTCTCTAAATCAAAGGGCAACTATTTACAGACCATCTATTCAATTTTGTCAAGCTGCTGTTATTAAGCAGATAGGTTGCTCAAGCAAAATTATCACATAAGAGTAGTTATTTCACTGACCTATTTTCCCCAATTACTAATATTTTGAAGTGGAGCTTACAGGCAAATAACTCTACTTGGTTAGGACTATGGTAGGGTTGAAGGCAGGGAACCTTTTTTACCTCCCAATAAAAATGTACTCGCACCATCTGGAAAGAATCACAGAAGGTGGTTCCCAACAAGAGTGGGAAATATTTTATTCTTTCGTATTACAAACATTTACCAAACACCTTTTAGCTGCTTGGTATCAAGAACCAATAAGCTCACCTTTGTAACATCAATAAATCAGAATATTAGGATAACAGGCAGAACTACCATCACTACCATATCATTAAATTTATCTATTTAGAAAATACATTGGGATCAAAATCCCAATATAAATCCCAGTAATATATTTCATCAATTGTTTTATGCATTGCTCAAATTATTCATGTCTATTATTTATGTTTTCTATTTGCCTTACATTATTTCTTTCCTCTTCTTTGAGGATTTCTGTCAAAAAGAATTGGTGAACACATGAATCTTGTCATATCAAACCTGGAGTGAACCCTGGTGATTATCTGATCTAGCCTGTTTATTTACGAATTGGAAAATAGACCCAAAGGGGTGAAGAGATGACATTACCCTGTGAAACAGGAGTAGGGAAGGCTTCATTGAGCCCTAGAGCACTCCAGGAATTGGTCAACCAGAGAAGGGTGTACTAAAAGATAGAACTTATAAGAACTAGCCAGTGAGAAGGTAGGAACATTGTAGACTCTTGAGATTTCACTTGTTATATCTACGAGCTATGTACACTGTCTTCTTTCAGCCTTGCTGGCTTACTTATGATACTTATATGATTATGCCTCTAATTTATGCTTTCTCAATCACAAAACTGTTAGCATTTTGGGCTAATTCTTTATTATGGGGGGGTGTCCTATGTACTCTACTTGTAGGGCATTTAACAGCATCTTTTCTCTCTACTCACTAGATGCAAGCAGCAACTTCCAGTTGTGATAAACAAAAACATCTTCGAATATTGCCAGATATTGTGGACAAAATCACCCTGGGGACAAAATCATGCTGGTTGAGAATCACTGCTCTACGTAAATTTAAATAATCTGTATAAGTATCAATTTCTACTAGCTAAAGGGATGGAAGAACCTGAAAATAGGTGTCCGATCTCATAACAAAACTTACTGACTTGGGCAATATTTTATAGCTTGTTGTTACTGTTTTTAATCAATAAATGTGATGCCTGGTTTTCTATACCCTAAATATTTGCATTGGTGAACAGTTCTATAAGCTCACGAGAGATTTTTGGACAAAACCAAAATAAAACTGTATTTTTCGCTGCCACTATTTCTTTAAAAGTCAGGGAAAATCACTGGGTGAAGAAACTCCAACAGGTCCATTTCCTTTCTTGGCATTCACTGATAATAAAAGTCCTCTGGTTACTTTGACTTATAAACCCAGTCTCAATTCAGAAAATAGGGCATTTATCCTTTGTAATGATCCTAACTTGATCTAGCACTAAATCTTCCCTCTTTCCCTAGGCCACTGTGTACTTGGGACAGGAGGAGAGGCAGGGCAGGATGTACTTCTTTGTGGCTCTCCCCTGCTGTCCATTTCTTCTTCTCCTCCAGCATGCTGTCCTTTTCAATCTTCTGAAGGTCAGGCTCAGGCAGGTGAGGGGTTATGGAGAAAGGATATGCCCTCATGTGGCAAGTAGAAATGTCTCCGGCATTAAGACCCTTTGGCTGGCAGATAGTTAAAGCTGACTTTCATTTCACAGGCACTTTCATGACTTCTTCCTGCCCTGCAGGGTCCTTCTGACAAACTGCTGGGGCATGGATGTTGCACCTTTATTCCTCTGGCTGGTGCTACTCCTCAGTCCCTGCTTTTCCAGTGGTCAGCTCCTCCCAGACTCCTCTTTGTTGGAGTCCACTGCCCAGCCAGGTAATCTCCTTCAGTAAGAATCCAAAACGCTGCAGGCGGACTCTTCTCCATTTGGCCCACACCTAATGCATGGGAACAGTTACATCCTTTGTCCTGGCAACTTTAGGAGTATGAGCCCGGTCTTACCCAGCCACCACTCTCTACTGCAGGAGGTGAATGCAGATACGAAAGAGACACAACTCTCTCCCAGAGTCAGAGGCCTCTTTAGTTTGTTTCCTCAGCAATGTGCCAGGCATCAGTGTCTGTGTCTTCCAAAGGAATGAACTACATTTAAATAAGCTCTTCCTTTTATTTATTTATTTATTTATTTATTTATTTATTTATTTTTATTTCAGCATATTATGGGGGTACAAATATTACGGTTATGTATATTGCCCATGCCTCCCGCCCCCCTCGAGGCAGAGCCTCAAGCATGAGCATCCCCCAAATGTTGCACATCTCACTCATTATGTTTGTATATACCCATCCCCTCCTCCCCTCTCCCACCTGCCCAACACCCGATAAATGTTATTCCTGTATGTCCACTTAGGTGTTGATCCGTTAATACCAATTTGCTGGTGAGTACATGTGGTGCTTGTTTTTCCATTCTTGAGATACTTCACTTAGTAGAATGGGTTCCAGCTGTATCCAGGAGTATACAAGAGGTGCTATATCACCATTGTTTCTTAAAGCTGAATAGTACTCCATGGTATACATATACCACATTTTGTTGATCCACTCATGTATTGTTGGGCACCTGGGTTGTTTCCACAACTTTGCAATTGTGAACTGTGCTGACTATCATTTGATCCAGTAATCCCATTACTGGGCATATACCCAATAGAACAAAAATCACTCTATAAATAAGCTCTTCTTTCTAGGCATGAGGCAGTATGTTCACTCCAACTCCCTAGATAAATGTAATGTAAGTTCAGTGGCTCTCTTTTAATAAATCACCATAAAATACTCTCTTAATTTTGAACTGTTGACTCTGTTTTGAATCTCAAAGAGGTTGTGAGTCTCCATGAATCAAGTAACTGGGTCCTGGATATCGACTTATACAGGCTTTTCCAGAGTGGCCAATCTCATGTTCAAATTGTTGTCTGAGTTTGTATATGTAGGTGCCTTCTACAAAACTAGGGCTTTTTTCTGACTTCATGATCTGCTCATGTAACTAAAGTTTCTGTTTTCATACTAATTATTAAACTCAAATATAGACCATTAGCTCCATAAGAATAATGTACTAATACACAAATTCCCCCATGACTTTCAAAAATCCACTAAGCCTGCCTGGACCTTTATCTATAAAATGATTGAATTGTACCAGGTGATATATAAAGTCAAGTAAGATTTAAAATCCTGAGTCTCTATCATTTCAAGAAAAATTCCATATAAAAAATGACTTTATTTCCCTTAGTTCTTTATTAATTTATTTTCCTTATTAATTAGGAGAGGAATTATATTTTCTTGATATTAGGTCCATTTAGGCATTTTAAAGCATGGATGGTAGTTCACTCAATCTATCAGTACTTGCTACATACCTACCATGAACAAAGACCTGTGCTGTTAGATCATGGGAATGATATTTTACGGTTTAATTACCTCTTTCAGTCTTTTTAAAAAATCTATTAATTCCTACAATATTCCACAATGTGTAGTAGAATAAATTATCCCTGCTCTTAAAGCACCTTGCAACAGTAGGAGACATCCCAAATCAAAGTACAATGATTATATTGCCAAAATGCTCTGTAAATAATTAGGACATACATACAATTGTATTCTTTATTAACTAATGTTGTCACTAGATGTTGGAGACTCTTTCTTTAGCTATATTTTGGATTTATAATAGTTTCCTATGAACTTAGAATAGTTTTTCACCAAAGAATATCTCTAGGAAATATTTTCCAATTTACCCAAATTTATTTGAATGCCTCTTATTTTTTATTGCTATCATACACATTAAGGTGAACCAAATGATGAAACTAATGGTTTGAATGGACTTACTCAGAGTTTGTTGAAAATGAATTCTATCTCTAATTTCATCCCAGGAATATGACTAATTCAGACATCTTATCTTTTAAAACAGTCATGCAGCAGTTAAATTCACCTCTATTCTCTCTACTTGCAAAGCAGGCAAGAGAATATAACCATTTTATGACAAATCAAAAATTCTCAATTTGCTATTCTAATGTACTTTTGGAATACAATAGAGAAAGATGAGCTGTCTATAGGGGAGGAAAAAAAGAAAATCCATGTCTTAAAATTTTAACATACTGATCCACATGAAATTCCTCCTACTATGTATCTATATCTGTGTATTTCACAAATAAAAAAATTGCGATGACAGCTAATAAGTATTGAAGGACTAATATTTTTATATGTATTAGCTTAATTCTTGCAACAACATTTTAAGGTAAATATTATGTCAGATTTTAATTTCATATTGTCTTTAATTGTAACTCATTCATGTTTTGTCATTTTGATGTCACATTTACACAACATGACCAACATGTATGGCTAAGCAATCAGTATAGCAGTAGACTGTGAGATTGCAACCAATCTTTTTTTCACCAAAGAATTGCTTCTATGGAATCTGTGGGGTTCTCTATTTTGAGGAGAATTGTGGCAGCTATGGGCTGTAGATCACTAAATATACAAAAACATATATAGTGCAGCAGGGAATAGATCCACTGAAGCATTGGGTGGCCCTGTGGTATCCTATAAATGTAGGGAACCTACAATATATACATAAAGAAAAAAATAATCCCGCATTTTGGAATAAACTGTATTCTATTTCGTACATTAAAATCCTTCGTTGACTCCAGAGGGAATTATAGTTACAAAGGACAAGGTGACCTCAATAATAAAAGTACCAAGGTATAACTTTGTTGATAGTTTAGACATTCACTGATTTCATAGGGACCTGTTTGATATACCTCTAATCTAGGTTTTCAGTATTATGGCACTGCCATATTTTTCATTCCCCTTTGCTGTCTATTGGAAAATGGCACTGATCTAGTGATGATGCTGTCATGCCACATCCACCAAGCCTGGACCATGGGCTAGGAGATTGCTTAAGAACCTTGTTGATAAAGGAGTATCCATTTATTTTCATAAGAAAATAGGGGAAGGAGGTGGCATGTTGATTGAAAAGAGAGAGAAAGAAAAAACAACCTGGTTTCATGTCAATTTAATTTTGGCATATTGATTATCAGAATTTTCCTGTCATCTCACAGCCTGTTCTTCCCCCTTCCTCTTTTCAGTTTGGTTTCGTTATTAATTGCTTTTTTGTTTTTACCTTGATTTCTCTTTTTTCCCATTAAGTCCCTTCCCTCTCCTTCCCTTCTTGCTCCCATTTGTCTAATGCAGACAATATAATTTGTTCTTTGAAAATTTTGTTTCTTCTACCCACCATTTTCTTTTAAATCTCCATCTCCACAGTAGATGGAATCCTTTCCAATTAAGAGGTCAGCCTTAAGCAGAGCATGGAGAATAGTAGCTCTACTCTGGACAAGAGCTAGAACAAAATTTTTGCAAGAGCAAGTAAGCAGTTTAACGTGGTTGCTGAATAATTAGTAGCTCAGGGTCTTCTTTTCTCTGAAGAGAGTGTTGGCTTTTCTCCTAGAATTTGGGGCAGAGAACTCTTCTAGACCATTCTATGGAAATAGTTATTCAGATAAATTAATGATAAACAAATAAATTCCTTGATTTATGGGTTGTAAAATAAGCAAACAATGTATATCTCCAGTGGAGACTTTGATTTCTTTTTAGTATGGATTTTAGTGCTTGTGGCAGAGGTATCCAGTCTCTATCCTGGGTGCAGTGGTGAGATTAGTACCTAAGTCTACATTGTTGAAAAAACAGACCACACATGTGAGAAACAAGTTAAAGAAAGGGTTTGCAAAGTAACACATCAACAAGTCAAAATAAATTTGGCATATTACAAATTAAACACATAACTGCTCCTTACCTGCATTATTTAGCACTAAACTGCTACTTTTTGAATCAGTATGGTAAGGACTACAACATTTGCATTGGTTAGGGTTAATGTCTACAAAAGGGGAGATCGTGAATTTGGCATCAGAAGAATTGTGTTCAAATCCTATTTAGCTATGACAACTTTGGTAAATTAAATTTCAATTTCATAATTTGTGAAATGAAAGTAATAATGGGACAGTACAGATAAATAATGTAAACCTTGTAATATTTTCTAATACATGATATGGAATGTAGTAGATAATTTTAAAGTATTATCTCAAGGAATGAGAAGTAAATGCAGATCAACTAAGTAATACCAACTTGCATTCTTTTTTACTTATTTGATATATAAGTTATATTTTAATTTTAATGGCCTTTAAAAATAATGTAACTGTGAAATTTGATACATTATATATTTACCTATGTCACATAGAAAAGTCTACCCAAAATGTGAGCAAATATTTATGTGATTCTGTGAAGTAAATATGTTATATCCATCAGGAACTAACCTTTTATAATAAAAACTCCTATGGTGAAGCTTTTTATAAAAGAGAAGTGGCTACTGTTTATTTCTTCCTTATATTTTACTTTTTTATTTTTATGGATCAACTTTTCTCCAAGTCATTGCAGAGCTAATTTTGCAATACCTATAAACAGCTTTCACAACAATAAAAAAGTAACTACCAATTTGCCACAACATAGGCTCTTGTTTTAAAGGAAATGGGTTAAGTAATTTTAAATAGCATAAAAAAATAGCCATGTATCATAACTCTTTCCAAAGTCTCCATTCTGTTGGTTTCAAACCTTTCCAGAAAATGTTCAGACATGATGAAAATGAATAAAACTGGCATTTTATGTGGGGGAAAATGGCTAGTTGAAATCACTGAATATCGGGAGAGGGGCATGAATATAAATCTTCAGATAACTATGTTTAAATGTAGCTAAAATCTTCATTGCACATTCAGGGTGAAGGTGGTTCCTATTCTATTTATGATAAGACAATACTATACTATATTTACAAATAACTTGATTTACTTTCTTTCTCAAGTATCTCAACTTGAAATAGTATCATATGTTGCATGGATAATTCCTAAAACCAGTGTCTTTTCTTCATATAGTGTTTTGGGAAACCAAAAACACTTTTTAAAAATAAATTTTCAAGAGGACAGAATAAAGTTGTCATTAAAAGGAAAGGAGGTGTACCAAAGCCTTGATAATTACACACAGTTTATGTTCGGCATGGTGTGGAAAGCATTTTGTAGCATTTCTTCTCGCTAGTATGAGTTCCCTAAAGATCTAGTTTCAGAGGACATATAATTCTATCTATTTATTTGTTTGTTTATTTAGAGGCGGTCTCAATTTGTAGCTCAGGCTGGAGTGCAGTGGCATGATTATAGTTCACTGCAACCTCCAACTCCTAGGCTCAACAGATCCTTCTGCCTCAGCTTCCCTAGAAGCTCAGACTACAAGTGTGTGCTACCATGCCTGGCTAAATTTTTTAAAAATTGGTTTTAGAGATGGGGTCTTGCCATCTTGCTCAGGTTGGTCTTGAACTTCTGGCCTCAAATGATCGTCTCTCCTTTGCCTCCCAAAGTGCTGGGATTATGGGTATGAACCATTGAACCCAGCTGAGGGGTTATAATTAAGGAACTGTGAGGATGTCGTTTTTAACTAAGACATTCATGTTTATAACAACACGTGTACTTTTAAATGTTGTCAGGTGTTGAAGCTATTATGCATTGTAGACTATAATTTTTAGTATGTAATTTGCAAAAGTCTCTATAACCTCTTTTTTAAAAAGTTTGATGAAATGAGTACCAAGGGTCAGAGAAAAGTCAACCAGCATAGAGGCTTTTTGTGCTAATCCTGAAATTGGAGTTATGATTTCCATGAGATTAGTATTATCACATTGGTAGTATGGGTCATCCAAAACTATATGATGTCAATTAAGGTTTATGTTTTAAAGTGGTTTGCATGTGTTGGATGATGTCTTTGGTGCCATTCATTTTGGAAATATTGTAACAGACGATAAACAGGGAACATTTTAATCTAGTATATTCCACCTCCATTTTTATTGTAACTCCCCGAGGATTTCACATGATCAATGTTCTGGCTTTTAAGTTAGTTGCTAGAAAATTATATCACCAAAATAGACTTTAAAGCATACATTGCTGTGTCTGCTTTATTGTCACAAGTTAACAGAACAGGGTAATTCGCTGCTTGCCTTTGAGGACCTCTGTCCTTCTGGGTCTTTTGCTCTCTCACCAAGAATCGTTCCAAAGGGTCAGATGCTGAGCACTCAGACTGATGGCATGAACCAGGTGTTAAAAATGGAGGCTGCATGTGTAGTTGAGCGCTTGATGTGAAGGCTATTTCTGTCAGCTGCTGTGATTGACTATGCTACTTGTTTAAGTTGTTCTTTCCCAGAAGGCTCCTTGAAGATTACTTTGTGGTCCTTATTGACACCTTTAAACTTTCAATAGCCATTATACTTACACTTTTTTTTATCCTGTCATAACATTTTCCATCAGAATTATATTGATTTCTTTTTGTGAAAAAATATAATAATCCTTATAGTGACTGAATTTTTCTATTTCTGCCAGAAAGAAAACTATTAAAATGCTTGCACGTCTTCCTCAAACTGATACTATGCATTTAAAATACTTTTGTAACAAAAAATACCACACAGACATATGTATCCAGTAAAGGGTTTCCATTTTTATGACACTTGCTTCTCAAGAACAGACATATTCTTTAAAGAAAAAAAAAAGTTGCCAGCTCTGAATTGATTGACATTTGTTTACTTAACTCTCTCCTTTTGAAAGCCTGCACACCTATTTCAACCTTGAACAGTTTCCAACTGTGGTATACTGGAACATTTTTTCATTTATTAAGTTCAGTGTTGCCAACCCAAACAAAGTATAATCAGCGATGATCCGAGCAGACCAAGCTGTCTAGCACCATACAATGTATCTGCATACTAATTTCCAAATTCCCTCACATTTCCAGAGAACTAATGGGATCATTTTCATTCTGTTACAGCAACTCAACAGTTACTGAATCACCATCTGTGTTTTCGTTAACCTGAATCAGATATGAATTCTGTTATTGCAAGGTAGAGCAGCTTGTTTAATGATTCTTAATCTTTTCTTTAATTAAATCATGCAGCCAACCTGAAAAATCTATCTTAATGCAAATTAGGAGCTTTTTTGGCATTCGCTTACAGTAATGCACTAATAAGGTTAATTTATGAAGGTTCTCTTCCAGTCTGTACAGATGATATTTGTTCACTGCATATTTTTAGCATATTGTCCCTTTTTGTAATATTTTAAGTAATAAAAACATAGTTATTTTTCACTTACACAAATGAGAGATACTGTAAGCAGCACTCTCTGTTAACCAAAACTAAGTACAAAAAAATATAAAGAATTCTAGGTAAGAAGAGAATCCATTTTGCTAAATTTCAAATGCCAATTCTTTGGAAATAACCGTCTTTCTCTAACCATTTTCAGATTCTTAGATGTACGAGAAAAGAGAGAGCTGAATAATTAGATGAGACATTCCCTTGAATTATTTTTATACTTTTGGACATCAGGTAGTATTATGAAAATAAATAAAATATCATAAAATAATCCCATCAGAATTTATCAGTTACATAATTATTATGAGTTGCATTTTGATAATCTCAAGAAACCTTGTCTTCTAAATAAATTTTTTCAAGTAGATATTGTGATTAATATTTCTTATGGTGGTAAATTCAGTATAAACACATAATCACAGAGCTTAAATAAATAAGAAATAGTACAAGCTAAAAAGAAATGACAAGTTAGTTGTAAGAGTGGTGTGATTAAAATTTAATGAATAAAAGAATAATTCTAACCAAATAATTATAATATTTACCTGTATGGCTTCTCTTCAAAACCATGGCTCTAATCATATTATGTTGTGAAAAATGTCATTTCATGATTAAGACACATAGTTAGCTGCTATACTGACTAAGTCTCTTCTAAATCTAGAACTAATATTTGATTAAATAACACCAAAGGTAGTTAATTAAGATACAGAATGAAGATCATTGGCATAAGTTTGTTGTGGTAAGCATAAGAACTTATTGAACATCACATATATGTAAAGCATGTCATACATACATACAAAGATGTGACTATAAATAGGAAATCTGCCCTTAAAAACTTCAGAATTTATAGGAAGGATTATTAGCTTTGCACCCATAGGTTTGCTAATGTAATTTAGTGAGGTATCAGTATTCCCTCAAGTATTTGTATCTCCCTTGTATAGTTTGGTGAATTTGCATGATTTGTCTAAAGTTAGACAGTCATTCACTAGGACTGGACTAAATATTTAATAAGATTATTAATAACTTCTGTCCCACATAACACTTTGAAATGTGCTATGGTAAGATGCTTTTAATTGATGCAATTTTCAAAAACTGTATATTTTTGTTCGTTTTGAGCTCCTCTGTTTTCATGACATTTAGTCTTGATCTCCAAATGATTGACTGATTAAATACACGTTAATATTACAATCTATTTCTTTAGAACAAAGCTGGGCATCAGTTATTTTCAATACTCAATTTCCAAACACAATGTATTTGTTACTTACACAGAAAGTTAAAGTTTGTTTTTTTTTAAATCATTTTGGGAAATTCATTATAGAGTTCTGAAGTATGAGTGTGTCATCCATCGCCAAAAGCACTGGGAAACAGTATAAGTAAAAGATGAGTACAATGGCCTTAAAAAAAGAAATAAATTGTAGCACATATTGCATTGGTTATGACCAGGCCCCTAAGCTTACCTCCTTTATCCATAGAACAAATATATGCAAATCTTGACCTGTGGTTTTATATCTCCTAGACATTGAAAAGATAAAAACAAGCTGATAAATGAGGTAACAAATGTATCATTGCCTTTAAATTCTGAAGTCTAGTACCACTGTTGACTATATTTATTATATCTCCAGGTAAAATTCAGTCCAAGGGGAACTAAGCTCAACAGAAAGCATTAGTCACTGGGAGAATAATTATAGAGCTTAATTATAATTAGAATCAAAGCAAGACACTGGTGTTCAGTTGCCACCAGCAAGTGGGATAAAGTATTTCAAATACTTTGGGTCAGAGATGAGAAGATATATAGGCATTACCACAGAGATGATTTTTGGTATGAGTAAGATGCTAGTATTTGAAACCAAATGATACAGAAATAGTTTTATCTAGCAGATTGGCAAGTTACATTGCCTTTTTATTTTTTGGGGGTAGAAACTATGAAATACTGAATTATTACCTTATAGTAAAGCTGCAATTTTAAGAATTTTAAACTAATATTGACTGCTGTCAGATCAGTTTCTAGATTTATTGATTTAAGGAGTAGATATAAACTGGGGTGAAAGCAAGGTCAGGTCAATATTTATCTTGTGAATCAATAGATGTTGATACTCACAAAAAGTGAAGCTCAATAAAGGTACAGGGTTGATAGAAAGAGGAAAAAATCTGACCAAAAGTTTGTAATTTTTAAATTTCCTTAGCAAAATTAACTTGTCAGTTTCAAGTATTATTGGATATTGTTTACTCTAAGGGTATAAGGGAAAAATATTTGTAAATAGTAGTCTTGAAAGCATAGGCTACTCCATATACATATATAATATTCCTGTCTATGTAAGACAAATGTTTTTCAATCATATTGCATTATTAGTTATTACGGTTCTTTTCATATTTTAGGTTTTATTTATCTGACATGGGAGAGAAATAAACAAATGAGAGGATATTTAATGCTGAATCAGAATTTTGCTCAATTTTCAACCTAATGTCACTTGAAATGTAGTCCTTGAGAATGATATATAATTACTTTGTTTACTTGTATCTTATTTATCTTTATAGCTCCTATGTCCACAAAGGGACCTGACATACTGTAGACATACAAATCTTATTAGTGAAAAAAATTGTTTTTCCATGGTTCCTGATATCAGATTCTTGAGAATCCTCAATCCTTCAAATCCATTCCAGATAATTGAAAGTTGGTTGACATCTATTGAAGGCCACCTAGGGGTAGGGAAATATATAAGAAAAATCCACAAAGCCTATGGTCTATGCCATACAGATTCTTGCCTCATTTAATGTGAGAGAATAGAACACACAAGACACTGAATAGTGCTTAGCAAGCATTGTGTAGTTAAATAAAAGTTATCATATTGTAAAATATGTGCATGAGACCCAGAGATAGGAAATGTGATCACACTGGGGAGACTTTTGGGATTCTAAATAAAATGCATTAAACAAATAAATAAATAAAAAATAAATAAAATGAATAGGGAATAAACTTATATTCTAGTCTGATTAACAAACAAAGCCCAAGAGAACAGAGAAGAAATGATCAGGTCATGTTCCCTTCTTCAGATCCCTTCTAGAAATAAATAACTTTAATTAGAAAATTATCATAAAAATATCTGCAGACAAATATATAAGCTCTTATTTTAAAGGTCTAAGCCAAAATATGGCCTCCAATATTTCAGAATGTCACAATTATTTTTTCCAAGCAAATGAGAAAATTGTTTTTGTCTCAAATCTTATGTCATGTTAACTAATCTGTTCTTTTTATACATACACCACCTTCTAACGTCTAGATTATATGTCACTTCTCTAAGATTTTGAAGGCAGGAAGCATCATTACAAGATCTTTCTACTACATTCAGTGTCAAAGTAGTTAGCACATAGTAGGTCCTTATTCAACACCTGTTGTGGGTTGAATAAAACTTTCATGAAAAATTTCATTTTTGTAATATATCATTACAGTCTTCAGCGGAATTGGTTGTCAATGAATTCCCTGACAAAATGTACCATCACCTAAGTATCTATGAAAAGACACTACTGCATTTCATAGAGTGAAAATTAAGTGAGTTAACCATTTTGTCTGTTCCCATAGCACTCTGCACATAACTCTATTATAATATAAATGACAATTTTAAAAATATTCACTTGTCTATGTATTATACTGAATTATGATCATCTCAAGGGAATGGACTATGTTTTCTTTCCTTTGCTTCTATAGGGTCTAACATATACCTTCCATGTAGTGGGGACTCAATATTTGATGAAATAGAATCTTCAAATAAAAGCTTGTGATAAGTGAGTTATTGTAAGGAAACATATTCTATTCAGTGAGGAGGGAAAACTTTCTCGACTGCTTTCTTTTTGTTGTGAAGACACCTACTTAATTTGTGAAAAGTAGGAGGAAAAAATAAAAGACTGTAAATTCCTGTTTTTAATATGCTTTCTTTTATTTTGTTCCCACTGACAGATTTATCAGGGTCTTTTGCACATAGGAGAGTCACTTTGAAGTAAACAAATTCTTATACGTTTTCAGGCTCAGTGAGAAACCACATAGTTTTGTGTGAATGCTAGTAATTTTGAAGTACACATTTATTTGAACAATCCAAACACAAACTAATAGGGTTTGAATACATTCAGTAAAAGAAGGAATGTGGCAAACTTGACACTAATGTTACCATGCGGAGCGGAGGAGAAAAAGAAGACAGCCACTTCAAGGCACAGAAGTTTCTTGTTTTTTTTTCTATAAAAAATCACTAAATGTGCTTTAATCATATAATTTACTTTAAATATATAATTATATAACAGGTACATCTTCATAAATTTTTATAATCTGTAATAAAGGAATAATATATGTAGAATGCTTTAAAGTTTTTAAAGTACTTTCATTCAATACATAATTTTGTTTGATCTTCACAACAACTTCAAAATTTCTGATCCACACAGCAGAATGATTCCCAAAAACATTATGCTGAGCAAAAGAAGTCAGACACAAATGAATATGTACATCATGATTCCATTTATGTGAAACCCTAGAAAATGTAAACTAATCTGTAATGACATAAAGGAGCTCAGTGGTTTGTCTAAGGTCTGAAGTGAGTGGCACACGCAGCCAGGGGACACGAGGAAACTTTTGGGGTGATGGAAATGTTCTGTATCTTGATCATGTTTATAAGTGTGTATGCATTTGTCAAAACTGATTGAACCGTACACTTAAAATGGATGCACTTTATCGTATTTAAATTATACATCAATAAAATTTATTTTTAATTGCTATTAAAAAAAGAAGTTTATTGTTAACTTGAGAACCAGTTATAGTACACACATCGAAACTTTTCTTTCAAACTCGGGAGTTATGCTTCACTAGGAGGCAATGATTATGTGTCCTTCAAAGTGTGGCCTACAGATAGGGAAACCATCTTATTTATCATCTAAATCAAAATGCTTTCAAGAGTTAAAGGGAACCCTCTTAGCAACATGTTTACTGTTAGTGTTAGGAGGAATGCCAGTAACATCGAGTAAGCCGGGACAGATAGTTATCTTGTGTGGACCACTTGTGTTGGAATTGTCTGGGGTGCTTATTTGAAAATGTGAATTCTGTGCTTAACACCAGCCTCACTGAATCAGAATCTCTAAAACTGCACTGGGACTCGGCATTTGACCAAGTACCCCAGAAGGTAGTAATGTTGAGGAAGTTGGAGTTGAAACAATAGGTCAAAAAAGAATGAACTCAGAATGAAGAGGCAGGTTGCAACATTTTGTACTTGCTAGTATGCACAATTTTACTCCTTACCATACCTGAACGCACTGGACTCATGATTCAGTAAGATCTGTGAGATTTATAATATAGAACTTCATAGTGGGATCTTGTACATTCTTTGGTATATTACAAATCTCCTATTTTAAAAAGGTGGGCCACAAATTCAGGCTGAATGGAGGTGAGAACTCAGTCCTTAAGATAAGCTGCAATGCTTTTGCTCTATCCCACCAACACGTCCTGGTAACTCAACCAAGGGAAAAATAAATGGGAGTGAAACACGTGAGATTTAAATTCACGGCTTTATTGTCACTCCCACTCCCAATCCCAGGAGCCCCAAAACAATAATTATAAATTAAAGAGACAAAGCTCTTCTGTCCTTAAAAAAAAATAAGGAAGAATATAATTAAAGACTCTTGAAAACAGGTGTTTTAAGACCACATTTTTGAACTGAAAATATTTAACTTCAAGATCATATTATTTTAACTTAAAATACATTCAAATAGATTCAAACATATATTACTCAAAAATAATGTTCAGAGTCTCTGACTATTGCATCCATCACTCCAATTGAATACATACAGTGAATTCTAGCCTGTAAAAGGCACAGAGAACAACATCGGCCAGAACCAAAGAAGACATTATTTCATTTATATTCAACTTTTCCAAAATATGACTCTTTTATTATGGATTTTCTAAACAAGGCTTATCTGCCAATAAATGAGCATGGGACAATCTACTGTAACAAGGGGAAGGTTGTTTTCTTAGCATCAATTGTATGCAGATTTCTATATTTCAAATAAAACATTAAAATTATAGCTTAAATGATTAAATATTATTTGACCCAAAATAAAAGAAATAAATTCACCAATTGTAGTTTCTCAAAGCTGAAAAGACTATTTCTCATCCAGAACAAAAAAGGCACCATTTGTTTGATATCATTTTGATGAATTATTAATTTTATCACAGCTAAGATGACAGCTAATATTAGAACATTGAATTATTAATTTTCAAATGTGCAATAAAAAGCAGAATAAACATAAACTGAGCTGTGTTTTACGTATGGGTTACATTGCTTACATATTCTATTTAAGAGAAATATCAAAGGAAACAGAGGAATTAAAAATCTTGTCAACACTTCTGATGAATTCTTTTACTCAGGAATTTATATACCAGTTTAAGATATAAAGCACAAATGACATTATGTATTATCTGATAATAAATGTGATTATTGAACATTAAAGTTATGCATTATCCATATCACAAGTCATCTTTGTGTAATTCCAAGTATGATAGTTAAATTACAAAGCCATAATAAGAGGGAGAAACATCTGTGGTTTTAAAGGATTCACTGCTAATCCTCCCGGGATTATTTTATTGAGAGATGCAAACCATTTCTTCGGAATAGCTTCAAGTTACTTTTTAGCAATTTTTTTTGGTTGTGACAGTTATTTCTGTTACCTCACAGAATAAAGCTCAAAGAGGTCCCAGTCTTCCTCAAATGTACAGTGTTAGTGAAGTTTCAGTCCTAAAACAAGGACAGACTTTATACAGCTCTGTTGCACTAGGGGCCATTGTGGATTGTCCTGTCAAATATCTCCTCATAAACATCCCCTGGACTCTTGAGCCTTCAAAGCCTTAACACTTGATTCCTGAATACAAAAGTGTTTCCATAGTGTTGGCATCATAAGCACTCAAGCAATGCAGAACAGAGCCACTGCTCAGAGCACAGGGACAGTTAGCAGAGATGGGGAGGAGACTGTAGGCAAACAGATAGACTAATGAACAATTTTAGGACGTAATTTGCTGCCAGATAAAAGTAGGCAGTTTCCATCCCAGAGTTCGCAAGAATTTAATGCAGACAAAAGATAGATTCACTTCCATTAAAAAAATTGTTTTATTTCTTTATTATGGCATTTTCTATTTGAGTACTAGGATTAGGGAGTATAAAAAAGGAGAAGTGTCACAGTAGATAGGTTTTTTTTTCTTTGCATTGAAGTAGGACCCCAAAGAGAAAACATGACTTACACTTCATCTAATTTAGACAAGAATGATTTTAGCAATAAATGCATTTATGATAATAATATTCAAAGTCATGATGTCTAATCACTGTTTTTACCCTCCATCACTGCCGTATATGACCTAATTGAGGATCCTGTGAATGCTGCTAAAAGATTGTTATTAATAGATTGTGTTATGTTATCTAATAATTAAGACACATATTTTGTGTTATAATACACATCATCAAGAAACAAATTTCCTAATGATATAATTCATATATGGAAGAAAACCTAGTAGTATGTTTTAGGCTCTTCCACTCCCAATTCTGTAAAATAGATTTTATATATGTGTCTATTTTTCAAGAGATTAAGTAACTTGCCCAATATTATATGCCTAGTAAGAATTCAAAGGCATATCTGTGAATTCAAATCTCCTCTCTTTTCCAGAAAATACTTCTCCCTCTTGAAAGTTTACAATGTATGTTAGACTATTAAAATATCTAAGAACTCTTAAAAAAGAACTCTGTAAATGTACTTAATTTAGCATTTCCCCTAGATTTACATAGTAAACTAATAGAGTCCTCCCAACAACCCTATAAGTTATGTGCTATTATTATCTCACTTTTAAGTAAGGAAAAGTTAAGTAAATTGCTGGTTACTGGCAGGTATAGACTTTGAACTCAGGGTATTTGACTCAACCATGATGTTGTATAATGTTCATGTAACATAGTTGATTATATTATTATGCAAATATACGTTGTCTAGTAATATAATATTAGGGAAATATAGCACAACATACTAAACTAAAGGTATTGAAAATTGAAGCAAAAGAGACTAACAGGGACTATGGCTCTTGGATTCATCAGGAAGAAAAAATTTGAGCTGCTTTCCTTAAATAGAAAAGAGAGTTAAGTCAACTTCCTTCTAGAATATGGTGAGTTATCTCTACTTTTCTCCCCCTTCACTTCTATTGGTTTGTCTCCAGCCTCTGCACTCTTCCCACCCTTCCACATCTTCACTGGGAGGCACCCACAAGAAGTCCAGAACACCGAGTATTGCTGGAAAGACCCTTCGCAACACTCATTCCTCATGGGCTCGCACTACTTTATGCCTTGAGACCAGCAGGCTCAACCTATTTGTTCTCTTTATTGATGTTTATGTCAGTTGCTGTAATAAACCCAAATTCTGATTTTCTGCCCTCTATTTCATATGTCTCTGTGTTTACCCCTATTTCTACACCTTCCTGACTCCTAAAACTTCCACTAGGCCCTCTTTGACTCACAGCTAGTCTTCCATAAACCTCCCAATACAGATCTATCTTCATCTTCTCTGAATACTCCCTTCCCCTTCTTGTTCTATTAATAAAAGAATCCCTTGAAGGCACTTTCTCTTCTTTAGTCCTCTCAATTGGGACCTGATTTTGCTCTCCCTCACTGGGCGTGAAGGTTGGGTACATGTTTCCCTTGCTCTACTGGATCATTTTCCTTTCTTCCTCCCAGAAAGCAAGCAGCTATGAGTCTCAAATCATCAGACTCTATCCCACCCATTGCTCTTCCAAGTTGTAGCCATTTTACGGATATTCTGTGTCACTCTCCCTCATTGGTTAAAAGTTTAATTTCTAAGTTTGCTGTCATCTCTCCAAAAATACCCCTAACATAATTCCTGAGGATTTCAGTATCCATGTAGTCATAGTCATAGATGATCCTTCTGATAACTCTTCATGCCTTGGCCTCTGCCCTTTCTCAGCTACCCACTCTCAAAGTTATGTCCTAGACCTTGCTGTTACCAACAATTCAATTCCTTTTGTAATGTCAGTTTAAAGCCTTTCACTCTTGAAACACCATAGTCTATCCTTACAGCTAGTTTCTCAGTTCCAGCAGTCCCTGAGACACACACACACACACACACACATACACAACACCCTTTGTCTAACTCACTCACCTATCAAGTATCGATTTAGATATAACTTCCTCAAAGCAGAATCGCAATTTTCTTCCTTTGGCGAGAAGCTTCTCTTCCATTACCCATCATGCTCTGCTCATCTGTTATCACAGCACTATTCATGTGGTATTTATTATATAATAGCCTGTTTATATTTCCAGCCATACTTACTTTTCTTAAGAACCGGGATCATAACTATATGATTCACTCTTGAATCCCTGATATCTCTTACAGTTTATAGTTCATAAAGTAATAACTCATTAAACTTTTCTTGGATTTACAGATTTAAAGCAAAACTTTTGCTTTGGATTTGGCAACTTGGTGATTTCTGATAATTCTATGGATTATGGTTTCATGGTATGAAGAGTGGCAGGAGAAAGCCATAAATTAAAGGATAAATTTTTAAGGAAGAGTAGCAGCTGTTCTAAGTTTATATTGACTAAGGCATGCATTAATGATGATTTTCTGGGATTTAGTGTTTATAGTGAGATGCAGAAGGTGTTGGCCAAGGTCCTTATGGGATAATATTACAGGGATCAATAGGACTCTAAGAAAATGTGTGTATACAATGTAAAGGCAAATTTAGCCAATATCAAATACCTGGAAACAATCATCCTGATATTTCTCACTTTGGATACCAAGTTGGTTAACCACGGGTTTGTACAAGTAGTCATTCAAATTTTTTTCAGCAAATATTTATTCCCTACTCATCGCCACCACCTCCTTTCCCCCACCCTACTTAGTTTTATGGTCTCATGGTGGGAAGAATGTACTTTCCTACTTTGTAACTTGTTGTGAAAAATTAGATATTAGAGGAGTGCGTGGTGTGAGCTTTGAGATATGCTAGCATTGTTGGACTTATGTTCTTCTACTCCTACATTTTGGTATGAGAACAACATGCCTTAAATATGTATCTATTATTGGTCCAAAGATTATCAGAGACATGTGGAGCAGATCTGAACTCAACCTGCATGTTGAAGCCCAGTTAAACCATGTGTAGCCAAGATTAGCCTAGCCTTAAAGACCTGTAGATTGTGACTGAGAATTAAGTACATGTCATAAGCTAGGGAGTTTGGGGTTGGTTTTAATGCACAATTATTGCAAAGAGACCTAACCCCTTTTTCCTTCTCTCCTTCCCAAAAACTTTGAAAATAATTTGGACTAGGCCAGAAACAACATTTTATTTCTTCTATGTCCCTAATGAAAACAACAGAATCGATGCTGCCCTTAAGGCTAAACCACTGGGAAACGGGAAGAGGTCGAGTTAAGGCATCAACTGAGTCTTTAATTTTTGTACAACCCCTTTAGACATTCCTCCTGTGAAATTATAATCTACATATGGGTTAAAATGGCCAATGAGGCTTCCATTTCAAATACGGAATCAAATTATTCCAATTGTCACCAAAACCCATATGTATCCTTTGGAATTGGAGATCAATGGAGTGAAAACACTCAGTTGGGGCTTATAAACGTTGCCAGTTCCGGAAGCTGCTTGCTATGCTCTGGGAGTCGAGGAATATTTCAGGATAACAGCCAACTGCAAGGAAAATCAAAAGGTGAGGACTAAACTCCTCTCAAACATCATATCGTCTTTGTGAGAGCAGCCTATCATTTATTTCCTCAAACACATTTAATACAACTTTCTTGCAGCCGAGCAACCTTTGGCCATGCAAAGCAGGATGTTATTCTCTTATATCTGCTGCCAGAGGGACTGGAAGAGCAACAGCCTTAAAGGAAGTGTAAACATCTTTTATTTAGCTAAATGGAGTGTGAACTAAAGTTGCTACATTGAAGAAGGAGCCAAAATAGACAGACAGACATGTACACATGTACACACATGCACACACATGCAAACACCTCCCCCCAACTTTTGGCTCTCTGAATCTGAAAACTCAGAAAACTTAAATTCATGGTTGTATTATCCTGTCTTATTGTACTGTATAAGGCATATCTTACCAGAATTTACTCTTGTTATGTGATTACTGCATTTAACAATAGCAATAAACATTTATACAGCTCTTGCTCTAAGTGAGATCTCTCCTGTAAGCATTTTATTAAAATTAATTCACTTTATTAAAAAAAAACCTGTATTCTTCAGCCAACAGCAATAGAATACACATTCTTATCAAGTACACATGTTACATTCTTCAGAGTAGATCACATGTTAGGTCCCAAAGCAAGTCTTACATTTAAGAAGGTCAAAATAATATTACGTAGCTTTTCCAATCATAATGATAAAAAACCAGAAATTAATAACAAGAGAAATCTTGGAAAATTCAAAATAATCCTATAAGAGAAGTAATTTCATCATCCTCCTGTGACTCATGATGTAACTGAGACATAGAAAACTTAAGAACTTTGCCCAACATCACAGTAAATGGATGGTGGAAGCAAGATTTGTTTCCAGAATCCATGTTTGAAAAACTAAAAATGTTTTGCACTTTATATCAGTGCAAAATAAGATAGGCTGCAATTTTAAAAATGTGATTTATTGAAAAATCATGCTTTCAGATTTCATTGTGTATACAACTTCATAAAAACAAAACAATTAAAATGTTGGGATACTTTTAGCTATCTACATTTTGATTATTTGGATTTATTTAAGTCTAATTACAGAAATAGTTTACCTTTTACCATGCACATCTTAGTTAACTAATGTGCATTCATTATACCCATAGAGAAAGGTTTACTTGATGTATGAAGAGGAGTGAATGAAAGGGAAGGGAGAAAAGACAAGGAAATGCTACCCAAATTAAGGAAACTAAATTAAGCAATTGTTATTTTTAAAGTAGATCAATTTTTTTAAACTACTAAAAAGTCACAAGGAAGATAGGAAACACAAAAATGAATACATTTAAGCTTTGTCAATAACTGCTAACACTTTCAGGTCATTATTGTAGGCTTAGCTCTAAAGAGTGAAAGAGCATCCCACAAGAAATTCATTTATAGGTAGTTGAACATTCAATATTTCAGATGTTTTAACTATTTGTCACATGATGACATTTGTCACATTTGGAAGTTCAAAGGTAAAGTTACATGGTTTGGGGTATTCCAGATATGTTTATTTCTCTTAGGACTGATCTCTCATCCTACATTAGATGAGTAGATTGCTATTAAAATGCCATGATGATCTGAGGAATCTCAAAAAGCAATAATAGCTAAGATTTCCTGAAAGCTATTTTGCACTGGGCACTGTTCCCAGCATGTCGCCTATATTCTTTCATTCTCTCTTTACAAAAACCCAACAAGGTAAATGCTGTTATTATTGTTCCCATTTTACCGATAAGGAAGTTGAGGCCACATTGAGGTTAACATAATCCTATAATTAAGGATACACACCCAGTCAACCTTGTTCAGGAACTGTGCTTTTAACTAGCTTTTCCTTCTGTTTTCCTTTTCCCTGAGCTTTTTCCCCTCCTGTTCCTTGCTAGAGGGGCTTCATTTTTTAGTGTATTGCTTTGAAAATATGGCAAAGAAGCCTGTGTTGAATGCAAATATTTCACTGGGGAGAAGGAAGCATGAGAAGCAGGGCATGTTACGGTAGAGGACTGACTTGGTGGAAGGCTCCTGGCTGCCAAAATGATGGATCGGATAGTGAAATCATAAAATCCCAAGGGCCGAGCTAAGAAAAGGATGGGGAGCACATGAGAACAATTTATAAAGACGATTCCTCCTATCCCATGGTTACCTCCATGATTGGCCTTAACATCCACTGAAGTCCTTGCAGAAAGCAGGCTTTTTGCTTTCCCAGGTGCTGAGCCATAGGCCTCTGCGAACCCAGTAGCTGATTGCAGCTTCATCTCTACTACAACTGGGGTGGACTTGAGGTTTCAGGCCTTAGCATATTAGCTGTGTCTGTGGGGAGTTCAGGACCCGTGTCAGCCAACGGAGCTGGATGTTTACCTGAAACGACTCTCCCCCACCAGGATCACATATTCTTTAAGACTACACTTTACCTGATTTCCAGCTACATTCCAGTGAACTCATCCCTGAGAAAATGAAGTCTAGCTTTGAGCTCTGCATTCCTTCTCTGGGCCAGATACCTTTCAAAGAGTAACAAAGCCTTTTGTAGCTGTCTCATCTCTTTCCACAGCTCAACAGATACCAGAAATGTGTTCCAATCTTCCTTCAAACTAACCACCTCAACACACAGGACCACCTCACACCTAAAATTCTGAGCATTGTTGCTCCTTAGCAAATACTGCTTTGCCTCACCCACCAGGTTATTCCCGTTGAAAAAGAGACTACTTAATGTGTCATCTGGGTTGTCCAAGGATAGTTGAGCGTGCACCCCAGGGAACAGTCATATTGGTTGTCCTATTGTCTGCCTCCTGATTGCTCTTTTATTTTCATTTTCCATGCCTTGCCTTGTCCTTTATTTGAGTCCCAAAGTATCTTGAGTGCCAAGCCCACACAGGTTGTAACAGGCTTTACTTCTATCACTAACTGAAAACAAAGAAAATCTACACAGAAGGAAATCTTTTCATGTTGAACTTCTGTCAAGCAATTGGAGGAGCGTGTGGTTTTGTGGTAAGGTTTGTCAGAGCGAGTTGTGGAAGTGGCTAAGTGTTGCAAGTGGTAAATGACTACTTCAGTGCTCACAGAGCGGTGTGAGGGGTGCCCTGCTCCTTACCCATCAGTTTCTGATGTCTTCTGAAGCTCAGAACGAGGCCCTCAGTTACTTGATACAACAATATCACAAGCTGTTTTTCATTTTTCACAAAATGTATTGTTATATATAAAATAAAAAAAAATAGCATGTACTATGAAAAACCCGTTTCCTGTTAACAATTATTTGAAGAAAAAATTTTTTTGTTTGCCCAGCCCAGGAATTTTTAGTAGAGGATCTCTAATGCAATTATCCTTTCTCATATAGATGAATTAATTCAGTAAATATGGACCAGTTCTGTGCTAGAGGCTTAGAATACAGATTGGCTTATAGTAAGCTGGGGAAAAAATATAAACAATTGTATATTTGAATTTTCAAATAACCAGGTAAAATTACACATGACAGGTAGGCAGAGGAGGAAACCTGTGCGAGAGAGTCTGGCACATTGGAAAAAATGAAAGAAATTCAATATGGCTGCAGCAAAGTGAAAGAGTGACAAGCAAGAACATGATGGTGTCAGAGAGAAGGAAGGAGGGAGGGACAGAAGGAAGAATGGAGGAAAGGAGAGAGGTAGAGTAGGGGGAGCATAAGGGGAGCGGGAGCAGGAAGGTCAGATGATAAAAGTCCGTAATAAACTCTGGGAATATTTTCCTGGTCAATGAGAAATTATTGTAAGGTTTTAAGCGGTAGCATCATATTGTGAAAATTATATGTACATTTAAAGGATTATGCTTGTTTCAGTAAAGGGATAAATAGGAGAAATTAGAAGAGAGATACAGTGGCTTTGATTTGGCTGGTGACAGGGGGTGTAGAGAGTTGAATGGAGAGAAAAGGAAAAGTAGATAGAATTAACAATTGCTCAGGAGGTTAAATCTTTTAAATACAAGAGATCATCATTCTCATAATCTGACCAAACCTACCTGACCAGCTTCAGCTAAAATCAGTCTGTCCCTTTATTCTTATACTCCGACCACAGTGACCTTCTTTCAGTTCCTCACCCTCAAAAGCTCTTTGCCACTCCTGGACTTTTTCATATACATTCCTTCTACCTAGCAAGCCCTCTCCACCCCTGCCTCTCCAATTTCAGCCCTTCCCTCAGGACTTATCCTGAGTCCCTAATCAAGCTTGGATATTCTTCTTATATATTGCCAGGGCACATTGTTTTGGAGGGGGGGCAGAGAGGAGCAGTAGTCACTGCAATCACACTTGAGTGAGTACTTTGCTAAAACGACAAAGAGTCTCTGTCAACATAGTCGGGGCCTTGGGTACCTTGCTCTTTACCATGTCTCCTATGCCAGGACACTGCCTACACATAGTAGGGGCTGAATATATATTTGCCAAATAAATAAGCAGACTCAGATGTTGAGTCTTTATTAAGTTTATTTTAAAAACATGCCTGTCATCATAGAGTCAGTGTGACCAAAAGATTTGATCTCCTTGGGTTTCTGCTGAAAATGGATACTTGATGATGTTTATCTCCTACTTAGCCGTGACACATCTGACCTTCAAAATGGTAGCATAAGCACTTTGGTCTAATTTCAGTGGTTCTCAGCCCTGGTTGCACAGTACCACAAGTTGGGTAGCTTTTAAGAGTACCGATGTGCAAATCCCATCCCAGAGCAATTGAATCAGAATCTCTTGGGGTGGGGGGTAGATGCTTGTATTTTTAGATGATCCGGAAGATTACAATATGCATCAGAGGTGACTACTGTGTGATGTTTACTCAGCCAAATCAGATAAAATAGAATAGATACGGAGATCTCATGTTCAAATATATTTCTATAACCTATGAAGCTCACAAAACCAGGGACTGCATCATTATCCACTTTGCAATTCATTTGTTTAAATATGTAACATTTGTACCCCCATAATATGCTGAAATTTAAAAACATTATGAGGAAAATATTAAGGAGAAAAATTTTAAAAATATGAAAAAAATAACAATTTCCTAAAAACATTTATTGGGTACCTATAATATGCCATTATTACATTAGGTAATAGAGATCAGATATTTTTAGGACTGAGAGTGTTTAGAAATAAAATTTATTTCCTAACTGAGATAACAAAACATAGTAGCTCCCAAAGCCATAAAATAATCTAACTTGTATATGCCAAACCACTTCAGTTATCATTATTTTCATCGACTTAACTTTGAAAGCCCTTGTTTTCACCTTTTAAATCAGTTATGCACCTGCCTATTATTTCTGCCTGCATATGCTTTTGTTATGTATTTCTACTAAGTATACTAGCTTTTTAAACTAGCTTTTTAGACATAATGATAGAAGAAAAGAATGTTTCCTAAGATCCATCAGTTTGCTCCTGTGACTTTTTCCCTTATTCAAAGTATGGTGAAGGATACAAATGAATTACAAAACATAGTTACTTTACAGGAGAAAAAGTACCTTATACTTCTTCAGGGAAATTGTGTTTATTAGAATGTGGAGAAGGAGAAACATTGAATCTATTTTTGGTGTTTGCTGAGAAACCAGAAACTTTGTACCCTCTTGTGCTAATTTCCCATCCTAATACAGTACAAGGAATCCAAGGTTGTAGGCATACGCTTTGTTTATAAATGGATCTCCGGATGTATGGCAAAAAATTGCAGATCTTTAAGAGGAGATTTCCCTGTGTGTAAACGTGAATGAACCAAGTGCCAGTAAGAGGCCTGTAACATGACTCTGCTTTAACCTCTTAGGCCTATTCTTGGATTTCCCGAATTCTTTTCAAGTGGTGACTGATTTGCAAATGACATTATTAATGGAACCATATACTATCATTTTGAGGGCCCTGCCAGCACTGCTATGTAGAATAGAGAGGCACTTTCTCACCTGTCTATGTCATTTAATTTATTGATGATTTCAACCTACTGGCGAAAGTCTCAGACCTGCTACATTCAAGACCCAAGTCTCCTTTCTTTATGCCTGTTTTTTTTTTGTGTGTGTGTGTGTGTCATGTGAATTCTCTGCATTGGATTGATGGATGATTACAAAAATTATTACAAAAATTTTTGTAATTATAAAAATTATATGCACCATCTTTCCATCTTTTAGGGATTTATGCAAATTTCTGCCAAGTTCTTGAGAATTGCCTTGACCAATGAGTATTTTCTAAAATGTGGTATGTTTTCAGTGTCTTCCTTACTTCCCTGTATCCATTATTAGAAAGAGCTCTAATTCAAGGAGTGCTGAAATAATGATATATGAACAACTCAATTGAATGAAAACAATCAATAAAATGAATTTTCATTGAAAAACTTATTTAAAAGAAGATTTAAAAATCATAATAATCAAATGGGAGTATGGTGTACTACAGAGAAAAGAACTAGGACTTAGAATCCATATAGGCCAAGGATTGAATCCAGGCCCTGTCGATTACTCTGTCAGAGGGGTAATTACATCAAATTTTTTGGGGCTAATTACATCAAATTTTCTTGCTGAACCTCAGTTTACTCATCTGCAAAAATAAATCAATGAAAATGTATGATTAATAATAATGTTCATATTTTAATGTACAAAATTATAAGTGCAGGGCACTTAAAATTGCTTTTAATTGTTTAAGTAGACCTATTTTCATACAATTGTGTATACAATTGTGTAACCCAAGCAAGACAAGAGAGTATGTATGACATAAGTATAACTATGCATAGCCCAAATATTCATCCAAAAATATTTAATGAATCATTTATATGTATAAGACACTGTTCTTAATAGCTAAGGATATGGTAGTGCTAGATATGGTCCCTGACTCACGGATTTTACGTTAACATTGGAAAAAAGCCTATTAAACTCTTCATTTTATCAGCTTCAATTTCAGCTATGAGCTTTTCTTTCTACTGTCTTTTTCAAGTCAAGATCAAATGGAAAGCAAAGGGAGTGCACCTTTCCTCTTTGCAGTTCCAGCATTGTTCAACATAATAATCTCTACCTACTTTTCAGGACAATTTGAATATTAATGAGACAATGTCTATGAGATGACCTCCTTTAGGAAAGCATAATATAAATGCAAAGCATTATATTATAATTTATTGCTTCTTACATGTTATATAAGATATTTAACTGGATCTGTGTTGTTAATAAAAACTAAAATATTTAAATAAAGAGGAATTCAGAAGAGGAAACATTTGATATTCTTCATTACTTGATATGAATAGTCTTTCTAATTGTTATAAGTTATTCTAGCTTTGTAAGGCATTTTTTTGTTGAGATAGTTGGAGCTTCTGGAAAAATAAAACTTTGAGATGCATTTTAAGGCTCTTTCGAAGCAAAAGAAGAGGAGAAGAAAAGCATTTTGAGGTTTTGGGATGTATTAGGTTAAACTATCTGTAATTTATGACATACAAAGTGACAATTTCATACAATTCATTGTTGTTTGTACTTTAAAAAGTTGTCTTCTTGATTTATCTTTTTATTCATTGAGAAAAAAAATTGAGCTGACCTAAAACTTCATCATGAAGAATTTGTATTAGTCATAAGAAATAACTTTCATTAACTGGTGCGGGTTATCAAAAGATATTGTGAAAATATCAATTTCTGAAACGTGCTAATTATCAGATAGACATTGATTAGACAATTTTCTTGTATTTCGTTCTAAGGTCATGTCAAAGTATAATATCTGGGAAGACAAATCAGGTAAGGAGGTCTGCTTGAGAAGAACAGCTTCACCAACTAGCCTGTGAAATCAGTATCAGAAACTAAAAATTCCTTTAAAATATTTATAAAGCCAAGTTCCATGACTGGTAAAAGTCCACAGTTGAGATTCTTACTGTATATAAATATAGTAACCAAAAAGAATAGACAGTATAATTTCAGGAGGTTTCCCAAGTTAGAGACTAGGTGTCAGAATTTGGAAGCCAGAAATCCAATTAATACACATATTCCAATCATATGTATATTTTAAAACAATGCTCTCCCTGAAGCATGTAATAGGTAGTCCAGAAAATTTTTCAGCTAATTAGCAGGAGGTTATACTTTTCTGTTGAGAACGTTGCCAAGAATTGAGACATAATCTTTAATTCTTCTGGGATGTGTCATAGAGAAGATATATTGAAAGGTAAAAAAGTTTTCTAGACTTGTTAGTTCACAGTTGAATTAATGAATAAAGACAATTTTTTATGACTATTGTGAATGAATGATTCTCAAAATTAACTTTTAAAGAAATCCTTTCATGTTATCTTCCTAACAGCCAAAATGGGTAGGAACAAATATTGCTATTTTATAGAGAAGACAACCAAGACTGAAAGAGTTAAATAATTTTCCCAAAAATGACATACTGAGAAAAATAGATACACTTATAAAAGGTTTATAACTATGCAATAAATAATAGAAATGTGTTACTTTCCAACAAATATCGTAAACTCTTTGAAAAGAAAAACATGGAAAATGAGTGATGATTGATAAAACTTCAGATACTGTTAAATCAACAAACTACCCTACATGACTGAAAGGCTGAATCAGAATGACCTAGGAAGTTTTTAAATTTACCATATTATTAAACTGAATCTGTAGGGATTCTTCATTTAGAATGTTCAGACTGAGGCCTTAGAATTAGCCTTTCTCAAATGCTCACCAAGTGATTCTGATATACGGCCCAGGAATTGAGTACAGGCCATAGGCTTGTAGTACCAAATGAATCAACAAGTATTTACTGAGCATTACAGCTGATAACAATATTAATGGCACTATCTTTTAAGTCCACAGACTCTGTAAAATAAAGTTTGCACATCCAAATGTGTTACTAAAGAAGGCGGTGTCTGCCATGTGACCCACAGGTCAACTGGACATCAGTAATGGCAGAAACCTTACTTTGTGATCTGGCTCAAAATGATTAACTAGACCAATTAGATTCTCTCCTTCTGCTATATGAATTATCAGTTGTAGAAAGAATGAAGGTGGATATCCATGGATGCTAAAAGTTAAAAGGTCATATCAGAGATACTGGAGGGGCTCTGATTAGGCCATATGCCATCAGAATTTATGATGAACAAAAAGTACAATTCAGTTCAAGAAGCTATGAGGTGGAAGACAAAATACACACACACATACACACACACACACACACAACATTGTAAGGAAATAGTCAAAATAAGAATGGGTTGAGGAGCAGACACACAAACATATAAATAGTTACTCAGTAACTCGCAGTAACTGGTTCTAGAAAGAAGATCAAGGAACCCCAATGGCTGAGGCCTCTAGTATGAATTATAATCAGGAACTATACTCATATTTTTGGTGTGATCATCCGCTTTTTAGTTTTTATTGAGACCCCACATATGTATCATTGGAATAAATGATATATTATTCAATATAACTTAATTATGTCCTTGTTTTATATGATTAATTTTCAGTAATATGCATCCCTTAATCACACAGATAAGAAAGGGAGGTAGAAACTTTTAGATAACCAGTTTATCCGTTTACTTTAGACTCCCAGCAGTGTTATTGATTCCTAACACCTACACCACCTTATGGCTGATAATACATTCCAGGTGATGTGTGGAAAGTAATAACACATTCCTTTTCTGCCTGTGTAGTTAAGCAATTAAATTTAAACAAATTTTAAATTTGTTTGGAGCGCTTATTAAATACGTGGCATTATGCTAATGTTTATAAGAGTTGTCTCACTGTATTCAGGAGTATTATCATGGGTGAAGTTGTGAAATGACATGAGTAACAATGTCCTGAGAATTCAGTAGGGGAGGGGACAGACCTGGAAGTGTCATAAGACCCGGGGACCAGCTTAGTTCAAGGACGGGATGAGAGGAGCCATGGGGTTGGAGTCCTTGTTGGGTACATTACTTGCAAAGACCTTTTGGAAATATTCTAATGGCCACTTCAAACTAATGGGATCAGAATGACCATATTATAATGTCGGATACTCAAGAGTATTTAAAAAGCCAACATCAAAGTGTAGATTCAACTTCAGGAGTGAGAGATCCACTTTCCTCTAGTCATGTCATATGACTTCCCCTTTTTTCACAGCTAAACCTCCAAAAACCATACTCTACACTCACCTCTTCCTTTTTGCACTGCTTTATCTCTCCACCCTCTCTTTGCCTTCATTACTCCGTGAAATGGTTCTCAGTAAAGTTAACAGTAATCTCCAAGTCTCTCAATTCAGTGCACATATTTTAGCAAGTTTCTTCCTTCCAGAAGGTGTTCTGGAAACACCTTCTTGAATTTGTTACCCAACCTCTTTCTGAGAAATTCTGTCAGCATGCTTTTCAGGCTCAGCCAGCTGTGAAATTTTGGAGTTCTTCATGGTTTAGTACAAGATCTCCTTATCTTCTCACTTTGTATTTTCTCCTTTAGTTATCTTATCCCTGTCTATGATTTCAATGCCTATCTCTGTATACTGATGCTTCTCAATCTCTGTCTCCAGCCAGACCTCTCCTAAGACAAGCCTAACCAGCTGCTGACTCTAAATGTAAAAGTACTTCAAATTCAACATATGTAATTGCTAACTTATGAATGTCCCTCCACTTCCCCCACTGCATCACACATAATATTTCAAACCTAGTAAACTTCAGGATTTCTCAGTAAGAGCTACTGCCCTCAATGTACTTGCACTAGCCAGAAATCTCAGTCATTTGCAACACCAACCTTTTCTTTATTTCTTTTTTTTAAATTTCAGAATGTTATGGGGGTACAAACACTGTGGTCACATAAATTGCCTTCGCGCTGCCTGAGTCAAAGCTAGAAGTGTGCCCATCCCCAGATAGTGCGGATCACATCCATTAGGTGTGAATTTACCCATTCCCTCCTCCCCACCACCTGCCCAATCCCCGATGAATGTTACTTCAATATGTGCACATAAGTATTGATTGAATAGCAAGAAAAAAATCAAACAATGCCATTAAAAAGTGGGCAAAGGACATGAACAGAAACTTTTCAAAAGAAGATAGACTAATGGCCAACAAATATGAAAAAATGCTCAACATCTCTAATCCTCAGGGAAATGCAAATTAAAATCACTTAACTCCAGTGAGAATGGCTTTTATCAAAAATTCCCAAAACAACAAATGTTGGCGTGGATGCGGAGAGATAGGGACACTCGTACACTGCTGGTGGGACTGCAAACTTGTACAACCTCTATGGAAAGTAATATGGGAGATACCTCAAAGAACTAAAAGGAGAACTACCATTTGATCCAGTAATCTTACTACTAGATATTTACCCTAAGGAAGAAAAGACATTCTATAAAAAAGACATCTGCACTTGGATGTTTATAACAGCACAATTAACAATTGCAAAGAAGTGGAAACAATCCAAGTGCCCATCAACTCATGAGAGGATTAATAAAATGTGGTGTATGTATACTATGGAGTACTACTAAGCCATAAAAAATGGTGAACTAATACCTCTTCTATTAACCTGGATGGAATTGGAGACCATTCTTCTAAGTGAAGTATCATAAGAATAGAAAAACAAACACCACATGTACTCACCTTTTCTTTATTTCTGTATACAATCATCACCAAGTCCTGTTGATTTGTCTTCTAAATATCTCATTTCTACTGCCACACTACAAAGCTGAAGTGAAAACTAGCATCACTGCTTGACTGGAGTTACTATAGTAGCCAACTAGTTTGTCGACCACATTCAATCTGGTGTCTTATCAATCCCTTCTCAATGCTGCAATCAGAAAAATAGTTTCAAAATACTAAACTGATTATATGACACCAAGTCACTGCTTACAATTCCTTCTATTGCATTCCATTATTTTTAGGGTAAAATCCAAATTTTTAAATGCTCTGTGTTATCTCTCCTTTTATGTCTTCCATTGTCTCTGCTTGCTCTTTTGTTCAAGCCTTATTTGCATGTCCTTAGTTCTTATATCATTCAGATTTCTCTATGACTTAGGGAATTTTGTATGAACTTCCCTCCCTTTTCTTAAAATACTTCCAAGCACTCCACAAATCCATGCCTATTTTTCCTTCATATCTCAGCCAAAATGTTATTTTCTCATGCAGGCTGTTCTTAATCCTGGTCCTACATGAATTTTCTTTGCATAAACATTCACAGAAAGATGTTCTTTTCCTTAGGAGACCTTATCTCTATTCATTATTACATAAGAGTACAGTGAAATCAACAGTACTTCTCTACAAACATAAACCAACTCAATCAACAAGGCTGGGTGATTTAGCACAATGGTATAACCGAGAGCAGGAAGCATATCTGGGATTCACTGGGTACTGAAACAAGGGACTAGAAAATTAGGAATTGAGATCAACCTCTCCATCTTTCTGTGGCTGCATAATTTCACATATCTTTTTGTCTCTGAACTTCTGTGTCACTCTTATCTTTAATGAGACTGAATTTCTCTTTTTTAAGTTCCATTTGGAAATCTGGCAAAGTATAACATATTGTGATTCCAATGACCATGTTGATCTCCGGAACTTCCATACAGATTATTTTACATTCTTGAGATTATTATTGATGTAGTTTGAGTGGGATAGCTACACCTGATCCAATAAGCTATGGCCAGAGACCAACACTGTTGATCAATTTTCCCCCTTCCAGAGAAGACTGTGGAGGCATCCTCAAAGGGCTGTGGGTTGGGCAAGTAATTCCCAGGAATCTGCTACACTATGGTTGGCAATGGAATGGATATGGGGGATGTTAGATAGTTGAGAGATGGGGAGATGAATCTAACATTTCCAGACTGAGTGATTAGAAAAATTATAGTGCTCTTGGGAGAACTTGGAAGTTAAAAGGAAGAACTAGATTGGAAAGGAAGGTTGAGAATATGACATTGTATTGTAAGAGACATTGTTAAATTAGTTCATAGAAAATTGAATCATTTAGCATTGGGTCATGAGGTTTTATCCCTTGATGTGTGAGAAACTAACCTGAATAAGGCTTTGTTTAAATAAAAGATCCTTCATATCTTGATTCCTTAGTTTAATATACCATCGTCTTTCCTTTTCTCTAAGACATATACAAACCAGATTAACCTTTTTCTCTGTCTGTCCCCTTAGGCATAATTTCTAAAGCTCACGGATTGACATTTGAAATTGAATAACAGATATGGTTGTGGAAATTTAAACACAATATGAATCATGTTAAGGCAATTCTCTAAAAAGAAAAATGGTGACTTAATAAACTCAGTAGTTAGTTAGTTGTACTAATGGTAAGATTACATCTGTCCAGAACACTTCTAAATTTATAGTGGCCAGGACAATTTACTCTGAATCTAGGACAATTGAGCCGTAGTATGAAACATGATACTTTTCCTTGAAAATTTTTATCAGTAATCTATAGATAGGTGCCAAAAATGTTTAATTTGGCAATCAAACTGTAGGTACTAAGGACAGCTGGACTGAATGGCTCCTGCCTTACAATTATTTGGGATTTAAAGGATATTTTTCATAAGTGCAATTGCAATTGACTTTGTGAAAAAATCAGACCATTTATGATAGAAAGTACCAAATATTACTGTCATATACTTTTCATTTTTTAATGGGGCTTCTGAACAGTATACAATATTTATATTCAAAACAAGAGAACAGGAGTTTTGTTCATTTTTTTAAAACTACCAAGGCAAAAATAAAATCAAGGAATTAATCACAGAATTAAATAACATGACAAAGGATATCAGAAATTGAGATATGAGAATTTATACACAATAGCATGTGTTTTGTGGGTAGTGATAGCCCACTGAAATCTAATTTAATCAAATATTTAAAGAGGTAATAATTAATTTTTAACGAATTGAAGTGAACCATAACTAGGAAGAAATGTTATTGTTTATTTTAATGCCAGAAGAGTATTCCTGATGCAATTTTAATATTTCATTAAGGCAGTAACTTTCATATTGTGGGTTTTATCCCAGGTTTTTATGTTTGATGATATATTTTCTCCTCTTGAAAAAAAAAGTTGGAATTTTATTGCCTAGCAGTAGTGGATGAGGGGAAGTGCTCTTTTTCTATCCATATGATTATGTTCTACTCTCACTAAATTACTAGGGTTAACCAAACAAATTATATAAAGTATATTGGCTTATGTTAGGAACAGAACTTATAACCATGCACAGTACTTCATCTTTTATAGAGATTATGCAGAAATATTTCACTAGAGACTGTTCTTCAAAAGTTTTCTTATGCTGGATAGCTCTTAGGTATGTGAGTTATAATGTGTAAGATATATTTGAATTTCTCTTGCATTTTTAATTACTTTCAAAGCACAGTCTATTTTTCACATTTTGAGCATATAAGAGTGTGAACTACTAAAATTGAAATGGTATACACATATTAACATGGCTGTAAAAACAGTATTTGGCAGAAGAATGCATGTTAAATGAATGTTTGACACAAGGCATTTAAGTTAAGAAAATAGAAAAAAGTAAAAATGACTCCTAAGTTTGATAGATAATGACAATACTTATTGGCAGTTTTGATTTGTGAGATTCAGAAAGTCACAACCCCAGAATTTTTGTACTCAGTTTAAGACATTAACTTTTGTTTGTTTGTTTGTTTGCACACTGTACCCTGACTCCAACTGTGACTCTTCTGTTTTACCAGTGACATATTTATATTCTGCCAGACTTGAATACTTAGTCTTCTGTGACTCCTCCTGCACTTAAAACTATGTAACCAATAAGTTATGAATCCCTTTATATTATTCAAAAAGATTTTATTTTCTCATAGGGTATTGGTAGAATTCTGAGAATAGGCTTACCTCAATAATGGGGAATAGTCCTAGATTGAATATTGCTTTGGTCCTAACTAACAAACTTTAAAAATAAAACCCAAAAGGCTCAAACTGTCTCTAAGAAAGTTAATTATGTCTCTTAAACATATCTGTGAGAATGCAAAAAAAAAATATATCAAAAATATCTAGCACCAAGTAAATTAATGTTCACATGTACGTATTCAATTAACAAACATGCAAGGAATCAGAAATATATAAATCGTATGACAAGCAACCCATCTATTGAAACCCACTCAAAATCACACAGATGGTAAATTAAGACATTTAAACCATCATTATAACTGTACAAATTAATAAACATTTAAGAAGTTAAATTGAGATATGAAACAATGAAAGATATAAAGCAGACCAAATTGGACTTCTAGGTAAAAATTACAACGTGTGAGATGGAAAACATAATGGATGGGATTTAAGACATATTAAATACAGCAAAAGAAAAAGTTAGTGAATGAAAACATAGAAATAGAAACAATTCAAAGTGAAATGCAGAGGGAAAGAAAACAATTTGAAAAACGAAAGAGCATTAAGAATCAGTGGTATTTCAAGCAGGCTAGTATATATTTAATGGGAATTGCTGAAGCGAGGGTGTGAGAGAAAATATATTTGAACAACAATTGATCAGATATTTTCAAAATGTGATAAAACAGTATCCTGTAGATCCAAGCAGCTCAACAAACACCACACACACACACACACATACACACAAGTACAACATGGCACATTACAACCAAACTGCTCAAAAATAAAGAAAACTTTAAAAAATTTTTAATTTTTAATTTTTATGGTTACATATTATTGTATATCTTTATAGGGTAAAGAAAAATTCTTTAAAACAGCTAGAAAGAAAAAATATATATTATGTATGAAGTATTTAAAATTTCTCATTAGAGCAAGATAAATGAAAAGATAGCAGAACAATATGATTAAAGTATTTAAAAAAATAAAAGAAAACTTAATCAGAATTCAATACCAACCAAAAATAACTTTCAAAACTCTAGCAAACAAAGATAATAAAGACATAAAAATGTATTACCAGCAAACCCACATTTTAAGAAACTTAAAAGATGTTTATCTAACAGAAACAGAGTAATATAATATGAAATCTGCATCCACAGAAAGGAATGAACACCAAGAATGGTAACTTAGAAAATATGCATATTATAAACCATAAAACAACCATTTAATAGGAAAACAAATGGTATAAATAATAGGACAAAAAAGGAGATAAAATGGAATCGCAAAAATATTCAGTTAATCAAAAAAGGCTTTTTATTAAATCAGCACTTATTCTTTAACATATACCTCACAAGGGGCTTACCCAGAAAGTTAATTGAATAACATAGAAACAAAACAAAACAACACCACAATTTGTGATACAGAGTCCTTTACAGAAATCATTGATAGAAAACATGATATAAAAAAATTAAATAAATAAAAAAACAACCCAAGGAGATGGTATGAGCAGCCTGGGTCAGTAATACTGGCTGGAGACCTATTTTGAGTAGGTTTCTTATAGGCACTTGCTAAAGTCTGTGGTGTTTGTTTGTTTTCTATATCAGATGAGAATGGGAGAAAACACATATCTAGATGTTTGTATCAATAATCACATTAGAACAAATGGGCCTGACTGACATTTACAGGACATTCTACCCCAAAACCACTGAATATACGTTCTTCTCATCAGCTCATGGGTCATTCTCTAAGATTGACCATATCCTAGGACACAAAGCATGTCTCAAACAATTTTAAGAAATAGAAATTATACCGTGTATCTTTTCAGATCACGATGGAATAAATGTAGAAATCAGCCATAACAGGAACTCTCATTTCTACACAAAGTCATGGAAACTAAACAACATTCTACT
>VBSM01003200.1:3852538-3869620 GCA_008086735.1 Cheirogaleus medius | reverse complement strand
CTACAAAAACCTCTATGCACACAAACTGGAAAATGTGGAGGAAATGGACAATATTTGTACCCCCATAATATGCTGAAATAAAAAAAATTAAAAAATAATCACATTAAATGTAAATGATCCAATATTCCAATAAAAAGGCATAAATGGTCAAAAAGAAAAAAACCCACAGAACTAAAACTCATCTATGTGTTGCCCACAAGAAACACACCTCAAATATTGAGTCAGAAATAGGATAAAAGTAAAATGATACCAAATATATTCTACAGTAACATTAATAGTAAGAGAGCTGGAATGGGTGTTAAATGTTAGACCTAGTAGATTTAAAAACCAGTATAAATACTCTAACTTGATAATAAAGGAGTTGGTTGCTTAAGAGATATAATGAACATAAACATTTATGTACCTAATAATAGAACTTCAAATTATATGAAGCAAAAATTGATAAAACTACAAGAGCAACAGATAAATTCATAATTATAGTCAGCTATTTCAATAGCTCCCAATAATAGAACACATAGACAGAAAATCAATATGAACAGAGGAGATTTGAATAAACCAATTTGACCTACATGCCATTCAGAAAACACTCTACCCAACAAACAACAGCAAAATTTACATTTTTTCCAACTGCACATAGAACATTTACCAAGAAAAAACAAGCTTCAATAATTTTGAAAGTATTTGTCATATAAAATATGTTCTCTGATCCCAATGAAATTAAATTAAAAATCATTATAGAGAGATATCCCAAAAGTATTTGTTAATAAGGTAACACATGATTAAATAACTTATATGTCTTAGAGGGAATCAAATTATTAATAGAAGGTTTTAGATCTAAACAAAATTGAAAATGCTATATATCCAAATGGTATGAGATGCTGTAAAAACAGTACTTAGGGGAAAATTTAGAGCATTAGAAAGTTCTTAAATGAATTCCCTAGGCTTCCATATTAAGAAACTAGATTAAGCCCAATATATTTAAAAGAAAAGAAATAATAAAGACCAAAGTAGAAAGCAATGAAACAAAAAACTGTTCTGTTCCTATCATTCTACATAGTAAGTCAATAGAACCAAAAGCTTAGTCTTATATAAGATCAGTAAGATTGATAAAACTTTCGCCAAATGGACAGGAAACAAAGAAAGAAGACACAAACTACCAATATCAGAAATAAGAGAAGTGTTATTATGACATATTCTATAGATACTAAAAGTATAATAAGTAAATATTATGAACTTTATGTCAGTAAATTCAACAAATTACATGAAGTGGAAAATTACTTCAAAGGCACAAACTACCAGAGATTGCTCAAGGAGAAACAGACAATCTATATATCATATCTATTAAATAAATTATTTTTAGTTAAATACATTTTTGCAAAAAAATGTTTAGGCCCAGTTGGCTTCCCTGGGAAATTTTCCCAAACATTTAAAGAAATAAGCACTAATCTTACATACATTTTCTAAACAATTCAAAAGAAGGAAATATTTTCCAACTCTTTTTTGAGGTGAGCATTACCCTGATACCAAAATCAACAAGTACAGTATTAAAACAAAGAAATAAAAAAGAAAACTACAGACTATTATCTCTTATTATAATAGATGCAAAAGTTATAAACAAAAGTTTAATAAATTCAATCCAACAATAAAGAAAGAAAACAATGCCTCATGGCCAAGTTACTTTTGTCCCAGTAATGCAAGGGTAGCTCAATATTGAAAATATGTCAATATAATGCATCGTATTAATGAACTAAAAAATGAAAAAGAATATCATCCCAATAGATGCAGGAAAAAAACTAGACAAAATATATCATGTATTCCTAAAAAAAATTCTAAGCAAAGTAGGAATAAAGGTAACTGTTGCAACCTAATAAAGGACTCCATACCAAATCTACAATTAACATCATAGTTAATGGTGAAAGACTAAATGCTTTCCCATAAGTTCAGGGAAAAAAAGACATGATGTCCATTTCCACTACTTTTATTCTATATCTTGTTAAAGGTTCTATCTAGCACAATAGGGCAGGGAGATAAAAGATAGGTTATAAAGAAAAAAGTAAAACCGACTTATTGACATAACATGAATATCAAAGATTATCTAATGGAACCTATAAAAAAGACTACTATAACTAATAAATGAGTTCAACAAAAGTGCAGGATACAGCCTAATTATTTAAAAAAAATGTATGTCTGTATATTAGCAACAAACAATTGGAAAGTGAAGTTAAAAACATCTTTATAATAGCATAAAATGAAATTCTTAGGGATAAACCTGACAAATTATGTGCAAACCTACACATTGAATTCTATAAAATATTGCTAAATAAATGGAGAAATATACCATGAACATGCATCACAGTCCCAATACTAAGATGTCAATTCTTCTTAAGTTGATCTACAGTTTCAATGGAATCCCAGACAACATTCTAGTATGGGTTGTTTTGCTAGAAATTGACAAGATGATTCTAAAATTCATATGGGCATACAAAGGACATAAAATAGCCAAAATAACTTTAAAAGTGACTAAGGAGATCATATTTCAAGACATTATAAAGCTATACTAATTAAGAGAGCTATGGTATTAGCTTAAAATTGGTCAAATAAATCAATGGAACAGAAAAGAGAGATCAGAAATAGATGCATGCATATCTAGACAACTGAGTTTTGAAGAAGGTGTGAAGATAATTTAGTGGAGAAAGTATTTTCTTAATATTAAAAATGGTGCTTGAAAAATTAGATAACTATATGCTAAAAAAAACCTGTAATACATATTTTGCACTACACCCAAAAAATGAACTCAAAATGAATTGAAGACTTTGATATAAAACTTAGATGACACAACCATTTTGGAAAATAGTTTGGCAGTTTCTTAAAAAGTTGAACATCCATTTACCGTATGTTTTAGCCAGTCCCTCCCAAGGTATTTACCCAAAAGAAAAAAGCATATGTTCGTATTAAGAGCTTTTTAGGAATGTTCATATCTGGCTATTCATAATAGCAAAAACCTGAAAACATCCCAAAAATCTACCACTAAGTGAGTGTACAAACAACAGGAGACTATCTAGCAACAAAAGTAAACTACTGAAACATGCTACAACATGGATGAGTCTCAAGGTAATTATGATGTGTGAAAGAATCCAGACCAGAAAAAATACCTAATTTATGATCCCATGTATAAAAAACATTTAGAAAATGCAAACTTATGCATATTGACTGGAATCAGACCAGTGCTTTCAAAATTTGGTGTATGTGTGGAAAAATGAGAGGAGTAGGAGGGAGGAATTATGAAAGGCTAAGATGGAAATTTTGTGGTTAACAGAATATATTAATATTCATTATCTTGATTGTGGTGATGGTTTCATGAGGGCGCATGTGTAAGTCCAGACTTAAAAAATTGTACACTTTGTATCTGTGAAGTTTGTTGTATATCAATTATATCTCAATAATACTGTTATAAAGAAAAAAAGAAAAAATAGAATGAATCAGTTTCAGGAAATGTCAGGAAACAGAAAACTTATTTGAAATGAATGTACTCTACTTGGAAGTCTCTACTGGGATGGATAAATTTCAACCATTCTCATTCTATCTTTCCTTGTCTCTCTTCTCTAGACTCAATGGGGCCATGCGAGAAGGGGTGCCATTCTTATGATTTGAGACAGGTTTCTACCATTTGCCTAGAGGAGGGTGGATTACTTTGATTTGAAGTCTGTACACATTGGAGAGAAATAATTTCCTCTAAAAATGTTTGGGATACTATTATGAGAAAAAAGAAGAATGGATGACCAAGGTAAACTTTTTCACTTAAGTAAGCATATTTATTCAATTCACTTAACATTCAACAAATATTTATTGTCTACTACACCCATGATGACTGCTATGGTACCAGGGTTTGAGATTTCACTGGTGAAAAGACAGGGGGCCGTCATTGGAAAGTGGTACAATGGGGGAAGTATATATATAAAGAGGTAATGACAGTAGTGAATCGGATTCTTATTCTCTAAATCTTAGGCTCTGCCCCAAGCCATAAAACTATCTCACAGTTTAAACCAGCACACAGAAGCAGGAAGCAAAGGAAACATTTCAGGGCCATAAAAATAGAAAGAGGAGGCATTCCAGGGGTGATGAATAACTAGTAGCAGGCATTTAGCAAAGAGAATTGGAGAAAAGTAACCTCCTTTAAAAATAGTTCAAAACAGAAGAGTGAGACATTGCAAATCAGAAGTTTAAGCATTAATTGCAAACAGCAAAAGAAAACCCAAAACCTGCGGGTAAAACAGATTAACATGGGGCAAGGCCAGTTCAGAATCTGCAGAAGCTGTGAAAGAAAACTAGTGCTACCTGAAACTGTGTATCAGTCTACTGGACAGCAAGAATTATGCAATAGGAGAGTGCATAACATTTGTAGGTGGAAAGACTTAGGCTGACAAACTCCTCTGCAATTAAGTTTTCTCCTCACAGTCTGATCTGTTCAAAGGTGATATTAGTAGCTACCTCATATTTGTATTATGAGACATTCAAGAAAGAATGTGCAAAAATCCCTTAACGGAATACATGGTTGAATGGATGGTAGAAATAAGTTAGAAATTATTGGAAACTCACTCTATATTACATATAAGTTGTTAATCCTAATTGTATGTATATTAGCTATATGGCATTTTGTATATATTTGTCATTTCTTTTCTTACCATAAAATATCTTTTTAAATAAACTCTCCAAGATAGTGTGATGATAAATTGCAGATTAAAAAGAACATAGAACTAAATGGAATTCATTTGGCTCAGTTTAGGTAACTGTTTTTCCTTTTCTTTTCTTTTCTTTTCTTTTCTTTTCTTTTCTTTTCTTTTCTTTTCTTTTCTTTTCTTTGTTTCACTCCTAATATATTATCTACCAAATTGGAAGTAAAGGTTCTAAATGTAATCAAAGTCTTGTTTCTGGGTGGGGCATACTTAATTTAGAAGTTACACTAGTTCTTAGCCAAAAATGTTAATAAAAAAAAAGAAACTCTTCAGTTGAAGACAGACACAATATCTCATTTCTTTTTACACCTTTCTTCTTCTCTCTAGTGCCCAGCAAAATGGGCAGCACGTGTTTGTTGAATAACAGGAATGAATTGGTTGAATTCTGTCTAAATATAGCAGTCAGGAACCTAGTGGTCAGATTAAAAAATCAGTTGTATAACAGCAGGGGGGAGAATATTATCTAGTTACCTGAACGATATATTCCTAATTGAATTTAACAATGAGATAAGACTCTAGGATCTCTAATGTTTAGAGTTCTATGTGCTTGAGGTTGTTCTTCACGGCTTCAGATGTGATATAGCCCTATTTGTTTTAATAACATGTTTTTGAAGAACAGTTTTCGTCCTACGCTTTATAATTGTATGTAGAAATGTATCATTGCATGTGTTTGTTTATATATTATGTGTACATATGTATACAAAATATATATTTCAATTTATCTTACAATAGGTCAGTGAAAAAATGAACTAATTAATCACCATTTTGCTTTTCTTTAACTTTGGGAGTTTTTCCCCATTTGATATACCTCGTAGGCAACAAGAAACTAAAATATGTTTTTATTTGAGTAACCATGCATACAATACAGGATATGCTCACTAATAATGAAGTAAATACCGTTCTTATATTTATTCAACATTTTTTAAGCTTTATATTTTGGGAATGATTATTTATCTTTATTTATAATCCCATATGTCTTGTTTACTGTACATTTTACTAATTGCAGCTTAAAATACAATAATGCAAACACTGAACAAAAGTATTTGCTGGCTAACTTTTTTCCCCATAGTTTTTATGGAGGCCTCATTCTCTAATCAGGATTTTGAGCCCTTCAATTGCTGAACTAGCAAACCGTTTGTAAGTTACATATGGTACTAGCCGAAACTGCAGACTTTGCAAGACTTTCCAAGAATTTCAGAAATGGCACAAAAGGAAATATTAAATGTATCCAGTAGTAAAGGTATGATGAGGAAGACACATTCAATGGCAAAGTAAATTCGTTCAGAAAAAGAGCAGCACAGGCAATCAAGATAACCAGTGTCACCACACTGTCCCTGAGAAAGGTATTGAGAATTCTTGCCTCCATCTTTGCTAGAGATAAACTCATCACTTCACAGCTCAAGACATCCAAAATAGAAAATGCTTGATTCTTACTCTCTCACAAATGGATGAAATAACAAACCAAGCAAAGGAAGCATTTTTCAATGGTCAAAAAAGCCACCTTCTACCTTCTCTCACTCCCTCCTCTCAGAAATCCTTCAAACCAATCCATGTGCCATATGAAATTAGATGCATTAAATTTATTTTACAATATCATAATAGCTTTGGACCAACAACTTAGCAAACTAATGAAAGTAACTTCTAACTTGGAAACATTTCTTTCCATTTGGAAATATTGCAGCCAAGGAAAAAATTTCGAAGAAAATATAGAAGGCAAATTACAATCTGTCATAAGTTAGAGAAGTGAATAGTGAATAAAATTGCACACTGATGAAGAGGAAAGATGCATGACTGACTTTTCCAGGGCCTATGTGGCAGGGGCCTTTTTGGAACTTGGGAATGATTGGATTGGCCAGAGTCTGTTTTGTTGTGCATGGAGCTTCCTGTTGGCTGGCCAGACATAGCATGTTATTAAGCAATTTGGGCCAGAGCATCATTATTTTCCATGAAGAATTTAAAGAAGATCTTGACTTGAGCCGATTGCAAGAGGAGTCATGCTGTGCCATGCAGTATAAAAATATCATCAGTCTTACGCCACTGGCACATTCAGACACCTAGTGGGATAAGCCAGGCATCAATGTTCAAGGTTTTATATAAGGTAACAGCTGCTTTGGTCAGACAGTTAATTAAATATGTTAATTTCCCACACAACCAACAGTAGCGACAACAGATCAAAGAGGGATTTTATGACATTTCTGGGTTCCCTCCTATACCCAGGACGATGGATTGTGCCCACATCATCTCCCAATCTCCTTTGTGAAGTGAGGCTGCCTTTCCCCTTTGGAAATGGCCCTGTTCTATGACACTGCAAATATTGTACATGCTTTGGTACCACACTAACCACTGCCAATTGTCACCACTCCAGTCTTGAAAGGCTATTTGGGTCTGATCCCATTCCTAGTGTTTGGTTAGTCAGTAAATATCACAAATCATGCTGAAGGCGGGGAATGGGCTCTTTCTCCATTTGTGTCATTCTAACTTGGCATTTGTGTTTTATCTTTGTGGAGCTGATAGGACACAGATTGTAAATCACTGCAAGAACAATGGCTAGATTCTATCCTAGGCATGTAGAAGCATGAAAAGCTTGTTCTAGATGGTGTTATGACTTAATCATGTGGAATACACAAAACTCATAGTATGTGTTTGAACATAATACTCAAATGTACTTTATGACAATATGTAACACTATGAAAGGAAGAAAATGTTCTCACTTAATTCATGAAAAATGTTAATTGTTAATATAATATCTAGGTGTTATGGATATAACTGAGACGTGCAATCATTTGCAATCCTTTTTGGGTCATATGGGGGCTCTTTGAGGTGCTAGGAAGATTGCACAATGTTTGTGACCAGTGCTGCTTCTGACTGCCTATTATGTACCTAAATGAGAGGTTCAGAGAACCTGCACTGTTGAAGAACAATTAGAGCAGGTCAGCATTTGGTGATTAACATTTTGATAGAAATATCATTCTATAAAATTTTCTCAGGGAACTTCAAAATGTTCATAGTTGCTGATTAGGTAATCATCACTAGAATACATACATTCTCATGTCTAATGTAGAGTAATTTTTAAGAAGGGTGAGGATTATACATCACATATATTGGTAATATTGTTTAAAAAATCTATGCTTAAAATCGTCTATACTCTATATCATTATACTTGAAAGCAAAGTGATGAGGTGAGAAAAGATAATGAACCAGAATTTCTGTCATGATGTCCAGTATGTCTCTATTTTCTCATTTGTAAAATGAGAGGCTTAAGGAAATAAACTTCAAGATTCCATCCTGGTCTAACATTCTATTTAAGGCAATATGATAAAAATATTCTGGCCTATCACCAGCCAGCTGGTGACTTTGAGCAATTCACTTAACTACTCAAGTCTTTGAAATTTTTGTGTCTAAGGACATAATATATATGAATATGATTAGTAAATTAAAGTCCTATAAAATATTAGCTATTAATGTTTTAAGATTTATAATTCTCTATTTGTAAGACCTCAATTCATTCTTTCGATAAAGGATACAATTTTGATTATCTAAAACATCTCAGAAAAATAGTGAAAATTTAAATGGGATGGATGAGTATGTGTGTTGAAGGATAGAAATAGTTGGAAAGAAGCTCTACTCTAGAATTGAAGGTAAAATATTAGAACTCTTTGCACAAGAAGTAAATGTGATCTCCCCACTAAGTCTGAAATTTGAGTGGATTAGATAATTGTCTAGAAAATTATCATTCTATTACTACTAGGTTGACATAATAGAAAATAAGCACAATTAATTGTAAATATACATATGGAAAAGAGAACTATGAACATTATGTAAGCTCAGTGAAAATGGCTTAGATGAAGATTAATAAATAGAGTAACAAAAATGATACCATGAGAGTAAGTTATACACTTCCCAGGAGACCAGAGAAGATCATTTCCTTATACAGATACATTGTGATAGTAATATAATTGTAAGGAAGGATTCAAATTCATAAATCTCCTGAAAGCCTACTGCCTTTGTAGGTGAGTATCCCATAGTTCTTGATCTATCTTGCTGAGAATGTTCTCTCTCTACAAGTAAAGAAAGTAATGAGGGTCATTGTTTAGTAGGACCAATTTCCAACAATCAAGGAAGTAGTTGGAGAAGTATAGTAATTATTTCAGAAACATGTAAGCAGATTTTCTTTGAAGTTCTAATGATGAAAAAAATAGTTGATAAAGAAAATTTACAACATTTCCTTTAGGAAAACACTTTTTAAAAATTTGTATGAATTTAAGGGGTACAAGTACAGTTTTGTTCCATGAATATATTGGGTAGTGGTGTAACAATCACTCAAATAATGTACATTGTACCTATTAAGCAATTTCTCATCTCTCACTTCCCCTAATCCTTCCAAGTCTTCAATGTCTATTATTCCACACTATATGTCCATGTGTACACATTATTTATCTCCCATTTAAAGGTGAGAATATGTGGTATTTGACTTCCTGTTTCTGAGTTACTTCACTTAAGATAGTGGCCTTCAGTTCCATCGATGTTGCTGCAAAAGACATGATTTCATAGTTCTTTATGGCTGAGTAGTATTCCATGGTGTATATATGCTATATTTTCTTTATCCAATTATCTGTTGATGGATACTTAGGTTGAGTCCATATCTTTGCTATTGTGAATAGTGCTTCAATAAACATACTAGTGAAGGTATCTTTATATAAAATAATTTCTTTTCTTTTGTGTAGATACCTACTAGTGAGATTGCTGGATCGAATGGTTGTTCTGTTTTTGATCTTTGAGAAAGATCCATACTGACTTCCATAGAAGTTTTACTAATTTACATTCCCCCCAATAGTATAAGAGTTTCCTTTTCTCTACATGCTTGCCGACATTTGTTATTTTTTGACTTGTTAATAATAGCCACTCTGACTAGTGTAAGATGATATCTTATTGTGGTTTTAATTTGCATTTCCCTGATGCTTAGGGTTGATGATCAATTTTTCATATGCTTTTTGGCTATTTGTAAAAAATATCTATTAATATCCTTTGCCCACTTTTCAATGGAGTTATATTTTTGTTGTGGTGGTGGTGTTCAAGTTCCTTGCTAATTTTGGATATCAGTCCCCTCTCAGGGGCATGGTTTGCAAATATTTTCTCCCATTCTGCAGGTTATAGTTTCATTCTCTTGATTTTTTCTATTGCATTGCAGAAGTTTTGGTTTAATTAAATCCCATTTGTCTATTTTCATTTTTGTTGCTTATGCTTTTGAGTTGTTAGTAATGAATTCTTTGCCTAGACCAATGTCCACAAGAGTTCTCCCTCAGGTTTTCTTCTAGTATATTTACAGTTTCAGGTCTTACATTAAAGTCTTTAATCCATCTTAAGTTGATTTTTGTATATGGTGAGAGATAAGGATCCAGTTCCATTCTCCTGCAAATGGCAATCCAATTTTTCTAACACCATTTACTGAAGAGTGTCGCCCCCCCCGCCCCCATGTATATTTTTGCTGACTTTGTCAAAGATCAATTGGCTATAGATATGAGGCTTTATTTCTGGGTTCTCTATTCTGCTCCATTGTTCTGTGTGTCTATTTCTGTACCACTACCATGCTATATTTTGTTATTATAGCCTTGTAGCGTAATTTGAAGTCAGGTAATGTGATGTCTCCAGCTTTAATCTTTTTGCTTAGGATTTATTTGACTATTTGGGTTGTTTTTTGGTTCCATATGGGCTTTAGCATTGTTTTTTCTGTGAAAAATGACATTGGTAATTTGGTAGGGATTGCATTGAATCTGTAGATTACCTGGGGCAGTACGATCATTTTAATAGTATTAATTCACTGATCTATGAGCATGGGATGTTTTTCCATTTGTTTGTGTCATCTACAATTTCTTTCATCAGTATTTTGTAGTTTTCCTTGTAGAGAACTTTTACTTTCTTGGTTAAATATATTCCTAAGTATTTTAATTTTTTGTAGCTATTGCAAATGGGATTGCTTTCTTGATTTACTTCTCAGCTTGTGTGGAAATGTTACTGATTTTTGTACATTGATTTTATATGCTGAAACTTTACTGAATTCATTTATCAAATCTAAGAGTTTTTTGAAAGAGTCTTTAGGGATTTCTAGGTATAGGATCATATCATCAGCAAACAGAGATAATTTGACTTCCTCTTTTTCAATTTGCATGCTTTTTATGTCTTTCTCTTGCCTGATTGCTCTGGCTAGGACTTTCAGCACTATGTTGAATAGGACTGGTGAAAGTGGCATTCTTGTCTTGTTCCACTTTTCAGGGAGATTGCTTTCAACTTTTCTCCATTCAGTGTGATGTTGGCTATGGATTTGTCATAAAGTTTAGAGAAAATATGAGTATGATTCCATGGTTTGGAATACTAAAAAGGAATATGAATAAAGTCTGGAGAATCTCTAAAATTAAAATTTATTTAATCCTAAATAATTAAAATGAACACAAAATGGTGAGAATCATGAACTATTTGGGACTCCTGGATTCCAATCTAGCATGTGAGAAGCTGGAACTTGCCACTCTGTCCTAACAAGTACAAACTGAACAAACTAGAAGAATCAACAATTCTTAGATCTTTCAGGAAGGTGGGGCCAACAGAGCAAACCACTGCCCCCGAAATTGGAGAGATCATCAGGTAAATACAGAGAATTGAGGCTTGCCAAGGCAGAAATCCATGAGCACAAACCTTCACAGGAACCGGTGCCAGGGTAGGGAAACATGAAATAACTGATGAATTGCTGGATGCTCAGTGTGGATAAGTGTAAGAGATAAAAACTCTCTCAGGGCCCCCACACTCTTTTGTTTATGAGCTTAACCAGGTTCTCACAGTGAATGTCGGATTAAAATCCCCTAATGCTTCTGTCAGGTAGAGGGGAAAAGGAACCATTTTGAAATATGCCACAGTGTTCTATTCTTCTTAACAAGACCTTACCTCAGGAGAAACAATTTAACCAGAGCCTAACCTGCTGGGGTTTTATCAGAACATAACTGACCTGGGTGAAGTGAAATACGCAACTCCAGCTGGCTCTAGTCTTCCACATGAAGGTAGATAAATAATAAATTCCAGCCCATTCAAGCCCCTCTTCCCTCATAAAAGAGAGGGAAAATACTGAAAATAACATGTGACATACATACTTATTAAAAGACCAAAACCTATTCATAGGACTGTAGAGCACTTCCCCTCTCCCCACACATTACCACCACATTCCTAAAGGCCTGTTTACAGCAGTTCCTTTAGCTTGGTACATCATATCTGGCTATCAAAAAAAAATTACAAGGAATACTAGAAGGCAAAAATACAGTTTGAAGAGACAAAGCAAACATCAACACCAAACTCAGATATAGCAGGGATGATGGAATTATTTGACCCAAAATTTAAAACAACTATGACTAAGATGCTAAGAGCTCTAATGGGCAATGTAGACTGCATGCAAAAATAAATATAAAAAGTTGAAAATTCTAAAGAAGAACCAAAAAGAAATGCTAAAGCTCAAAAATATTATAATAGAAATAAGAATGCTTTTGATGGGCTTAGTAGTACAATGGCCATAGTTGAGGAAAGATTCTCTGAGATTGAGGATATTTCAGGAGAAACTACTAAAACTGAAAATCAAAGAAGAAAAATAAAACCAGCAAACATAACAGAATATCTAAGAACTGTGGGAAAACTACAGAATATCTAAGAACTATGGGAAAACTACAAAGGAGAAAACTAGAACAGAATATCTAAAAACTGTGGGAAAAGTAAAACTTTTGGATTTTCAGAAGGAAACGAAAGAGAAAGAAACACAAATATTTGAACCGATTATGACTGAGAATTTCCACAAATTAATGTCACACAACAAGCCACAGATCTAGAAAGCTCAGAGAACACTGAGATGGATAAACACTAAAAGAACTATAACTAGGCATGGCATTTTCAAACTACAGAAAATCAAAGGTAAAGAACAAATTCTAAAAAGAATCCGGAGGTCAAAATCACCTGACCTATAGAGGAGCAAAGGTAAGAATTACATCTGACTTCTCCTCAGAAACCATGCAAACAGAAGAAAGTAGAATAGAATATTTAAAATGTTGGGAGGAAAAAAACACCAATCTATAATTCTGAGCCCTGAAAAATTATTCTTCAAGAAGGAAGGAGAAATAGAGACTTTTTCAGACAAACAAAAATTACCGGAATTTGTTGCCAGTACACCTGCCTTGCAAGAATAACTATAAGAAATTATTATTTTTATTTCAAAGTACTATGGGGGTACAAATCTTTTGGTTACATGGATCACTTTTATAATGCTTGGGTCATGGTTATAAGTGTGCCCATCACCCAGATAGTGTTTATTGTAACCATTAGGTAGATTTTCACTCATCCTGGTTCTCCCTCCCCCTGCTTGATTTCCATTGAGTTTTACTTCCTTCTGTGCACATGTGTGCTCATCTATTAGTTCCAATTTAATAGTGAGCACACGTGGTATTTGTTTGTCCATTCTTTAGACACTTCACTTAGGGTAATGGTCTCCAGTTCCATCCAGACTGTTGCAAAAGGCATTAAGTCATTCTTCTTCATGCCTGAGAAGTATTCCATAGTATACATATACCACATTTTGTTAATCCACTCATGAATTGATGGACATTTGGGTTGATTCCATATCTTTGCAATTGTGAATTGGGCTGCAATAAACATCCACATGCAGGTGTCTTTTTGACAAAATGACTTCTTTTCCTTTGGGTAAATACCCAATAGTGGGATTGCTAGATTAAATGGTAAGTCTAATTTTAGTTCTTTGAGAAATCTTGATACTATTTTACATAGAGGTTGTAATAGTTTGCAGTCCCACCAACAGTGTAGAAGCATTCTTTTCTCTGCATCCACATCAGCATCTATTGTTCTTGGAATTTTTAATAAAAGTCATTCCAACTGGAGTAAGGTGATATCTTATTATGATTTTGATTTGCCTTTCCCTGATGTTTAGTGACATTGAGCATTTTTTCATATATTTATTGACCATTTGTCTATCTTCTTTTGAGAAGCTTCTGTACATGTTTTTGCCCACTTTTTAACAGGGTCATTGATTTGTTTTTCTTTTTTTTTTTCTAATTTGCTTGAGTTCTTTGAAGATTCTCATTACTAGTTCTTTATGGGATGTATAGCTTGTGAATATTTTCTCCCATTCTGTAGGTTGTCTGTTTGATCTGTTAATTATTTCCTTGGCTGTGCAGAAGCTTTTTAATTTAATCAAGTTTCATTTATTTATTTTTGTTGTTGCTGTGATTGCCATTGGGGTCATCTTCATAAATTCTTTATGTAGGCTGATATCTAGAAGAGTTTTTTCAACATTTTCTTCTAGAATTCTTATGGTCTCATGCCTTACATTTATGTCATTTATCCATCTTGAATAAATTTTTGTGAGTAGTGAGAGATATGGATCTTGTTTCATTTTCTGCATGTGGCTATCCAGTGTCCCAGCATCATTTATTGAATAGAGATTCTTTTCCCCAGTGTATGATGTTGTCTGCTTTTTTGAAGATCAGTTGGCTATATGTGAATGGTTTTAAATCTGGGTTTTCTGTTCTGTTCCATTAGTCTATTTCTCTATTTTTGTGCCAATACAATACCATGCTGCTTTGGTTACTATAGCATTGTAGTATAGTTTGAAGTCTAGTAATGTGATGCCTTCCAATTTGTCCCTTTTGTTTAAGATTGCTTTGGCTATTCAGACTCTTTTCTGTTTTCACATAAAGCACAGAAGATTCTTTAGAGAAGAAAGGTGATAAAGCTCAGAAACTCAGATCTCTATAAAGAAATGAAGAGCATTAGAGAAGGAATAAGTGAAGATAAAATAAAAACTTTTCTTTTTCTTATTCTTAATTGATTTAACAGATATTTTATTCAAAATAAAATAGCAACAACATTTCTAATTATGTTAAACTAAATGAATGGCACCAATGATACAATAGATAGCAGTAAATAGGATTTATTTTTATTATTATCAGGTACTTATATTATCTATGAAGCTCTATAATTTTACTTGAAAGTGGCTTTGATTAGTTAAAAATATTTGTTGCAAACTGAAAGGCAGTCATATTAAAATTTCAAGAAAGAAGTTTAACTTATATGCTAAGGAAGTATAAAAATAGCAATCATATAAAGTACTCATTTAATACCACAAAAGTCAGAGAAAGACTGGAAGACAATAAATAGGAAACAATAGCAAACAAGGACAGCAAAAACAGTAACAAATTTAATAGATATTAATCCAACTATATCAGTAATCATTTTGTAAATCAATGGTGTAAATACACCAATTAAAAGACAGAGTGGATCAAGAAACAAACCCCAAGTATATATTGTCCATAAGAAATATGCTTTAAATAAAAAGACACATATAAATTAAAAGTAAATGAGTGGAGAAAGATACAATGCTAACACTAATCAAAGGAAAGCAAGAGTAACTATAATAACGTCAGGTGCACCAGAATTCAGAGCAAGGCACATTAGCAGGGATAAAAAGGGGCATTGTATAATAATAAAGAGGTCAATTATTCAAGAAGACATAACAATTCTTGAGGTGTGTGCACCTAGTTATAGAGCATCAAAATACATGGGACAAAACTGACAAAACTTCCAGGAGAAATAGATTAATCTACTATTATAGTTGGAACCTTCAACAGCCCTCTATCAGAAATGGCCAGGTTCAGCATACAGAAAAATCAGTAAGAATATAGTTGAATTCAACAATACCAATCAGCTGGATAAAGTGTACACCTATAGACGACTTTATCCAACAACAGGATATACATTCCTTTCAAGCTCACATGATACATTCAGCAATATAGACCACATCCTACGCCGTAAATTATACCTTAACAAATTTAAAAGACTAGAAGCCATATGATATCTGCTCACAGATCACAATGGAATTAAACTAGCAATCAACACTAATATAGCTGGAAATATTCAAAATACTTGAACTTTAAATGACACACTTCTAAGTAACATATGGGTCAAAGAAGTAATAGAAATTTTAAAATACTTTGAACTTGTGGGGCAGGAAAAAAATACTTTGAACGAATTGAAAATGAAAACAAAACTTACCAACATTTGTGGGATGTCATGAAAGCAATATTTTGAATGAAATTTACAGCATTAAACACATATTAGAAAAGGAAAAAGACCAAAAATTTATAATCTAAGCTTCCATCCTAAGAAATTAGAAAAAGAGCAAATTAAATCCAAAGTAAGCAGAAGAAAGGAATAATAAGAATTAGAGCAGAAATCAATGGAATTGGAAATGGGAAATCAATAGAGAAAAGCCAATAAATCCAAAAGCTGGTTCCTTGAAAAGATCCAGAGATCAATAAATGTCTAACCATGGTAAGACAGGATACCAAATACTCATATCAGAAGTGAAAGAGGGGACATCACTACAGATCCCATGGAAATTAAAAAGATAAAGAAACTATTTGATACATAGCAAGTTTTTTTTAATGAACAAATCATAAAAAACATTTTTAAAATATATTGTAAGAAATATAATCAAATATGAATACCAAGGGGCTGTGAAAATACCATAATTTTGTTAAAGTACAGAATAGGTTGAGGTCTGTAAAAATTGCTATACAAAAAAAAACAAAAGACCCTATTTTTGGAGTAAGAATGTGATTGAATTAGGGAAATGACCTGTGTTAAAAAAGACGACGTCAACATGTACTAAAGGTAAGGCATAACTATTATTAATGACTTATCTTTCTTCTTCTACTGCCATCTAGGAGATCAGTGAGAATTCAAAATCAACATCATGAAAAGGAAACTTTTTTAGGGCAAGTGGAAAGAGAGAAATTCAGTATCTAGTGGTTTTATTTGATTTCAAATCTCTAGGTCAACTGGCATTTCCTCCTAAGGGAGAAAATGTAGATTCTAACTATGATTACAGAATACATAAAATATCTCACTGCTTGGGAGAATGAGAAGTTGGTACATTACTTAAAATAAAATTATAACCTTCCAGTTAATGTTCAGCATATTAAATGTGATTTGTAAGCCATTTAAAAAATAATAGTGATGGTTGATATGAAACTACCTGCTTTTTCCTGAATAGGCAGCGAGAGGATGGGAGTGACATGCAGCCATTTTCCAGTGCCTCAGTTGGGCATGTGGATCCAAGGCACAATGACTAAAGGAAGCATTTTGTGATTTCCAGGTCACTACCAAGGTAACCAATGTTGAGGTACTTTTCTGAATGAAATGTAGATTAAAAAATAAAGAAGTTCAGTAATTGGTAGGACATTTAAGGGTGATATTCCGTGGATGTGGAGAGATAGGAACACTCCTACACTGCTGGTGGGACTGCAAA